>VZRZ01000277.1:1051195-1362745 GCA_013398175.1 Climacteris rufus | reverse complement strand
GCTCGGGGCTGACGTGGCCGCCGCGCCCGCCCCGGGCGGAGGGGTCGGCTCCTCCCGACCGCTCCCTGCCCGGGCACCCGGGTCCGCCCCCGGCCCGCCCCTAGCACAGCCGGGCCCGACGCCGGCTGCATTCCCGCACGGCGTCCCTGGGGAGTACCGGGGGGTCGAGGCGCTCGGGAATGGAAAGGGGCTGGCGGTGGACTTGAGCAGGAGGGTGAGAGCCCGGCGCAGGCTCTCGTCCAGTCCGTGCCCTGAGCCCAGACCCCGCCCGAAGATCCCGCACTAGGAGTCCTTAGGGACTGAAAGCCGGCGAAGGGACGCGAATGGCAGGGCGGCTCCCCGCAGCACAGGGAGCTGGCGAGGCGGGCGGTGGGGAGGGGATGAGGTTCACGTTTCCCCGCAGGCGGCCCCTTTCCTTCCCTGGCACGGGTCCTTGGCGGCGGAACTGTCCGCAAACAGGGGCCGGAGGCGCTGCCGGAGGATGCCCGGCCAGGGCAGAGCCAGGCACGCACAGGGCGCGTTCGGGGCGCTGCAGCCCTCCGGGGGCGCTGGGTGCTCCTGCTCTCGCAGGTCAGGCTGACAGCCCCGCCCAGGGTTATGAATGGACTGGGCAGTGATGGGGGTCGGGGAGGACTGCTTAAAAAAGCTCAGATAGGCTTAAGAGCTATTAAACTCTTAGTAACCAGTTGTTACTGTTTGTGGAGGTGAAACACGCTTGGTTTTATGAGCAGGTTCTCAAATACGTATAAATTGCAAGAAGTCTTGCCAAAATAATTCTGGATTAGATTGCAGTGTCTGTAATCCAAAGTTTCTTTGAGTTTGCACCTCTGTGCACTTGCTTTGTTTGAGATTATGTCAAAAAGTCTTATGGTTTGCTCTTGCTCTCATTTATGTAGATGAAACCAATCGTGAGTTCTGACTACTTGTGCTTCAGATGATGTCAAACTGACAGAAGTACCTAAGGCTCATTTTTGTAAGGGAGTTCTTTTTTTGCTTGTTTCTTAGTCTCAGCTACCTGAATAAATATTTCTGTTTTGAAATATTTGGGGAAAAAAACCCTATTGAGTCAACTAATACAAAAATATACTTATGTATAGTGTACCTGAGAAATTAGTTCATAATTTTCAAATTACTGCCAACTTAGATAACAAAACGTCTGTCAAATTAATGGTGAAAGACATATCTGCTGAAACACATCTAATTCCTTCCTGATGGTTATGTGACAAATTAGTTTAGTGGATGGTTCCTTTGATTTTAATTTTCATGTTTCAGATTTTAAATGAGACTGCATACAGAAGGACTGACTTTTTGTTGCAACATTTGTTTTTTTATGTGCATATTCAATGACTTGGGGTCTTTCAGTGGGGCAGGGATAATGTACTGCAGTCATTAGAAGATCATTTAGCATATGGTGATACATAAAATCTCTCAGGCATATTAAGACAATACAGCATGTAATATAAATATAAACATAAACCAATATAAAATATATGAAATGTATCGGTCTGAAGTAAATTTTGTGTAACTGTCAAGTATTTCTAGGTAAGCATAATCAGTTCGCTCTCAGAATTCACATGCAGCAGTGAACTATATATTGTAGAATGGGTAAAAGCTCTTCTGTTTAGCTAGGGGAAGACAAAAATAGGTATTTCTGGATCTTCACTTGTGATTACAACTTTAATAATAACTTTCACTTAAATTAATGCTGTATTTTTGTAAACTGTGCATGTCTGAAAATATTCAAATATTTGCTTGAATTCCTAAAAGTAGTGAGTTCCATGACTTATTCTGCTGTTCTTTTTGTCAGTGTCTTTGAATACCTGATTTGAGCATTAAAAATATGTTCAAGGATTCTGATCACTTTAACAGCTAACTATCCTGGTTTTATCATATTGCTGTAACTTTTTTTCAAGTTGATATTCCGATTTACTCAAAAAAATGCTTCAGTTCTTTGTTGTGTTTTTTTTCTTTAGCAATTGCTTTTTAAAATAAAAATTGTGTCTGCATGTCTACACGGGTTACTATAAGCTCCTTTAAGCTACTTTAAGCTATAGCTTAAAATGTACATTGTGCTCTAGTGCAGAGCCTTGGTTTTTTGTGAAGGGTGTAATGGCTCCTGTCTCCAAAGACTTCACAGGACTCCCAAGTCACTGAAGTCACACTTCTCCTTGTGTTAGGCATTTGTCATCTGCTTACCCGAGGATCCCATTGAAGTGGAACTAAGCAGGCCCATTCGTGCACACAGTGTCACCTTTTCTCACCAATTTGATCTGTAAGCCCTGAGAACTGACTGAAGTTCATTGTAATCTAAGGTTGTCTTTGGTAGTCACACAGTTAAACAGGCCCTGGCTTAGTGATTCTATTATAGTTTTGTCTATTTCTACCTCCTGTTTGTTTTGAATCAGCTTTAGGAAGTCATGCCAGGAACTACACATTTGTTGAAATCCTTCCTTTTGCTGGAATTACTGCATCAAATGCGTACTTGATAAAGATTTTGAGAACTTTCCCCAATATGCTCACTTTTTTCTTTTCATCCCTCTTTTTCTTCTAACTGTCTGATAGTGGCTTTGTGGATTTGTGTAACTTGATCTTATTTCCCCTGGAAAACTTAGGGACAGCATACGTTTTCCTAGTTGTCTTTTATGAAATGTTTTCTTAATTGTGAAGCCTTCTTCATTATCATCTCAAACCAATAACACTCATCAGTATTATTTAGTTTTTTATAGCAGCATCCATACCTGTATCTGGTTTGGAGTTGGTTTGAAAGTTTTCATAAAATATTTTCATGTTATTTTTCCTGTTTTCCTATTTTTAGCAAAGGGGATAAAAAAGGGAAAATTTAAAATATTGGCTTTAAAATTAGGATTATTTAAAATAAAGGAACCCAGTAGAATTATGAAAAAGGTTAGTATTATCATCAAGAAGAAATAGGAAAGAACTGAACAATCAGATTTTTCACATGTATTAAAAAAATAGAAGCCAGGTTGGCAAGTTGGCATTGGATATGAATATTCCAATTAATTATCTGGTTAATATGGTGCATACATAAAATTACTTTGTAATTTAAATTTAGAAAGCCAATTGGAAAGGACGCCATCAAATAGCATTTTATAGAATATATAAAATGTTTAATTAAGCAGTAAAGTTATATAAACCATCTGCTTCTGCTGAAATAGTCAAGATGTTAGAGAGCCATTTCTTGTAATTTAAAACATCTATGCATTTTTGATTGCTTTAAAATTAGCATTCAGCTTTCATAAGGACTTGCTTATTTTTTTTTCTCGCAGTGAAATATGCAATAACTGTTAATGAAGAGGACTTTGAACAGGAATTCTGTTCATTTAGCACATTTTGAACTTTAACATATCAATTTTTGTCATCTATGTTTTTTGTTCTTGCTAGCAGTTTAAAGAAGATCAAAAGCTAAAGTACACTGCTGCAGTTTGAAGCTTTCTGTATGATGCATGGTGGGTAATTTAGGAGGAGCTGGGTTTTATTTTATTCCATTCATCAGCTGAGCCTTTTCCTGCAAACTATTTCATTGATGCTGAGTAGCTGAAAGTGTTGTGGGATACAGCTCTTCCAGGCCATGGTGTCTGCAAACGGAGTCCTGTGGCAGGATCCTGCTAAAGAATCAACATGAACTCATAGAATCTTGGCTCCTGGCGAGAGAAGGGGTGTGAGCAGAAGGGATATGTCTCTTCAGTCATTCCCAGTGGCAGAATTCCTGGGGAACCCTTGCACAAATGAAAGTCACCTGCCAAATCCAAGCTAAAACCTAAACTTTCAAAGGAGCTCACCAGGAATTCCATATCCTTGTTAGCAGACTTTCAAAATATGTAAATGGTGTGTCATGTGTTGAACAGGCAGAGCTGTATTTGTACATTTGGGGTTTATTTGGAGATTCTCTGATGCAATTGAAAAGCTGTTTTCAAGGTGCTTGTCAGAAGGACAGTTTCTGACAATTTTGAAAAGATAAGGAGATAAAATGAGGTATGGCTTTGGGGGCAGAAGCTTCCAACGTATTCTTCACAGTCTAAGGGTTTTTTTACAGACTTTGAACAATAAAAAAGTGCTTTCTGCCTGACTTGGTCTGCCAGTTGTTGATCTTTGAATTCCTGACTGTGGTGTTATAAAATGCTTTTTCCTTTGTACATTCCAGGGACTTGCAACTCACTCTGTTTCCTAATAGCCTCACAGAAATCTTTATAACTGTTTTGATGCACAGTTTAATATATACAGACATTGTTACAAGAACATAAAGTGCTAGCACCCATGCCTTTGTAAGTCTAAATAAGACAAAAGCTTTGAGGTCCAATATTTTTTTGGGATTTTCAGACATCTTAGGTGAAGAGACATTCAGAAATGACTTTGCTATAGTCTGCCAAAAGGGTAAAAATGTTGACAGATTTGATTCCAAAACCCTTGTCTTCCCTTACGCTGTAATGTCTTAAGAGTTTTTTTCTAAATCAGTAATAATTTATGGATGGGGTGACTGATTTGTATGCAAGGCATTCATAAACTTGACTGGGTCTTAAAAAGCTCCACATCTGTAGTGAGACTTCATGTAGAGGGGCATGCAGACCACACCAATGTAGCAATTGGGGTAGCTGTCTGAGTATCCTTGAAGGAGTTTTTAATAAAGAAAACCGAAAACCCCCAAGACTGCAGCTCTTCAAAAACTCTAAATCAAAGTAGAAACTTTGAAAAATGATGATAGATGTGTCACTTTGGAGAGAATAGGAGTGGCAGTCATCTGTCAAGGCACAAAAAAAGCACAAACAAATGGAAGCTGTTCTTAATGTTCATAGAATTTAGTCAATATGATACAAGATGGGTTTGCTTCTTCTCATTTATCATTTAAACTTGCCTTTGAGGGTTTCAGAGCTTTAGCAGCCTGCTGGAATTCTGCTGACTTACTGCCACTTTGCTTGCTGCACGGGTCCCTTTTCAGCAATTCTGAGCTGTCTGGCACTGTTTTGAAACAAAACAAAGCATTTTTAGTGCACTACTGAGATTTCCCATCTTCACAAACTCCATTATATGGCTATGGCCCACGAACAGCAAGTCAAGTTGTTGACTTTAAGCCGATGATATTAGCTAGGACAAAATGAGACAAGTCTATTTCTCCTGCTTCCTCCTTTCACTGCAAAGCTCTCTCATTCCTTAATGTTAGGTCTGCTGGTGTGTGTGTGCATGTGTGGCTGGATGATTTGCTCCAGGCTGAAGCCCTGATTCTCTGTTCCTACTTCATAGGTTTGTGCCTGTGTGCTGTGCTCTTTGCAGAGTGCAGTTGTTCCCTGTAGACCCTTTAGTCCAAATCTAGCTACTTGGGCTAGAAAAAGCTGTGCTCACAGGAAGCAGAGACAGAAGTTAAAAAGGAGAGAAAAGAGTCAGTGATTAGATACATTGGATTGGAGGAGGCAGAGCTGGATGTTTTGAGGCTAGGAGATACCAAATCATGTTTATTGAAGGCAGTGAAAGTGACTGTTTGGTCATATTGGGTTAGTTAGTTAAAGATTAGTGCTTTTTCATATTAATGGCTCAGGTTATGATCTTTTAGTCTCACTGATGAATGTTCATTCACAAAAATAGCCTTGAGCATTATTCTTGTAAAGTGAGTGTGTCTTCAGAGCAAGATGAAGTTTTGTGATGAGGCTGTATGGTGTTATTTACACAGGGTGCCTCCCATAGTCAGTGTACAAGTCTATCAGAATTGCATTCTGCTTGTCTTTGTGCGTCAGTATTTCCTCATGGCTGTTGCATTTCTTCCAATCTGACCCATAACATGCAGCATGTAGTGGAAACCATATGTCTTCAATGAATCTCCACCTATTCTTAAACACAGTGTGGTAGCTTGTTTATAGACTAGAAGCACGACTGTTCCATTGTCACTGAGAATTAAAATCATCCTCCCTTTGGGCACACAGGTAATTCCTTTGGTTTGATTTAATATTTTACTATTGAAGAATGAGAGAGGTGTTTGACTGCTGTTGTTTGTGGAGCTGATACTGCCCCTTCCACTTTGCAAGTAAATAGAGGTTTGTTCATTAAGGACATGTTCTAGAATAAATTAAATACCAAATTGTATATACTTAGGTTCTGTATTAACATGACCTCTTCTGCTGATATTGTATCTGTCTTAATACAATGGGGTTTTTGCATTAGGTGTCATGCTTAATTTGGCTTCTGAAGGTGGCATTGTGAGGAAAAGCTTTCATTTCCACTGCTATGTCTTATACATTGTTTATACATCTGACTGTACAGGGTACTGCAGTTTAAGCCTTTGAGATAGTACAGAGAATTTAAAACGGATTTATTTGCATTGTTCCTTTATTTACATTGTATTTAATACTTCTGATGAAAAGAAAATGTTTAAACCCCCAATGGATAAACAAAATATATAATTTTAAATTTCTTGTGATTCACATTCAGGTATCTTTAAAGAGCCTGAGGAATGATCACTGACTAAACTTGGCTCATTAATTTAAAACTGATGTTAATAGCATTATTTTTATCTGTATTCCTTAAAAATTGTTCCCTGTGCTCCTGTTAAATTTGTGATCCATAAATAGATTCTTAATTCATGCTCTGAATCATCATATAGTTATAACTTCAATACTGAAATTGTAATAAAGTGAAGATTTCTAATAAACAGTAGGTTTTTAAAGCATCTATCAATTCAGTCAGCACTTAAGACGCTTGCAATGAACATATGTGCTAAAGTCAAACATCCACTGTTTTAAATGCCCAGTCTGGTTGCTGGGCTGGATCCCAAACTGGGATCACATCAGTTCCTTGTGATGAGAACAGGTGCAGTTTTATTGAACTCACTGGGAACTGTCACAATGTCCTCTTCACAACTCTGGCCGTAGCACCTTATTTCAACTTCTTTATGTAAGTGATGTTTGAATGAAGAAAAGCGTATGATTGATTTTGACTCTGTCCTCAATTTATGTTAAATGTAAAAGGTTGTAATAAAATGTCACTTCTTATCAGCAAATTATGAGGATATTTGTAGCACTGTTATGAATGAAATAACTTTTCAAAGTGAGAGGAAACTTTTCAGTTCACATTGTCTCTGTTGTCTAGGTACTTTGCACTCATGTGCATTAAAAAAAACCCCAAACCGTGATTACACTGGAGGGCTTATACTTAGGGGAAAAAAAGGACATATGTGTGTGTGAATGTTTGCAGAACTTAAGTCTGTGCAATCAAGGTCATAGATTTAAATGCTACAGAAATGTCATAATGTGTTCACTTGATCCAAGAATTTATTGGAATATGGTTGAAGCCAGCTACTGTGATTCATTTTTCTTATGTAAGCTATCCTTCATACATTGCAAATCAACATGTTTCAGTCCTGACTGACTTAGATATTTATTGTAGATATGTAAGCAGTTTTAAACTGCTTGGCATTTGTTCAAAAATGCCATATTTACTAAGAGCTTTGTGGTTGTCTTTAAAGTAAACAACTTTACTATGAGCATTCAACCCCTGCCACTGTTGAAGCTGGCTGTGCTGGGGGCTGGCAGGTGTGGGCGAGCACTGAGCAGCCCTGTCCTGCCCTGAAAGGATGGCAGAGCAGAGATGTGGGCAGGTCCCGGATATATAGGAGGAGAGCATTGAGAGTGTGTGAGCATCCCCTCTTGCAGGGGGAGGCTGGGTCTCAAATAGGGTCAGGTTCTGCCTGTATTTGCTTCTCTGCTCCGGGCGGGGCTGCCACTGGTAAAGTCAGGGATGTGCGAGTGCAGCCCCTTGTCTGAGCGGGGCTGTAGCACAGCGGGGCTGGGCTCGGGCAGTCGCACTGATCTCAGCGGCAGGATGGGCTGGTGGCAGTAGTGTTATGAAGAGCACTGGCTCAGAAAGTACCAGGCTCGGTTGAAAGGGATGTTTTTAACTGTTATCCCCTAAGAAGGGAGAAAACCTGGCACTCTTCTCAATCAGGATGCAGCAATTTAATGCTCAGATCCCTGTGTTTTCACTCTATCCCATCCCCCCCTACAAATGAGAGCTCCCAGAAGAGGGCTGCCTTGGTTTGGTTTAAGAATATTAGCTTTGGCTCAGCCCCAGGCCAAACAGTCTGCTGGTCTAGCTGCAATAAGAGCTTGGAGCTGCAAAGTTGCCCTGCTGGAGGTGGGGTAGTGGGTTGACTGCTGTGGGTGCTGATTTCCTAAGGAACTCGATAGACAAGTGGTTTAGTATCATAGAACTGTTGAAGTTGGAAAAGACCTCCAAGATTGCAGAGTCCAGCTACACAGTTTTCTTAATATCCGGTCTAAACCTTCCATGGCTCAGCTTGTGGCCGTGTCCTCTGGTGCTGTCGCTTGTTACTTGGGAGCACAGACTGACCCCTACCTCTCTACCACCCCTTTCAGGTACTTGGAGAGTGATAAGGTCCCTCCAAGCCTCGTTTTTGCCTGGCTGAACAACTCCGGTTCCCTCAGTCACTAGACTAAATGAGCTTTGTAGAAGGTTGTAAATTATTTTGTGTTTGATAATTTGGTGATGGTGTATGTAATATTTCCAACCCATAATAATGGATGCTAGCTAATTTTACTAATAGCTGAAACTAAAAGGAAGTCTTAACTGTATTAGTAATGAAAATCTGTGTGATATAATTATACATGTAATCTTGAACTGGTGAATAAAGAAAGGAAAACATGACAATGCATTTATTTCTATTTGTCTTGGTTCTTACTAATATAAGGTAATTAAAAAAAATGAGAAACTCTGTTAGAATACAGTTGCTCTCTAATCCTGTAGTCCTATTAGCGGGTTGAACTCTGGCATATATGTACTAAAAGCCCGAGAGACTGCATTATGCCATTCAACATATTCTTCTTTTAAGCATTGCCACAGTTTGAGATAGCACAGACAGTGTTCTGTACTCAGCCAAAGGATTTAAGGAAGACTGAGGGATCAGACTCTACTCATTGTACCTTTTCCCTGTATGGGCCATTGGCTTAAGAGCTGGACTCAATGATCCTTGTGGGTTCCTTCCAACCCAGAATACTTTGTGATTATGCATAATTCTGTGACTTTACAGAGAATGACTATGAAACCAGCCCTACCAGTGCACCTAGCCCATTGCAAGGGGAAAAAAAAAATGAAAAATATTAACTGTTTGGAAGAAAACTTAGTAATCCTCTTAATCTACTGATGTGTTAGATGGTGGTTTTTTCGTTTTTTGAGTACAAAAGAGAGATTAAGATTGAGAACTGTGGAGCAAAACAAGACTGTGAATCATAGCATTGGGAAACAATGGAAGCATGTATGATTTTTTGTGTCTCTGTCAATGACAGATTCTAAACCACGTGTTTATTTTGGTAACATATATATGAAGCTCTGTTAATTGCAAACATGTAATTGACAGGTTTGTTAGGAGGTAATGTTTTATTTCTAGAAGAGGCTGTTACATCTACAATGTAACATATTTTTCTGAAGGCAAAGTCTTGTATATTGCAGTTAATGGGAAACCAAAAATATAAACCCTCAAGGCTGGGACGTTGATAGATTTGCACTGGGATTTTATGCATTTAAAAAGTGTGGGTCTTTTTTCAGTTTCTTTTGTTTTAGCAGTTTATAAAAAATGAAATGAAACAGTTTATTGTAAAATTCTAGTATGCCTTGTACCTAGGATTCAACAGTGCTCCTTGTATTAGGTGGAAGAAGAGGTGCTAAATATGTGCATGCAGCTGCTCATAGCGTTGTGTCAGAGACATATTCTGAGATTCAAAATATGGTTTCCCTTTTCTTAGGAAAGAAAAACAATGCCAGTCTGTCCTGGTTCAGCCTACTACCCCTGCTTCAGCTCAGCTTCTCTGGTGTGTTTGGTGGGGAAAAGAAGACTGCTCAGGCTTCTGGATGGAACACAAGAATGTGTCTTCCATTACTGTGGATTATAATACAATTTTCAGTAATTGATTATGGCAAAAGTTGTCCACCCACCCACACTTTTCATGCCCTGCTCTAGTAGCTGTGGAGCTAATAATCTGCTTGCATGTTCTTGTGCTTGTGTCAGTGGGAAAGCATCCGCTGACCTGAATCAAACAAGCTGAAACTCCAAGTTGCTGTGAGTTCTACTTGAATCACTGAAACAACTTTGAGGTGTTCACAGGGAAAGGGATATTTTTGCTATATATTTTTGCAATGTATTTATTTAAATAATTTTTATATATATATAGATAGATCATTCCACTTCTAAGCTTAGTTCTGTGTTTTTGAAATATCTTAAAAGGGATTTTGTCACATTTTCCTTTCTTTATGCTTTAGTGCAAAATTACATCTCTAATTACATAATATTTGGATCTTGTGATAATTATATGGAACAGCAAAACTTACACAGCATTGAAAATGTAATTGGTATGTGCAAATACATAAGCCTATTTAACTGGGAATATGATGGATTTTTCTTTCTTCACTGACAGCGAACTTCTTTTTAGAAGATAACTAAGTGGGATGTTGGCACGTATAAATGACCTATGTAATCTTTTAGAATTTCAAGTATATGTCAGAGATAAGACACTAGAGGGAGCCCATATCACAGTTTTCTGCAGTGAGAGAAATGGCATTACAAAGTTAATAAAATTATTTCTAATAACGAGTAGTGTAAAATAAAATTTCTTCTGGCTTTATGATAGAAAAGAAAATATCACAGTACTGTAGGATGCTTATTTGCAAACATTTTTAGCAATCTCTCAATTCATAAAGTCAGTTCTACCTTACAACTATCTGTGTTTTTTGAATACTACAACAGGAGTACAATAGAAGAATCTTCATTCTGGTGCTTACATAATAGAAAACAATTTATGACAGTTCTCTTTTAAAGGACTCTCAAGACCCTGGGAGTGCAGTAATGCAGAGGAAAGGTTTGAGTACATGTGTGTTGAGGCATTCTACTTGTTCAGGCACTGTGGAGACATGAGATTTTTGAGATCTGTTAGAATAGAAAATTTTATGTATGTGAATGCCTGTATATTGCATATAACTTCCTGCCACGTGTCAGTGAGCATGTAAAACACAGCTTGTGCAGTAATAACGTTGTAAAGCATGATTTCTAACCAGCAAGCTGTGTCAGTAGACACTGGGCAAGAGACCTTGCATAATGTTACAGCAGCTTAGAGGGTAGTGGCTATAGCAATTGTTTAAATATTTTCCTTATCCTTTTGATTACATTTTGTTCCTCGCTAAATAAAGAAGCTTCAGAATTTAGCAAGGTTTTTGTCCAAGACAGATTGCTTAAGGCTGCACCTGCACTGCCTGATGTCATTTCCATCCTGTGACTGTTTCCTGCCCATGATACTTTCAGGTGGTAGTGCCCACCCAGTCTTCTCCTCTGATATAGTCAAAATGCACACTCAAATGCACAAGAGAGGAAGCATTACCAGTTGCAGTCTGGATGCAGTTGGGCTCTCCTAAAGTGAGAGTGAAAGTCTGGATGAGTGTTAAAAGCAGTCTTTAATTATCAATGCCTGGCCTTATATTCACTGTGCTGAATACTTCATTGCAAGAAACTGGAAGACAAAATGTTTTCAAAATTTGTTTTAATAGAAGATAGTGGAGATATATGTGTTCTTTTGATAAAACACTAAAATGCAGTATTTATTAATTCTGAGGGAGAGCTTCCATATTTCATATTGCAATTCTCAAGGGCTTCAGTACTGAAGACATTCAATATCATAATTGCACTTTGTTTAGTCTCTTGTCTTATAAACGTTGGAGCTAAATCCATCAAGATCTGTTTACAAAGAGTATTCAATATCAGCTGCTTTTTGCTTGCATTCAGATACCTTTGTCATGCTTCTAGCTAACAGCAAGCATTTTTTTCAACACTTTACATTAGCAGAAGATTATGTAAGTGTGTTCTGCAACTTATTCACAGGGTAGGTAGTATCAACTTCTATTTACAATTCGAATAGGATCAGAGATGTATGTAATGTATCCATCTGTTAGCTGTGCTCTTAGAATGGTCTGTAACAGAAAATACTAACCCAAACATCTTTCCTCACCGTAGATACCATTTGTCACTATGCACTACACTTGTGATTTGCTCAGACTGATTTTCCTAGACTATTGTGGTTTTGTCCTTCTAATCACAAAGAGCTTTTTCTAGAGTTTTGTTAAGATTAGTAGAAAATTTCTCCTAATAATTAAAAATCTCAGCTGCTTGTGCAGTTATTATTTTTTTTTTAATTAGCAGCTGTTATGGATGTTTGTGTATGTGTTTTAATATAGCAAAACATATTTATTGAAAGATTATATAGATGTAGTGCAAAGCTGCTATTAATATTGTTCTTATGGTTTCAAGAGTAGTCAGTGCTTTTTCTAAAGTTCTCTGTTCATAGCACAGAGTGAACACAGAACTGTTAATTTTATAGGTTTTTGTGGTGCTTAGTATGGATGTACAGAAAAGTTTATAAATGTCAATCAGCTGATTTTCACAATGCACCTCTGAAGCAAAGGGATATTTCTATTCCTATTTTAAAACTGGCAAATGTGATATTCAGATCAATACTGGAGTAAGAAGCAACATCATGTGTCCCTTTAAGGAAAAGCAAAAACTGCATAGCTTTCTGAAACTGAACATTAAGTCTAGATGCATGTCTTATTTTAGTTCCACCTATGCAGAGCTTACCAGCACTCCTCTTTTCCTGAAGGTCTGTGACATAAGCAGTTTCTTACCCATGAGAGTAAAAATAAGCTGAGTTACTTTAAACAGTGGGAATAGTTCTTCTGATGCAGCTTTTCTTTCTTATTAAAATAGGCCTGGGTATATAATACAACAAATAGGCAGCAGATTTGGAAGGTGTGACAGCCTATTTCAGAAGTACAATGATAAGCAGCTAGAGACTGGGTGACTTATTAAACTCTTCAACTAACACAGTGGCACTAGAAAGAGAATATAGTTCCAGGTTTGTAGGCTACTTGCAGCTTCAACTCTCATGATAGGAAATCTTTTATAACTACCCACTACTTTTCCATGAACAAAATAACATGTGTTTGCCCCACAAAAGCATGTGAATGCCAGTTTGATTCTTGCCAGCTCCCTGCCTTTTTGGTGTTCACTTACTCATTGTCTTGGGGAATTTGGCTCTAAAAGGCACCTGATGGTGCTGTTCAAGTAGTTGTTTCTGTTGGATGTGGAGCATAAAAAACTCAAATTGGAGAAGGTGTCTCACTGAAGACTGACTGTGGAAGCAGTCAATATTCTAAGTGTTTTTCAGACAAGAGTTGACCTGGCTGGGATTGACGTATTAAACAGTGCTCAGGTGCTGGTGAAAGGCTGTGCTTGCCAGATACCAAAATTTCAAGTTCAGAGAGTCTGGGGAAATACACAGACCTGTGGATCCCAGAACTTGCCCTGTAGTCAGAGATAAAGATTTCTGGACAGGAATGAGAGAAAAGACTGTTAACAGAAGTAATAACTCACAAATAGTGAGGGACTAAGGTTAAGTAGCTGCGAAAATCTTGTGAAGGCATAATTTGGAGGAAAAAAGCAATTTACTTGTTTGAATGATTGACAATTCACACAATTCACACGTTTCCGTTAGACTAAACAAAGAATATGCTAGTCCTGCATCATACTGATGCATTTAGGAAACAATTCTAGCTTTCTATAACTGTTTACATGAATAACAAGATTGAAAGAAAATAACTGAAATTTAGTTGGTGACTCTGCTTCCAGTCATGTGTAAAATTCTATTTTAAGATAAAAATTTTGATGTGCCCTTCAAGCAAAATTTTCATACTTTTTTTGTTAAAGGTGATTGCTAACCTGCAGAAGTAAGCCATGACAGGGTTTTTCACTTGCCACAAAGGGGTGATGATGCTGGTGTGTTTCAAGTCCCAAACACTTGCCTACTTGTTCTATATACTCTCCAGTCTATCATGTAAAGAAGAAAACTCATAATATGGCATTTCTTTTGAATTTGCAGTCACTCTGAGGAATATTTTGTTTGCATTCTCTCTCTTTGCTATGTGAAATATGTGAAAGGGTGGAGCTGCAGCAGCAGTAAGAGATCTCTTGGTAGAATCTTGTGTTATTACAACTAGTTGTCTTGACCTGAAGGTGTGGAAAGAGAAATAATACACTAATGGAAATCAGTATTTAAGCATTGCTACAGAAACACATGTGGTGGAAATAGATGTCCTGTGCCCTGTACTGCCCCATGTTGAACTGGAAAGTTTATGTGGGCTTGAGTTTGTTTGGCTGGACTCTGATGAAGGATTTTGTGTGGATTTTTTCCTTTTTTTTTTTTTTTTTATTTTTAATACTGCTATGAGTAAACACAGCTTCTCAAGAATGGACTGTGTTTAAAGAAGAGCCACATGCTGGCCAGCATGCCTGAGATATTGGATAAACAGATGATGAGCTTTCATCCAGTCTTTGTCTTATTCTACATGATTCACAAACTAGATTCAAGGTTTAGTGGAGGATTTTGTTTAATCAAAGTGATGTGGACACATGTTTCTACAATTACATGTCCAGGGCTGCATTTCAGAGGCTGTGTGAATATAACTTGTTGTTTTCATTGTATGTCTATAATAAAAGATTAATTCCATAATAATATATTTATTTTAACTAATTATTTAGTCTACACTGATCGTTTATTGTCCCTTTTGGGGCAATATTTTTGTGAAACTCAATTGGTTTTGTTACTCATGTCAGTATAATCATGTAGATATATGACAAAGTAAATATTACACTTGGGAGGTATGCAAATTTTAATGACATATGGTTCATTTAAGAATAGTTTAATATTTTGTGAGAAATAAGAAATGACATAGTTGTGATTTAGACTGGAGTTACACATTTGGTCCACCATCCTAAGAAATTTATAAGGTAATTGTACTTTCCTCTTCTCTTGATTCCTTAACCAGATGTGGCCTGCATTATCTTTAGGCAGATGCTTTTTGTAGTCTGTTATGTTTTACTGAACAGAATTTGTTTGTTTCTCTTGAAAGACAAGATTTTATGGTCTAAACTGAACAAAAAAGGAGTATCATCATCAAAACAAAAGTTACCTTAAGTTAGTGGGTGATGAATCTGTAAAAGAGACATGGCAAAGTAGGGGTGAATGTGAAGCTGGGAACATGCAAGAATAAGTTTTGAAGGGTGTCCTCTGTGATACTAACAAACTAGGAGTCCAAGGGCCCCTGACAAGAGTCCTGTCTTGACCACTGCTGGTCTTGCTGGTTTGCACCATAATATTTGATGAACCAGTTTTCTTTCTCTTCTCCCCTTTCTCCAGCCACAATATATGGAATTGGCTTCTCTATTTTTTCTGTTCCTCTGAAACAATGAGGGTTTAATGTGGAAGAAAAGATGGTGTACTTTATCAGAATTTATGAAGTTGTTTTGTTCTTGTGATGCTATGTGTCTTCAATTTCAGACTTGGGATGACTTGCAATATTTTGAAACTGGACAGGAATTTCCTTGATTGCTAAAATGCATTTTGATAAGCTTTTTTGTCTAATTTGTCACATGGTACATTATTGGGTTCAAAAGTCATCTGGCAGTTTTATGTTTTGAATTCTCTGCTGTTGTACCTTTTATTCAACTTCACAGTTTCTGTGACCGTCTTGAAGATTAGATTGTTTTGGTTATTTAAAATATTTGCTTTCCTGCTTAAGAAACAAAGGCCTAATCCTACTAAATGGGGAACAACTTTTGTTGTCCTAATGACTTTTCATGCCTCGTGCTGTGAGCAATACTTGAACTTTTTCCAAGGTAACTTCAGTTTTCTCCAAGCATGAGCTACTCTCTACTGCATAACAGTAACAGTAAGCTTAGGTAATGTTGTTAGCAAATACTCTGAATCTCTGGGAACATCAGTATGACTAATGGGTTCAAAAAGATAGTTGATTTCTATTCCCTCATGTGTAATCTTGATTCCGCTAAGACAAGTCTTCTATTTACAGGATTTGACCAAAAACTTTCAATGTATTCTAAACCTTAACATTATGTAATGTTATTTTATACCCTTCATCTTATATCCCCAATACTATTGCTGGCAGGTGAGTTCTCCACTGTCATGTGTAGGAAATATCCTATTGCTACTTATGCAATCAAAATTTACATATTTTTTCCAAATATATGTTAACCATATGAATTTTATGTAGTCCCTTATTTTCTGATAAATAGTTGGGGAATACCGGAACAATTCTGACTGATCATCTTAGTCTTAAAAAAATAGATCTCTTTGCCTAGTTTAAACATGAATTGTTCATTTTAGAATAGGTCATGTTACATATAAGTCTGATTTTCAAAATTCTTTCAGAATATTGTGTACCCAAGGATGAGTAAGAGCTGTGTCTAACATTTCTTTTATCAGGTAATGACATAGATTCGCCTTTATATGATTATAATTCTATAGGCTAATAAATAATTTTTGCAAATTAAACTGGAAGTGGGTACTGATGAATTATATTCCAGTGCTGATTAACAGCATGGTCTAAGGTTACTTGATTAAATGTGTTGTGTGTGAAAGAGTGTGTCACGTGCAGCATGAGCAAATTGCCATTTAGATCATTGTTCTATTTTTCAAAAAGCAATCATTAGAGATAAAGCCTGATCTTTTGAATATGTTGCAAGCGAGATTAATGCACATACAGAAATGGAGAAAATACCTTCTTTAGAAACCACATCAAGTATAAATAAATGGGATGTACCTAAGTTCAGCCTCAAACTACGGAAAACTTAGTCTTGACTTGATCTGTGTTGCTATTCTGAAAATAGAATTAATCTATTAAAATGCTGAATGTAAGCAATCTTTATCCTTTTATTCACCAGTGTAATATGTTAGAGAATCCCAACTGAAGTGGATATAAAAATGTAGAATATTTAGGGATGCATATATATACATGTCTGTGTCCATGTGTATATACACATATATAACTGTATGTATGATAGACAACTGAATGTTTTGTGTCCTCTGCTTTTTGTGGAATCATTGATACTTTTTTCCAAAGAAGATTCATGTATTTTGTAACTGTAGTACGATTTGTCATATCGTTTTGAATAGATATTTCTTCTTAAATATTACTTGCTGACACTAGGCCTTGCAACACCCTTTAGAGCCCTGTGATGTGATGGTGAGAGGGTTTGTTTAACAAGAGTAACCACAGTAACATGAGTGTGTGTTTCTGTAGAGACAGGAATCGCATGGAAGTTAATGTTAACGGTGCAGCAGAGAACAGTAGAAGGGTGCTTAAATTAGGAGAGAGGAGTGCTGCGTTAGATATTACAGGTAATAGGAATCAATATATGTGTTTAGTTTGTTTCTTTTAGTTAAGTGCTGCAATGATATAGGCTATTTTAGAATTTTTAAAATCTTTTTTACCTGTGAAGGTTAGGTGTATTTCTGTCTGTATTCCATGGAGTGATGGGCATTGAGATTTTAGCATTTCATTCTTGATAGGATAGGATCAGTCTTTCATTTTCTTATAGCAATTCAATTTTGTACACCTCACACAGTTCTGTAATTCATAACACAAAAAGACAATAGATATCACAAAAACATCCCATACAAATTGCCCTTTTTGATTAATACACAGCTTATATATAGTTTTGCAAAACATTTTTAGGTGTGCCTTTTTGCCCTGGGGTCTGAGTTGAGTGACTATACTATTGTGTCTTGTGTGTTGTATAGTGAGATTATGAGAAACCTGCATTTCTTGAAATGGGAACTTTCTAAAGTTAAAAACACCTTGGTACTGGGCTGGTAAGATAAAATTCTGGGTGAAACCAGGGCCACTTCTATTATTAACCCTTGAATCAGAATGAGTGGGGCAAAGATGTGGAGAAAACCTGTGTGTAGACTGGTGGGAGAAGACAGAAAACCATGTCTGTTTAGCACTGAAGAACAAAATACCAATAGTTCTATAATCTGGAAAGGATATGTAGTCTTAGTGCCTTTAGATGCTAATTCTTTTGTCCAGTGAGTGCTGGGTGGATGCTATAATGTTGGAGATGCCACTTTATAAAAGGAGAAACTTCTAGTTTCAAGTAAATGTCATTATCCGTTAGAGACTGGGAGGAAATGGGCATATAGCTATCCAATAGTTTGAAACACATGCATTTCATTGAAGGTGTTCCCTTTCATTGTACAAGTAGGAACATTGCAGCAGTCCTGCAAAAGTCTGTGTTGTAGAGCTCAGTACTGCCTGTATATGCCTTTTGCATCCTTTTCAAAGGCAGGATGTTCTATAGCCAGACACACTAGTAGTTTTTACTGTTTTCTTTCGTGTTTAATACTGAATATGTAACTGAACTTCCATTCAAGATACAGAGAGCTGAAATATAAGAAATTCTGGGATCAAAATTCAGTGTTATGAATATCTATAATGTCAAGTATTGGAAGGATTTAATTAAATCCTTATGCATAGTTGAATACCTCCTGAATTTCATTTCAGTTGCAATCAAGCATCTGCAAATGGAGTTGGTGTAATCGCAGGTTTTGTGACATTTGATAAAGGATTTTTTTAGCAGTGTAAATCAGCTACAAGATTTGAGAATACTTCCTCATTGCAGCTCTCCAAGTTCAGTAGAACAAGATGGGTTTTATTGCACGAGAAGTCTAGTTGATAGGATGTTTTAGGAAAGGAAATAGTTTAGGAAAAGAAGTTGCTCAAGAGTAAAGAGCCCAAAGCTGTCGTTCAGCAATAATAAAAGAAAAAGTTAAGATTTGATGTTTGAGGATTTGTGTTTTTATGCAACTGCAAGGCATCAGACTCGCATTTCCATTTCCTTGGGGAACTGTGGGCTCCAAAGTGCTTGTATCTTTTAAACAAGCCACGCATCTCCAAAAAAGGGAAAAATGTCACAGGAATGACATTTTAATGTAAGCTGTGTTTTTCTGCATTAAAGTTTCTTGTTGAAAGGCACAAGTTCCCTTATCTGCACCTTCTTATGGTAGAAATAGACTCAGTTTTGCATAACCACTTCTGCATGCTGAGTTATCATGTTAGTCTTGAATACACATAAAAATATGACGACATAGTAAATAGAATTGAAGAAATTAGATTGTGTTTTTTGGTCAATAATGAAATTGAAAAGCTGTGGTTGCAGATATATCCAAATGATGTGAAACTAACGTGATTCAAATGTGGTTAATTTCCCTGAGGAACCCTGAGCAATGGTGATGCCTCAGATGATACGGAAGAGTGGCTGTACCATGGAAATATATTGAAAGGACAATGAAATTAAAGGATCTGTAATTTGAATTGTTAGTTTCTCTGCTTTATGCATCAAGGTTTTTACACTGATTAATTCACTCCCCAACTATGATTCATTTAATAGCATACCCAGCCGTTGCTTTTGTGTTTTGCATCACTGACTGCAGAGCTACTATTTTAGTCTCCAAAGCAGGCTCTCTGTTTTGTGAAGTGGGCACCATTTGTACAAAGCTTCACCTCTAGAAAGACAAGAACAGTGTGGCTTTTCACTTCAGTAGACCGATGTGCTTAAAGAAGATTATAAGCATTCCTCTATAATCAAAGATGTGTTACTGAACCAAGTGTTTCTGACTTTAATTACTAGGGAAATGGTAATCTATTTTATAGGACATCTTAATTGAGGACAGAAGATATACAGTCCATGGCTACAGTGTCCCTTCAGGTTGTTTAACTTATACCATGTCTCTAATGTCAATATTTTTAAGCCAGGTTTTTTAATCAAAGAGTTCCTGCCTTCCCTTTCATCCTCTGCCATGCATTTTGCCCTGTCCTTTGGGCTGTTGCCAAGGGAGCACACAGTATGCTGGAGCAAGGAACCATGCTGATCGAAAGTGAACCAGATTTTATGGTTTTCTTTTTATTGCTTAGTTCCATCCACATGAGTTTTCTGATAAGATCACCACACAGCTGCACAGATGCTGGCACTAATACAATGGAAGCAGCAGTATGACACTGGTTAGAGAAAGGGGAAGGCACTCGCTCTTTAGGGAGCTGTGTGGTCCATTGAAGCATATTCTTTGTTTTCTGGCATTAAAGAATTAAACTGAAGTGGTTGCACTTATGTGACTGTTACCACTTACGTCTAGGGCCCTTCAGTGGGTTGGAAGTGTCTCTCACCTCTTCTAGTGTCACTGGTCTGCTTTCCCCATGAGGTCCATTATACCAGGGCTCTCTGGCTGATACACAGTGAAGCATGGCAGTGGAAGAGGAGAGGTAAGCTCTGCTATTAAGAATGTTAGTGGTATTGTAGATACCATTTTTCATTTATTTCAGTAGTTCAACCACTGGCTGCTGATACACAGATTTCTTGTATTAGGCACTTTTCCTGCTTGTTGATTATTGCTCCATTCCATCCTCAGAAAGCTTGGATTCTAAAAGTATCCAACTCTTTAATGAAACAATTTGATACCTGTGTTCTAGGCATACAAATTATCTTCCACAGCCCAAGATGCACATTCAAGCCAGGATTCTCAGTTCATTTGCCAGTAAAGGTTGTTGCAGCTGCTGCTCCTTTGTTCAGAAGGAAAGTTTGTGATTTTCCTAGTGGGATTTTAATTTTGTGTTGACATAGCAGTAGCTTTTAGGAGTGACAAAGATACATTCAAGTCAGACCCAATAGAGCTGGAGCCGCCTTATTGTTTAAAACAGACTTGTTCCTTAGCCAGTACCAGCGCTCACACTGATAGCCTCCAGTCTCCTGAACATCTCTTTATGGAGGAGTGCCACATGCAGTCTGACTAACTTGTGGCCAAATGTGTGATGGAATGCAGCTGGTCTGGAGTGAAGACCTGCTGCTTTCGGTAGCAATGGGTTGTTACTATGTCCCTGCTGCTCTGTGATGGTAGATACTTGCAAATGCTTGCCTGTGGCAGGCAGGTGCAATGCTAGGCGGAGTTGCTTACTTCTTTCTTTGGCTGCTGATTTCCAAGGAGAAGCAAAAGAAGCTGAAAGGTTTATTCTAGTTATTAAAATCAATACCTGTTTCTGTTCTTCCTGTATATTCAAATAAGTTGCTGAATTAACGTTTAGGGGTTTTTTTAGAGCTATATTGTGTTGGGGTTTTTTTGCTTTAATGTGCAAAAGTTAATGTTTCATGGAAATCTTCATCATCACATGACAGAATGTAGGGAGAACTGAATTCTGAGTTAAGAACAGGTAGAAAATAAAGAAAACTTACATAAACGGAAGTATTAACTGTGTTCTCTCAAAACACTGGATACAAATATGTGACCAACTCTTTTTGAAGTAGCAGTTTATTGTTGTTCACAAATTCTCTAAGACTTCCTGATTCTTTGCCGAATCTGTAATTCGTTTATGTGTTTATTCTTATCACAAGAGCCTGCATAGGAATAAAATAATTCCTTTCTTTTTCTGAGGGTGAGAGACTCATGATTGTGTTTCAGTAAGTAGCATAAGAGGGCCTCAATTTAACCATAAGAGCGCTACAAAGCAGCCTAGATATGCTTGCATTTGGGTAGCATTTTTAATACAGTATTCCATGTAACTTTTGATAATTCTTTCAAGTAAGAAACCCTTACTCCTGTATATGCAATAATGTTTTACAAAGTACATAATTTATCATGACTCTGTGTGAAATACATGTTACTCTTCAATACAGCTGTTGCTAGATGATGTTTCTATTATTATCATTTTTCAGATACGAAAGGTTAGATACAACTGAAAATGAAAAGACGCATGGTGAAATGCAAACATTCTGATCTTGCTTGGCAGCAAATTTTAGATTGTTTTCCCTCAGGATACTTTTCTGCAATTTTTTTCCTTCACACTCTCTCCAATCTTTAGATATTATCAGCTTTTCCAGTCTTGAGATTATTGTGAGCTTTGGATATTTTTAAGGGGCTGGGGAAGGAAGACAGACATTTTAGAAGATGAAGTTCTGAATTTTGTCATTAGAATTGCAGAACAACAAACAATAAAATGAGAGTACAGCAGAAGGGAATGTGAGAGATATCCTGATGATTAAGTCCAGGTACTTGAGAGGCCATCTCTACCAAAGCTGATTCAGTTTTAGAGTCTTTCGCATCTTAATTGGATGAAAGGAAAGGTCATTTACATGGCAACCTCTCAGACTCACAAGCCAGTCACTGGAACATAGATTTCAAAGTGCTGCTAAAAATGAATCCTTCCTGCTTGTTCATACCTTTTGAAGAGATGAATTTAGACACATGTACAAAGAACTATTTAGTGATTTCTTTCTAATTTTAGTTTTAATTCTTTTACGTTTTAGAGTCTGTGTGGGTGGTGATATTAAAAAAATTACATACAGGGAATCTTTGGATGGTATTTTGAGGTCAAATGAACTGAAATGCAATAATGGATTTTCTAACTACTAACCAACTACTTTCTTTGGACATTTGTTTAATCCTTATTTATATGATTAGTAAATGCTAGAACTATTAATATAATTATACTTTGAGATAGTTGAGGAAGTAATTGAATAGGCAGAGGAGTAACAAAAGCACTTGGTGTAGGATGTATACAATTTTTCTGCATTATTTCCATTGGCTGCATGCTCCTGGGAGTTGTATTTGCGTATTTCATTGCAAGCAGATGAGCACAGGCTTTTTAGTACAAATTTTGCATGATAATACCTAAGCTACTGCTAATGGTTTCTATGAGCTACATGTAATGAAGAACAAATCAAATAAATGAAATTGATCAAATTATCCACTCATCACTATTTTCTAATTTTTAGCATTAAAACTGTAAATTTTTTTGGTAAACCTAGTTACAAGAACTAGCATCTGGAAATGCTGCAGTGATCAATGAGAGGTGTGGGTTGTGGTTTTGTTTGTTTAAACTGTTTTGACTTCTCTTGCCTACTGATTTTGCAAACTTCCAAACGCTACCCATTTTTTCAAATTTTTTTCTTACTGGAGCTATTGTAAGCTTTGGAAATTTCTAGAGGACTTTTACCAAATGTTGTGATTAGTCTCTAGTAGGATATGGGTATGTGTTAGGATTCCCAGATGTTATGCAACCATTTTGTTTTACATCTCCAGAATAATCTGGCCTAAAGCAGAAGCTCTTCTGGCAGAACAACATCTGCCCCATTCCTGGTTTTTGCTTTGTGTTCCTCTTGTCCTGAATATGGTTTGGCCGAACACATGATTCAGGAAAGTTTCCTTTGCTAAAGACATTATTCTGATTAATACTGGCATGGTAGAAGAGCACCAGGTTAAGAGTCCCTGTGGGCCAGACTGCACATCTGTTTGGAGCACGAAAACTTAGTCTGAGCCTTAAAGTCTAAGCCATATAAATTGCTTCACTGCTGCAATGAAGTTTTTTATGACAGAAGATGAAGTTCTTTTAAGCAAAGAAGTGGTATTTCAAATATGTCCCACAGAGTCCAGCATTGTGCACAAATTAATTGGAATAAATTGTCCCATGTTTATATGCTGTAGCAATGATCCAGTATTTCAGAATTGTCTTGAAGCCTGTTGACCTCATGTTCCACATATTTTTCTAGTTCACCTGTAGATTGTAAATCAGCTATATTCTGATAGTTTGCCAGTTTCTCTGCTGATACATATGTACTTCACAGGAGTAATTTACAAATTTAATTTTGAAAAAATTAACCTAGATAAAGGTCTGAGCAACCTAACCTCATAGCTGACCCTGATTAGAGCAGGAATTGGGACTAGAGACTTCCTGAAGCTACCTCTCCTCTTCTCTTTTTTTTTTTTTTCTTCTTCTTTTCTTTATTGTTGGTCTATTTTCTTGCAGAATGAGACTGCAGTAATTCAGGTTTAGGAAATTCTTTCCTTTTGGATCATTCCACAGTCAGGAATATTGCAGAACACCAGAAACAGAAGTGGTCATGTAGGTGGACCTGAGAACTGATTTTTACAGTCTTTGACAATGAAAGTATTTATTTCACTGAATGGTGTAGTTGTCTTTTCCTTTGGTGCTCCATTGTGGCTTTTGACATGAATAGTCTTAGCTTAGAATCACAGTCAGAATAAGTGGACCTTAGGTTACATGCTGGCCTTTTCTACAGTGTCCTGTTTGCAGTTTGCGTCTGTGTATTTATTTTTAATAAAAGCAATGCATATATTTTATTCTCAGAAAGTAGCCATACCTTAGGATCCATAGGCAAGTAGTGACATCTCCTCATTCATCTCCAATCTTCATTTCTTCTAGGTATAAATATTTTGGTCAGAGGTTGTACATAAGGTTTGCAGAAGCTTCATTTTTCTCCAAAGACCAGTGTGTCAGAACTGACCTTCACTACGTCACAGTGAGGAATCAGAATTTCCCCTTTGAAACTGCAGCAGGAAAAGATATGGCAGCACATATATATATATATATATATATATATATATATATAGGTATTTTATATATTGAAAAATACCTTCATTGATTTTTCTTTGCCATTACTATAATGATCAAGTCTTAATAAGGATAGGCATCTTCATAAGCACTTCTGTCATGAAGTTGGTGGTCACACGCTGGCGCAGGTTACCAAGAGAGATTATAGAAAGAATACCTACAGATATTCAAATGCTGATTGGAGATAGTCTTGCTGAAACTGCTGTAGGTGACCTTGCTTGAGATGGATGATATTGATGAGTCACTTCCAATCTTGACCATTCTGTGATCCTGTGAAAATTTCCTTTCTACAAGAAAACCATAGTTTCTGTATTGGATTGTGTTTATACTGTCAGTAATCCTGTCTTGAATGATCTCAATGTTTTTTCACTGTATACATCATCCCTAATGCATTTAATAATGACATATCCTGTTATTGATGTTCATTCAGAATTCCTGCTGCTTCCAAGAGGACTGATGGCAGAATGTCCTTGGAGAGATCAATCAATATCATACTCAAGTCTCCTGACCCCTAATTTCCTAGATGACTGATGCTCTGCACTTGTAAAATGTATTCCCTGATGATATTTTTAAAGGGCCATTTTGATATTATAAACTATCTCTGAGCAGTTAGGGACTACTTTGTAACTAGTTGCACTGTTCAACTGGGAACTCTTGTATGTATAGTGAAATGTGAAGTGTTTTAGCACCTGGATACAATAAATTAGTCAAAAATTATAACTGAAAAAACAAGGCATCTATTAAAATTTATTCTACTTGCATGGAGAAAAGGCAGTACTTTTACCTAGAAATGTTTTTTAATTTTTGTAATACACTGCTGAGTCAGTTCACAACTGAAATTTGACCACAATGACTGTGGGTATTATTTTAACTTTCTGTAGTTGATCTTCTCCCATTATACAAAATAGTCATAGGAAATAACTACCTGATAGAAATACCTGATGAAAGAACAAGGTGTAAAAATGAGTTACAAAATGTATTAAAAAGTCTGAAGTGGTCCATAGGGTAAGAAGGGAGAAATCATTAATGTAATATCACATTACTTGTAAAAGTGAGGACTCTCCCCTTCCTCATTCTCATCGACATCATTTGGGACACTGATGTCTCACTGTAGCGTTCCTGTAGACTGAGGTGATTGACAAAGGTTCAGTGAAAGGCTGAGCATAACATCATAGAGAAATTTGTAGATAGTAGAAAGCTTGTGTATCTCAGTTTTGACTCAGTAAAATTTGAGCTATAATGTTGGTAACTCATTTTAACTGGACAAATAATTTTTGATTAGACTGTTAAGACTTTACTTAATAACGTAAATCGTAGCTTTGCATTTAAGTAGTATTCCCTCCCCCTTTTTCCTGCAAAATGTACAATGTGAGTCAGCATCTGGTCCACAGACACAGTCTGCTCTTTCCCCATCCAGTTCCACAATGGTGTAAGCATGCTCATTGTGCTTTTTGGGGCTGAGTGGAGGGTAGAGTGGAAATGTCCACGAGATACACAGCATAGAACTGAGTGGACTGTAATAGTTAATACCATGTTTTTTCTACCCTTTTTTTTCTTGAGTGATCTATGTATGAATAAAATCTTCAGAGACAAAAGATTCTGCTTATGACTATGCATCTGCTGTCTCAAAGGGCTCAAGAGGCTCTTTGTGATTATAGTATTTTTCTCTGATAATTTCTCTAACATGCTAGCTGGCCTCCTACATCAACTCTTGAATGGCAACTGACAGCACTTTTTCTTCATGAAAAGAAATTTTTAATGGGCTGCACCATAAATAGCTGGAACTTGCAGTCTTATGTGAAAAATACAGGATATGAGTCATTACCAACAGCAGGAGACCTTAGATCCTTTGTAGCTTTACGTATCTTTTGTGGCCACATCAAGGGCTGCATCTAATCTGAGCAGCACATGTTCATTCCAGATAGCTTTAGGAGGCAACCTGGCTCCCACTAGCTGGTTTTGTGGTACCTGCTCTCTAGTAAAACATACTCCAAGCTTAAAGAAACTGAAGTTTACTTTAGAGTCATTCTGGTTTTGGTACCTTAAAGTAAAATTGAGGAAAATAGAATAACTACTGGATTGTCTTTGGGACAAGAGAAGAACAGGTGAAGTCAGGAAGCCAGACTTCAATTATTTCCAGACTTTCTGATCTCCATTCTGCCAGAGAGATCACTTTTCTGGGGTAAATTTAGTCTTTCACTGAATCTTTAAAGATTTTAACTAGGTTAAAATTTTGAGCAGTCAAAGATAAATTGTTATTATGATGGTTTCTGTAAGTCTCTATTTATTTCTAATATTTAAGCATTCAATTCAAAAACAATGTTAACTGTGTAATTGTATTCCATTTCCAATAGTTACATGTGGATTTGAAATTCTTGAATACAGTTTTGAATTGCTTTACACTTGAGTCTTTCACAGATAAAAAAGACAAAGCACAAACATTATAAGTTATATTAATATAGGGCTCAATGGGAGACTAAAAACATGATACCTTCCTGGTCTTTTGACAACCCCTGTGCTTTAATCAAACACCATCTCCTGGGTAATTTAGCAGTAGTCTGCTAAGGAAACTCCAGTTCAGGACAACTTATTGCTTGAACTGAAGGTTGAATAAACAGCTTTAATGCTTCACATTTGGCAGGTGGATTCCCAAGTGTTTTAAGGGAAACTGTTAAATGTTTGTTTGACATAAGGTGAGACAATAGTCCTGACACAAGGGTAATGCCTGGAAAATGACATTTCAGGTGATCAGCAGGATTGGGGTCCTTGAAGAGTAAGCAAGGCTGCATGAAATCTCTTCTCCAGTTCTTAATATTTCAACATGTTCTGTTTTGTTGCGTTATTACAAAACAATAGAAGCACATATGGGAACATAGGTGATAATGCAGTTGTCTGTCTCCTAGGACACTAGTCAGCTACTTTCCAATAAAGTTCTTATGTACCTTGTTTCCCATTCTTTTATGCAAAAAACACAACATCTTTTAAGAAATGCAACATCTTTTAAGAAAAGCACTGAATGAGTGCTTGGGGCCACTTGTCCCTCTTAGCCTGGTGGTGAAATAAACTTTTGACAATTATGACCTATGAAAATTGTATTTTTATGTCTCTTTGTGGGACTTGGGTCAGAAAGACTTGGAATGAGGGACTGAAACGAGCCCAATAGCTGTAAACTGAAAAATTACCTGGAATTTTATCATCGAGGTTGCTGTGTTTGAGCACCATTACTATAAATGTTTCTTTTCTTCAGAACTTGCATATTGCATTTTTAAAATGAACCTCCACAACAAAATGAACGAATTAATTGCAATTTAAGCTTCAGATTTGCAACTGTAGCTATGGAGAAATCCCATTTTCTAAAGAAGTAGGTGGAAAGAACTCTAGTTAGTACTAGGGGCTCCTCTTTCAAGAATGGAAGTGAGTAATTCAATCAGGATTATATTTTTCTTAACAAAATTGCTATTGTGGGTGAAAACTCTGTATTTTTTGCCACGTGATGAATAAATAAATCTTAAAGTGGAGAAGTTACTTGAATTAAAATTTACTCAAACATTTCAAATATTTATCATGGAAACCACTGATTGGATTTGTCCCCATGAAAGAAAGCAAAGAGAAAGCTCAGGAATATGGTTGGATCTCTGATACTAATGCTAACATTTTTTGGGGAGATCTTAATCACTATTTATTAAATGTAAAGTAGGAGCAGTACTTGTACTCAAAATGTTGATAGAGTTTTTCACAAGCAGACTAATTCTATGGTTGCTAATATGTAATCTTATTTTAAATTTTCACGCACAAATTGTCTGTTAGATACTGATGATGACAGCCTGGTACCATGATGGATTTGTTCTCACATAAGGAAACCCATTACCTTGTGGGTGTGATATTATACCTTCAAAGGAACCAGTACATACCAATACCAGTTTTCTGCACATGTTATAATGGAAGAAGAGAAAAATTCTATGTAAAAATGCTGATGTTCTTTGGAAAGTAATTTGGATGGGTCAAAATATATGCTCTGCTATTTAATGTCATGGACCAGCAAAAACTGTAATCTGAGTTTTCTTTAGGTCCTTTGAAAACACCTTCCATAGCTGAATTCATTTAATGCTAATACTTTTATCAGGAATTGCATAAGGCATTCCAGCAAATATTGTGAACTTAATGGTATATTAGGTCATGCTGGAATACTTGTCAAACTGATTTCTGTGGCTCTGACAAGTAAAAATGTGGAGACTTTGACTGTGGAATTATGGAAATCTGTCCTTATAGTAGGGTAACTGTACTGTGACTGGAAGGAGGTACCTATCTCTAGAGTGACCACAGCTGAGGTTTAAATTCTGTTCTAGAGTGACACCTAGCAAACCCTGATTTCCAGATGCTTTTCATTGCCATAGAAAATTGAATCTTTAACTCCCAATGAACGGATATGTCAAATGAATATTATTCTGCTAAAGCTACAGAATAACTCACTGCCAGGGAGGCTGCTGCAGTCGCTCAGGTGGAAATGTTTGGACCGTAAGAGTAAAGACAAAACCCTTACAGCTGTGTCTGACTAAGCTGTTTATGACATTAGTAAGTAAATAAGTAAGATAAGGCTGATGGGCCCTTGACTAACCTTGAACTGTCAGATGTCAGGCCAGAAAAGCGATGGTTGACTATGAGCTTTGTATTTTTAGATGTCAGCTTGAAGCTGATTTATAGTAGCTTTCCAGTCTCAGAACAAACTGCTTAGGGCTTCAAGGAGTGGGTTGGGTGTTATGGGCTTACCAGAATGTAGACAGTCAGCTCAGAGAAGCTTTCAGTTTGGAAAACGGGAGGTCAAATTAAGGGATTTGAAATTCTCTGTAAATCCACACTGTACAGTTGATATTTCTGCCTTCTGAGATTTCTGGTTCTGAAAGATGAAGTGCATAATCCCAAAATTTGGCAAGCACCAGTGAAGATGAGTAGCTGTTGCCTTCTCTCTGCCTTGATTTTCCAGCTTCATTGGAACAGTTACAGATTTCTGTAAGGTTACAGATGTCTGTCATTGCTCACCAGTCTTTAATGAGAGTCTTTTTTGTTTTGGTAGCACATTACCTATTTCTTTTTAGTGGCTAAGAAGTTAGCTGCAACATAGCTGACATGATAAAATCTCTTTCATTTCCTGAATTTTTACTCGCTACCTCTTGCAGCTGTGTAAAAGTAAAGATATGAGCGTTGTTGGAATAAGGCCAGTTAACATCCATGCTTGCGTGGTAGCTAAATGCAGATAGGAGTTGTATTTTAAACTCCTTCATTTGTGATACACCTTAGCCAGAAGGTGAAGGTGTGTGCATTGCTTCTGTACCCATCACTCTGTATGCTCCCTGTTTTGTGTCAGGAAGTGAAGCTGACTGGGAAGTAGTGGCTCATGATGTTCACCAAGTGGCAGTCCCAAATTTCATATATGCTTTCCTCCCATCTGGTAAGTGGATGAGTCATAAATGACTCAACTTTCTCCACTTAGTTTAAGAATAATTCCTAGTGACTCACATAGAATGTTTTCAGGGACTCTTGCTGTCGGAGAGTGCTTCACCTCTACTGCTCATGTCTTCTCATCTCTCACGTACTGTGGACCGTGGGTTAACTTCCAGAGCAAAATACTTTCACCTAGAACTCAGGATTGGTGCAATTGCTGCTTTAGTGAGTAATTTTTGATTTAAGTATGACTTTTAGCTTTGTCTAGAGTACTGTCACTTAGTGAAGTGGAGATCAGCCTCATGGATATTATGAATTAGTGTCCGTAAAGCTGAGGTACTGGAATGCCTGGAGGTGCCTGTGGTGCACACAATGTTCCTGCAGGACCTGCTGGTACAGGGACAGGACCTGTCCTTGCTGCTGGTTATGTCCACCAATGCCCATGGATGAGCATCTCTATTCCAGAGCCTCAGCAGTGTGGGTGCAGGCTTGCCTTCAGCTGGAAGGGCATGCGTAGGGACAACTAGTGTAACAAGTTTGTCATTCCTTCTCTTGTGCACAAATGATAGGGAGAGTTGGCCTGGACTTTTGTACTAGACCTGTTTTAATTCTAGGCAGATCCTTGTCTGTTGGCTCTGTGTTTGTAGGGCAAGTTCAACATAAATCCTTGCCATGAGTGACTGTACTCTAACCCAAGTAGCAACATTGATCTACATTTGTGCAGAGAGCTTCAGTAACTTTTAAGAGTTGCTAGTGAAATCGATAGGTGATCAAAAGAAGTTAAAGGGGTGGCTTTTTGTGGACTTAGTCTCTTACAAACATATACACATCCTTGACATATCACAGCTAAAAATGTATGTAAATTTACACTTCCCATAGAGAAAAATGCAGATAGTACATCTGTAAGATGCAAATAGCAACTCATGTCTCTTACAGTTTTCCCAACCATATGGCCAGTCCTAGAGATGTGCCCCTTATGTAAGAGAGACCCCGTTCTACACTTCAGTGCTGCATGACAGTTCACTAGAAAGGGAGTCTGAGAATCATTAATTGAAAGAAATGTCAAGTCTCTTTCATATTTGAATTTTTGACTTCCAGATCATTCCATTAATAAAGTTTGTACACTTAGAACTGAAGCTTCGTACTATAACTCCTTTTACTTATCTTTCCATTTAATTAGAACTAAATAGCTGTTTCTCCTTAGCTCATTCTTTTGTCCCTGAAGCAATTTCTTCTATGTCCTCACTAATTACTAAAATCACATCTCAATAGCATCCATTCCTGATGGCTCTGTGATTGTTTAAGGGTTCATGAGAAATGGCATTTGCTTCACAATCTATATCTGAAATTAAATACCTCATAAAAATACAATTTTGTTTCGCTTTGTTCTGTTAGCAGGTATATTCTAATTGGAGTTTAAAGATAATGTGGGTATTGCCCCCAAACTGAAGTTAATGCTTGGCTTCAGGTTTTAGTAAGAATGTAGAGGTGAAGAAAGGATGGTTAGCAGAAATAACTGCATGAAATGAGGATTTTTACATCTGGAAGGAAAACCAAAATATTTTAATATGATCCCCTGAAAGGGATAAAATTATTTCCTCTCCAGATACCTGATAGCCATGGAATGTGAAAGGTTTTTTATGTAATTTGACTAGTTGATGTTTAAAATAACTGAACTTGAAGAAAGGGAGTGAAACAGACGGACTGCAGGTGCCTTTGTTATCAATATAATAACAAAAAATCCTCTTAAACATATTTTTGAAAGACAGAATAATTAAGCAATCATAGTTGGGGATGAACAGTTATGGAAACAGATAAAAATGGGCCAAGGCAAAGTAAAACCAGCCAGGGTGTAGTAAGATTACTAGGTACTTCTCCCCAGCATCAGTCTACAGCCTGGTCTTGGACTTTGGTCTTACTAACAGCCATAGCACAAAAAGTAGGAATGTACTGATTCCAGTTTATTCATGCTACTAAGTCAGGAGGTACAAAATAGTGAATGTGAACATAAATGTCATGCTAAAAAGCAATTTCATGAGCTAGTGAAACACATTAATAGCAATAGGAAATTGAATGTTGGGAAAGGTAAGGTTGTGTTTCTATAGGTTAACATGTCTATTAGAAACTGGAGGCCCATCAGTTGGCAGTGGTGAAAATCAAGACTTTCAGTTGACAAAGAACAAGATGGTAAATCCTGAAAAAACCAAGTGTGTTCCTAGGAGCATGTGGTCTGAGATCATAGCAGCAAAGGTGGGTACCCAAAACTGGGTTCTGTGCTGTCAAACAAAGGATTTATTAATCTTTAATCTTCAGCACACTGGAGCCTTGCTTGTTAGAGAAAAAAAAATTATGCCAACTGACTTTTCAATTTGACATGCTAAGCAATGTGTCTGGATGACATGCTTCTGTGATTTTAGTGAGTGTAGAGATGGTTTTTGCATCACTTGTTGCAGATTTTGTGGCTTGAAGATGAAAATGTTTTCTGAAATGCAGTTTTCAACTAAGTACTTTGATTTTTCTACACTAAACAGGACTGCATTTCATTACTAACTTTAATGGAATTGGGAAGGGACTCGAAGATCCATATGGGTGACTGGCATTTTGCAGATGCCTTTGGAAAATCTGGTCTGCAGAAGTGATCAAGAACAGCTGCTTTGCTTCTGAAGTGATCAGAGAAAAAGGTCTCTGAATGTCATTGTGATTTCACTTAAATTAGAAGAAAAGGGAGGAGAAAACAGTTAATATCACACTACGTTATTCTACATTCTTTACTTATAGTTTCAATAGCACAAGCTTCCAAGTAAAAGTACATAAGCAAAATAAATGTCGGGGGAGTGTCCAGCAACCAGCTATGCCAATGGATTCTCCTGGATTCACTTCTGAACTCTAAACAAAATTTAATAGATGTTTAGACTCAGTGATGATTTAGTTTGAAAAGATTTATTATGAGAATGTCTTTTGTGTTGCTGAAAAAAATGGTGCAATAAAGAAATACAGCCAAAACTCATCATTTTTACATTTCAGCAGGTTGATAACCAAATTATTTTATAAATGAAACGTGTAGATTCACATGACTCACAGCATAACTAGTATCATTAATGAAATATGAAATAAAAAGGAGTTACTGAAGTATTAACATCTTGGGCACCTTTGCAGCCTGTCAGTCCCACTTGCATTAAAACCAATCCTCTCTCTTCTCACTGATTTAATAACTATTTTCCAGTTATACTGACCCTCAAATTTTTTGGCATATTAAGGAACTTCCCACATGGTTCCTTATGCTCTGTTGAAGTCTGAATTTACAAGTTAATTGATATTTATACTTTAGGTTTTCTAGCTCAAAAGAATTTTTTGACGCTTTTAAAAAAGGTTTTTGGTTGTTGTGTTTTTTTTTTTTCTTAAAGGGAAAAGTTGCTGAAGTTGTTCTCCTTCCATATGAACTTAATGCCAGTAGATAATTCTCCAACAGATAGAAATGCTTGTGAAATGAAGAGGTGAGGTGGGGCTGAACTAGAGTTTGATGAATGCCACCCAGGATTTATAACCTGAAATAATTGTTACCTTAGATAACACTTATTATTGCATTCCTGATTACTTTTTCTGTGTATGCTGCTGTGTTTCAAATATTGCAACAGAAAATTTCCAATAAATTGTCAATAAATCTTCAAAAATCTCCAATAAATCCTCAAAGACATCTGGGGGTTTATCAGGTGAGATACTCCTGTTAGAGAGCTCCAACTGTTCAGGCAGGGACATCAGAGCTATGCATGGATATTTTGGGCAAAGTTAACACAGGTAGTGTTGCAAGAGACCTATGAGTAACTAACAGCATTGGGGAGCTGTAGTCCTCAAGGTGTTGAGGACTGAAGGCCTCTAATGTGTGGGTTACATCTAGTCTAGGAGATAATTCTGAAAACTGCTGTAACTGATCTAATTTTAATTTTGTTTGGAGAGTTAAGTAGGTGCATCTGCAGTTGTCTTCACTTGTGCTCGCCTCTGTAGAAGGGTAGTGCTGTGATCCTTCAGGGTATAAACTCAGTATTTTTAGCTGCATTATGCCCAAAGAAATCCCTCCACATTTGGTGAAAAGTGTCAAAACAAGTTTCTTTGTGATACTTTGATCTAATGTGTCTTACAGCAGTTTCAAATTGTTTGCATGACTGTAAACTGTAGATGAATACAACCCCAACATAACCCCTAACTGTCTTCATTTAGTCTAATTCAGTTTTTTGCACTTGCATGTTCAATGGTTTTTTCCTGTTATCTTTGTGATGTTACCTGTTCTCCATTTCCTTTGACAATCAGCAATAAACTGGATGTTGTCAGCCAGGATTTCCTTTTGCATGTAGAGAAACACTTCTCCAAGGTATTTAGTACTGTCTCTGTCCTCCTTCCAGACCTATAAGCATATACTCAGCTCACTATACAGAAAATGGATGAAACAGTAAATATTTGGATAATTTGTAGTTCACTGATTAGCCTTTAAAAGTTGTGTTTGAATGTATTGCTCCCTTGTGCCAAAAAGAAAGGATGAAGGTTTTTTTTTTCTTCTCCACTTAGCAAGCACATGGCAGCAGCATTAGCTTGTCCACGCTCCTGTGGCAAGGTATGGGACTCCTCTGCAGGAACCCTGCCCTGTGTGAGATAAAGCACTTATCTCTGTAGCTTTCTTAACCTCGGTGATAACAAAAAAGAAGGGCAATTCTACAGATGATTTGCCCTTCTCAAACTTCGTGAGGAATTTTCTTCATCAGGGAAGTTGCTGATTTGTTTTATGTAGACCACTGCAGGCCAAATTAAAATTATCACAGGGATATGAACTGAGTGCTCTAAAGTAAAAATACTGTTCAAAATTTTCATTTTCCAAAATTTTTAAAAGACTCTGCATTATGTTTTTCAACTAATTATGCAAGAGTTATTAAGAATTACATGCCCTGCATTTTAAAAACCTATTAAACCAATTTTCTATTTTATGCTGGGTTTTACAAAAAAGAAAAGTGAGCCACCTTAGTTTTATTCTTTTTTTCTCACACTGTATTATTTTAAATTTTTTTTTTATCACAGACAACTTGTTTCCACATCACTTTCTTGAATGCTCTTTTTTTGATGTACCTAATTAGATGACACCAGACTAAACTTAAGCAACATCAGCAGCTGATGGCATTGTGTTGCCTAACAGCTTCAGAAGTTTCTGCACTTGTGCTGAGTTGCCATAGCAATATCTGCCCACTGGTGGTGGACTTGCTTGAGAAGTTGCAATAAAAACAACTGTCAGACTAAGATAATGACAGATACATTAGCCACAGCAACACCAAGAAACTGGAAATTATTTGTGTCAGAAATGTATACAACGGTTCATTTTGCTCAGGATCATCCATAGTTGTCTGTTTTGGAAGGTCCAATACTCTGCTGCTTTATTCATTAAATGTAACTGTGTAAGTACGTGAGATGAGCACAGAGGAGTCAACAGAGTTACCTTTTATCCATGATGTCACTGTTTCCTCTTGTTGAGAGTCGACCAAATTTGCACCTCACTTTTGTGCTTTCTACTGTGGAATATTTCAATATTGGACACTTAACATGAAGATCAAGTACTTGTCTCATAAACATTGCTCAGGGAGGACCAGTTTTAATACTGTGGTTCTTCAACCCCCTTTCTTTTCCCTCTTTTTGTTAGGAAACATTCTTTGCTTTATTTCTTTCTGCAAATATCCTTGATATAATCTCCTTTTTAAGCAGTTCACGTGTTTGGAGATGATAAAGGAAAGAGGGCAAGTTTGTTGATATGATTTTATATTATCTTTATTTTAAAATGTCTCTGAGTTTTAAATAGTTCTGAGTCTTCTCACTTTGCCAGAGTCTTTCAGATAGTTTAATGTATATGCTAAAGTTGCAAGGTTGAGATATTTCAGCCCTGGAAAGCTAATGTAGCAACTTCAGCCCAGCAGTAATTATTAGCCCATCTGTTTTGCATCACTGGCCTATTCAGACAGACAGAAAAAAACCCAAATCACTGTCTCTGCAAAAGATGCTGCAGCCTTTACTTTGGATGCATGTTTCCAGATTTGTTTGGTTTAACTCAATAGATTGAGAACTCTGTTTTCCCTCTGGTATTTGGTTTATCTGTTTAGCTTTCCTGGATTAAAATTCAATTTAGTCAAATACTTGGATGAAATTATGCTTTAATTTGGTGTCTCTGACAGGGATTTTTCCTCCCTGAAGAAGCAACTGATTGCTTTTTCTCAGTATGCTCTGTAACTGTGGCATTAAATGCTAACTGACCTGGGTTTGTCTTGAACCAGTGTGTTAAAATCTCCATTTAGAAAATATCATGTTGTCCCATTCCACTCTGCCTTAATTGTCCAAAATTAAATGTGATCCGAGTGGGACCCTGTTTAAACAGACACAGCGTGGAATGTTAACTGCTTGCTGATGATGTGTTTGCTTAGCAATTTGCAGGCTATCATTCTGATTAATAAAAAAAATCGCTGTATCTATGGAAACAAAGTGTGGAAAATAGCTTTTACGTCTGAGGAATGTTCGAGGAAAATGATTAGGTGGCCTTAAAAATTATAGCAGCTTTCTTCAGAGCAAAGCTCAAGGCATTGCTGGTGTAGAAAGGACTGTAGCGATGTGTGGCATGTAGAATCCTAACACTTTAACTGAATTCCAATCAAATACTGTTTTAGCAGATGATATTTATGCAAATCACTGCATCTGTTTTATTTTTTCTTGATGCTTTTGTGAATTGCCATGTCTTAAGATGTCCCAAAAGAAGATTTAAGTCATATAAATTATTAATTAATTGCCTCTAGATTAACAGAAATTAAAATTTCAACATGAGGATAATAAGCAGTATTTGCTCCAAATTTGCCACTGCTTTTGCTCCCCTAGAGAGCCTTTATGTGGAACTGTCATCTTGCCTGGCTTCTTGCTGTAAAGTTAAGGAAGCCTGTATGAATTCTCTCTTTCTTTCCCATTTCATTTTTCCAGCTAGAGGTTCTGGGCAACAAATGACAATTTTAGGAATGCTCCTGGCATGAAAAGATTCTTGTCCTTAAGATGTCTTTTTCCCCTCAGCTTCTTGAGTCCTAGAAGTTATTTCATGTGCTCAAAGCATCTGTTGTCATGTGCCATTTTCACAGCAAACACAGGAATCTTCTGCACTCTTTTAATGGCAAATAAAAATGCGTGATTGAGTTTACTCACCTCTGATCCTGTAGATGGACACAGAAGGTCATAATCGTCCTCAGTTATCACACTTCCATTCACATTACAAATATGTCTTGGAGAGCATGAACTTGATCTCATTTGGGTGAAGGTGAAATAAGATTTGCTCCAGGAACACGCTGCTTTCCGGACACTAAATGGTGATGGATCCAAGGGACTAGGTCGATGCGTCTCTGGAGTAAATCCCTCTGACACACCTGGAGAGGAGACCTTGTGCCCTCAGCTCTATAGACTTGCTCCTGTTGCAATCTATTAAGGTAATTAACTGAGCTGTGAGTAGAGTGGATCAAAAATGCATGTCTCCCAGCAGAATAGCTCTGAACAGGGCATTTTCCTTAGAAAAAAGAAAGGAGCTGAGGAAGCAAGTGGATACTCACTGTTTTATTGATAATATTATTTTAAAAATTACTGAGAATTAAGAGAATGTCGGCATATTTGAATTTGTTAGTAATATATTAGTATAACATTTTATAATTTGTGTTCTTTATTTTATACTGTTTCTAAAATAGAATTAGGCCGAAGGGCTTGCCTGTAGATTTGCTTAAAAGAAATACTTAAATTGTAAGAATAGACAAAACCTCCTCTAGTGTATCTTACCTTGGTGTGCATATTAAACAGGACACAATCTGAAATCCTGTGTCCATCATGATTTCCAAATATTTGGGGTAAAGGCAAAAGAATGGAGCTTTTCAGAATGTACACTACATGGCCCAGCTGTATCTGGCAGCCTTGGGTGATGTGAAATATTAAAAGTGGGAAAAATTTATTTAGGCTGAGGTGGGAGGGAGCCCAAAGCACAGTGGATAATATTTGGTAACAAGAGCAGAAGGGAACAGAGCTTTTTTTTTTTCCAGTGAAATACTGTTCCTCAGGGGCCAGTGAAAGCATTGGAGTATGATGCAAGTTGAAATGAGGTGCAAGAGCAATACAGTAGCAGAACCCCTTGTGCTCCTTGTGAAACCAGCCCTTGCTGATGGCAGAAGAGACTGCAGGAGCTCTTCTGCAACTGTTGTCCCTCTTAGACTTACTGCAAAATTCAGTTTTCAGTTAAAACTCATACTTCTTGCCTGTACTCTGTGCTCCAAAGGAAAAGAAGCTTCTAGAAGTAAAATACTCCTGGTAAGAGTCAGCCTTGGGAACATTTACTTGGATCCAACTTGTAAACAGAATCTGAGTGTTTACTTAGGAGTTTTGTGGTCCTCAATTTGACCTGGTCTAGACCTGCTTGTAACAGCAGTGGATCAGTTAGCCAGGAACAAAAAGTAAATAAAAAGCAGGAAGAAAAAGAAAATGTGACGTAACACAGAAAACTAAAATGGGCATACATAAATAAACATTTAAGATATGTTTCAAGGTATATTTAAGATGCATAATATCTGAAGATATAATGCAATATAATTGGAACATTAATTGTCAAAATATGTCTGAGCCTTTGAATGTTTTGATACTTTTTAGAGGCCCATGTAAGGCATAAAACTTCAGATGTTTTAAAACTGCTATTATTGCATTGATGGACTGTGAATGTTTACTTACGTGAAAAGAAACTGAGCTTACTTAGGAATCCAAGTATATTGCAATAGTTCTAGCTGGATGTACACCTCTGTACTTATATCAAAGGAATTGTTTACACAGATTAAAATTTTTTTGCAGTTAAGTATTTTAAAATTTACGGGCAGCTGGAAAATATTCATGTAGAGGCAGTACAAAGTAGTATAACATCATATGCAAAAGTCTTTGTAAAAGACTACACTGTGTTTAACTAGCCATAAGGAGCAAAGTGCTCCTTAGCAGATGGTACAGCAGAGTTTTTCTTGAGAGATTTGTTTTGTTTTGTTTCCATTCACTTCCAGATATGATGAGACTTTGCAGGAGTGTTTCCAGATCATCTGTGTGAGCTATACCATGCGTGCAGCTTGGAAAGTGAAATGTCTGCAAATGTGTCTGGATGTTCCAGACAACGTTGGATTGGGTTTGCAGTGGGATTCTCTTGGAGGGAAACAGATTTGAATTACAGTGAGTGAGACAGGAACTTGGAAAAACTCAGAACAATCCTAATCTTTTAGTATTGTCTTTAGATTTCTAGCACTGTGGATTTAGAAAAAAACAACACACAACCCCCTAGAGCAACCAAGAAACAACCCTTCCCCCACAAAAAAATCCCTACCACCCAAGAAACTGAAAACTAGCAACAAAACCCCCTCCAGATATTATACGTACCAGATAGCTGCAAAAATGCCTTTTCTGGTTGTTTTGGCATCCTGATTTCCCTCTCCCTCTTTAAGAAATGTGCCAAGGAATGGATGAAAATGTTAAATATTACACCAACAAATCTATCATGGGACATATGCTTCATTTACTAAAGGGAAGTCTCAGGCATGGGGAGACTAAGCAAGTTAGGCAAGGTCATACAGGCAGTGTGTGACAAAAATAAATCCTCCTCCAGACTCTCAGGTTGGTGTGCTTACAGCAGCACTTTATTCCTCTATGCCCATTATTAAATAAATTTATTTGAGAAAGTGGTATCACTGTAAAAATTAGAATGATAAAGTATTCAAGATGGGTCTTAAAAAGGCTCCTGATAAGTTAATTGTATTTCTGTAACAAATTTTGTTCAGAGACCAGAATATTACTTACTTAAGTTCTAGGAAAAGTTACATCCTCAATATATAAATAAAATAATACTTTTTTTTTTTTTAAATCTAGCAGATATGACCAACTTACTACAGTATAGTTTAATATAATATTAATATATTCATTTCAGAAAAATGAGTCATATCAATTCTAAGTTCAAGTCTCTGTATCAGGGAGTATAAAGAAAATTTTATTAAAAAGTCGTCAGAACATATTCTTAGGATATCACATCTATTCAAAAATTCATTTCAAAAACTCCTAACTGTGTGTATGAATTTTTATCTGAATTAGTATACTTTATAATTGTACACTTAGTGTGTTACTGGTAAAGGATACTGAATTTTAATCTGCCAAAGCCATACTTTGAGATATTTTTTTTTCAAAGAGCAGTTTGCTCTTCTGAGCGCTTGTTCATAGCGTTGCACTAAGTGTAAATGTCCCTTCATTTGAACCTTGGTATATTCCTTTCATATTCACATAATTCAGAACAAACTATATTATGTGACATGTTTTATTTAAATGTCATTAATAAATCTGTGACATTAATCTTTTTTTGTGGTTTGGAAAGGAGAACACTGCAATTCTTCCAAAAAGCATCTTTTTATCAATAGGAGATACAGAAATATCAGAATAAGAATGGTTAAATTTGAAGTTTTATTTGAATAGCTAATTCTGTGGAGACAGTTACAAAATCACAGTTCTCTTAAAAAATAATTTGACTTGAATACTACAAAAAGTTAACAAAAATAAAGAGGAATATTATTTTGTGTTCTCTTAAACATAAGTAGATACAGGAATTCTTTTAAATTTTCCTCAGAGGCTTAACATCTGCACAGTTATCCTTATGTTCAGTTTCTTTTGTGTGCAATTCAACAAAACTCAGAAAAATGACATTTTTGCTGATTGCAAGTAGTCTTTGTTGCAGAGATTGAGTGCAAGCAGTTTGTAACAGGGGCTTTGGGTTTGTATTTACAGAACCCAGGAGCTGGACTTGATGATTCCTGTGGGCCCCTTCCAATTGAGGCACTCATTTGATTCTAAGGCTCCATCTTGCACCAATTTAAATACAAAGGTCATAATGTAGAAAATGGTGCACAGTCCAACTTCAAAACACTAGTGCCCTGTTATATCAATGTCCTTTAAAATGCTGCTGGTTTTGTAATATAGGAAGTTTTCTGCAGCTAGCTGAGAGAATATGGAATATACGAATGACTTCCATGTAGGACATATTTTATTATTTGTGCTACCTTGCTTAAGTCAAGCTTTGCTTTGTGCAGTTTTTTGTGATTTTAGACTTTATTTCCTTCATCTTTGATTGCTTTTCTTGCACAGTATTAAAATGTTGCCAAATTACTTTTGCTGGTAGACAAAATATCTAATGGTTTGTTTGGAAGAGAAGTTCATCTTAGCTTTGCTTTGCATTTTTATTGTTGTAGCAGGGAGAGGGTAAGTGTTAGTTCAAGTCACCTTTCCACTAACTATGTACAAAGAAAATAGCACACATGGATGATTTCCTGTCCCCAGCTGTCATTTCTTACAGAATTGTTTCATTGTTTTGTAGATGCATCAGTTTGTTCACTTTTAAATTGTCAAATGAGTATTAAATTTCTCTTCTCGTTAAACTGCAACAGTGCTATTTGTGCTAACTAATCAGAAGAACATGACAAATTCAGCATGCTTGTACCAATGAGTTCATGCATATACTTAGCTGTAACTGTTGTAAAGTCTTTTAGGATTTTGGTCTGCGCATTCATTGAACTTCCATGCTGTCTTTAAAGTAAAAAGAAGCCTCTTTGAATTTTATCTGCTGGAACTTAGTTTTAAAAGCTACTTATTTTAAGACAAAATGAACAGTGTTCCAACATGTTGATTATTAAATAGTCTGCTCTGCAATAAAGTGTGAGCAAATGTTATTCCCATCTGTGATCTTCACTGAAGACTAAATAAGGGAGAACTTCCATCTAAGAACATTTTGATGATGCATTTGCTTTCGAAAAGGCCAAGTTTATGGAACTTTTGTATGGCAATATTAGTACTTGGAAGACATGGAGACTATATTCAATCATATAAATGAAACTGTGGATGAGGAAAGACTGACAACTCTGCAGTAAAATAAACTTTGATGTCAGTGTCCTATTTCTATGCTAGAATGTATTTCATTTAATAGCTTTAAATATCAAAGATCTTCTTTAGGATAAAGGTACATTAAATATATTCCATGCTTTACTGTAATTTCATTTGAAGGATTTTTCTCATCTCTGTTCCTTCCCCCTTTTAAATTCTATGTGACAAAAAAGATCTATTTTATTATATATATACACTCAGAAAAAAAAGCAGAAGTATAGGGCCTAAGTTTAATGGTTCTCAGAAGCATAAATCATCTTCAGTAATACCTAAAATTGGTGAGATTTAATTAGTAATTCCCACAAACAAAGGTTTAGCTAAGGAACCAGATTGCTATGACTTGTGTGAACATAAAATGTTGATGTTTTTAAAATGGGAATTAAAAAAACTGGACTGTACATGCTGCATTTTCCATATAACTAATCTAAAAAACCACTTTTTGTTCTGTACTAACTGAAGAAACTCCCAAGTCAGCTTCAGTCAACACTTCAGCACACTTCAGCACTCCCTTGTACCATGTCTATCATAGAGCACCCAGCACTATATCAGTATGTACCTGTGCCTGTCTTTGTGTGAAATACTGGCTGATGCCTTTGAGCACTTAACGATCAAGGAGAAACAGGTTCATAACGAGGCACATGAAGAATCTGACTTGTCCCATTGGAAAAATGGTTCCTTCAGATTTAAAGACAAATCCAAAACCACATCAGAAACTGTGAAGAACATCTACTTGCTAATTTTGCGACATTAATTAGATAATTAGTAATAATGACAGTAATATTGTCTCAATATGTAATCGCTAAAATCCCTACTAAAGAATACAAAACTTCTATTTCTCATTTCAATTTTTTTCTTCTGTAGGAGCCAGCAGCTGCACACCCCACAGGTGGCTCTAATTGCATAGCAGGTTGAGGCAGAGCATAAAGATACCTCAGCACTTCAGAAAAACTGGCAGAAGCTCTGGCTGCCTTCAGCATGTGGCATCAGGGGGATGTGTCCAAGCCCACTTCGTGGTCCCTGTGCACATCCATGCAGGGGTAGCCAATGGCCCTCTCTGCCCACAGCAGGCTCTTGTAACTCCTTTAACAAACACCCTGAAACATAAATACCCACTGAAATTTGCCCACTGTAGACAAAGCTGCCTTGCCAGGTTTGCAGATCTGCAGTTCAAACAAGAAGCAGACACTTGACTGTGCTGGCATCTTAAAACGGGTAGTAATAGATTTCAAAGTATGCTCTGCCTTAACTCAAAGTGGGACCACATTTATGCTTTTCATTATTTGCTTTTCTAAAATTCAATTTGTAATTCATGACAATTTCCAGCATATTTTATCAGTTGAGTAAAAATCTGAAATATATTTTTTCAAGTTTATTCTCCTGTGTAAATTTTTCGCTCAGAAAATGGATTCTTGGCTTGGGACCAAATAACTGTTTTTTGTATAATTAAGTTCTAAATGCACTTATATAAGAAGGATAAAAATCAAATGAGTAGGAGTATAAAATGCAAAGATTTAATTTCTTTAAAGCGTCAGTCTTGTAAGTTCATTATCATTCTTGATGTTCCCACTTTTAAAAAATGCCCACTCTGATTAGAAACTCATTATTTAGAGAGCACAAATTCTTCATTGGAAAGTTCTTTATAGGCTTAAACTCCATAGTGTTTTTGGATTTTGAAGACAGTTTTTTTTTTTTTTTTTGAGGACAGTTTTTTGAGTAAAACAATCTCTGTGTTAGTGTGATCAGAGTGATGAATGTTTTGGTTTTCTCTCCTGTTGTTTGTTTTCTTTGCCATTGTCAGTTTATTTTTGCTTTGTTTCTTTACAATTGGAGCTTTCCATCATGCCTGTAAATTTTTTGCAGCATCCTTTGGGATGCCATTGGCTTACACTGATTTTGGATTAGGTTTACTTTTACTTATGCAGAATTTGCAGCAAGAATGCTGAACTTAAATCTTACAGGCTTTTTTCCCCTATAATTTTTAGTGCATTGCAAAACATCTTGCTAGCTGCTGTCTTCATCCAAGTGGCTGAAACCTTGTATGTAAACTTAAACAAAAAGCTGCTTTCGAAAATACATAGAGATTATGAGAAACTTGAGATACTGGATGCTTTTAAATGTTTTTAGCAAAAATATTCTGTTTAATCCACCAGATACTTACTATTAAAAGCATGTAGACAATAGGAAGAATCAGAAATGCTGTACTAAAGGGATTCCACAGAAAAAAATATTTTAAATGTTTTAAAAGGTCACATTTGTTTGTAATTTAGATCACTGTCAAGCATAAGTTTGTTTGTGCAGCCCCTGATGCTTGGGCCTGGTGCTAGGTTACTGTATAGATCATATAGTGAAAGCTGGCCATCATTTCTTCTCTTCTGCATAATTTTGTGCCAGAAACACAGCCCTTTTATGATATGCTGTAATCTAGTACTCTTTCCTGACCGTTGTGTAGACTGTGTGATACCAGGTATTTCACATCTCTAAAAATTCAGGTTAGAATAAGAAGTTGTCACCTACAATGGGTGATAGAAAAAGTGTTAGGAAAGGTTTTGAAAGGATGTACTTATACTAACTCCCTGTCCTGATCTGTCTTACAGATGCACAAACAAGGAGTAAATTACAGATGGGGTGAGATTATCCCTTTTGGCCTTACTTGACTTCTCCCTTTATGGGCCACTGTGTCCCCTGGGCACTGCCCCTGCCTTTCCTAATGTCAAAAAATGCTGCTCCCTGCACCTCCAGCTGCCAAGAAACTTATATTCAGCAAACTCTTAAAAGGAGGATGCTATCATCCTTCACATTCCTTACAAGTCTAAATCCACAATTTTTAGAGGAAATAAATTGTTTCATGTCTGACATGGTTGCGCTTTGATGTCTGAAAAAGTAATTTGGAAGATGACTTTGTGGGGTTCATTTGCATTCAGCAAAGACTATAACTCACTTTATAGAACAGTTCTGACCAAGCAGACTAGGCTTGTTTTGAAACTGAGTCTCAACTATCATCTTTCTAACTTTCATGATTCCTCAGGAAATCTAAAACCATGAGTTTTGTCTTCTTTTTCTTATCTTTATTTAAAAAAAATTCATCCTCCTCCAAGAAAAAAAAAAAAAAAAAAATTCGAGACAACCAAAGACAACACCTCAACCAAAAACCAACCAACAAACCACAGAAAACCAGACAAATAAAAAAACCCACCCACATTATTACTGCTGTTGGTGAGGTAACACAGAATGAAAAGTGTATCAATACAGAAGACCCATATTACTTAGGAATTTGTGGTAATGTGGGAAGAGTTGGTTTTATCTGTGAGAAATTGTATAGGGCAATGTCAAGAGATTACATTGGTTCTGTTAAGACAAGTAAGAACTGTGTTTGACTATGCAGTGCTCAGTTGATGTTCAATGACTTGTTAACACAGGGCATATTCATAGCCTACAAAGGGAATGAGTGTATCTGTTATTGTACCTTTCAGATGTTTTCTTCTAAAATGCCATATTGTAATATATAGTTAGCTGTGATATTCTTACAAACAAAACTTTAATTTGAAGGTATTTATTGATTAACAATGTAAAACCAAGGAAATACATATAAGTAGATTTTTCACGGATGAGCACTTTCTTTTTTTAGTGATCAGCGCAAAGGCCATGGGTGTGTTGAAGAACCTGATGCTCTGACTTAGCAAAGTTTAGGTTTTTTTCTTTCCATGGTCTCTAACCTTCTGGTCTAAGGAATAGTAAAGCATTTCCGAAAAAACTCCTGGAAATGGATTGTATCTGTAAAGTTTTATTTTGGGATGTACTTCTTTGTTTAGCACTTACTCATATGAAGGAAAGAGTTGAGGAATCTGAGACGGGAATGGAGAACGGTTTTAGTATTTTGTGCTTGGCAGTTTTATGGGCATGTTTTTAAATGCTGTAATTAAAAAAAAAAAGAAAATAATAGAGCATATGTATGTTTCATTTCAACAGAGAAGTATTTACCCTTTCTCATACTTACAAATAGATATCATAGGAACTATACAAATGCACACTAATGAGGACTAATGAGCTGCTATGTAAGTTAGTATTTAATTGATTTGGCTAAATATCACTCTGTAGGAAAAAATGCAATTTTTTTTCATGCAAGTAATGTTTTTTGCATATGCAAATATATGTGATTGCAGCTCTGTCAAACCCTAGCAAATTCCAGTGTGGTCTTTTGTGAGATTATAGAAGCCTCTGCCAAATGTACTTTCAGATAATTTTTCTGAGTGAATTTGGAACCTAAGTTTTTCCAAGAAAACTTCAACTCATGCAATTTCCTGCCAATTTTGCCAAGTCAGTAACAGAGATAAATGAAGTACACTTTGATATCTATCATAAAAAGTAGTGGAATACTTTTTACATAATAATACTACTTTCAAGACAGTTTTTTGGATAAGAAGCTTCTATATCGGCATGATAAAAGTGATTAATCTTTCTTTTACAGTTGTCACAAATCTAAAATGTTGCTAAATGTCATGGAGGTAGGCCTTGGCAGAGAATTTCCCCATCCTGCATTTTCTTTTTCTCTATTTTGTATTTTACTTATCAAGTCATACATCTGCAGTCATAAGTACATTTTCACTTCAGCAATATATCTGAAGTCATCAAATTTTAACACAAAGCATGTGTTTGTCTTAAAAACAAAAAAAATATGTGCAAAACAACTTTGAAGTCTGTGCTGATACTTACCTGGAAGGGCACAAACTGTGCTAATAGTAAGCAACTTTCAATAGAATGTTGTCCCAAGCCAGTGTAACATATATTTTTTCTATCCTTAGAACTGTTTACAGGAACCATATTTGGTTATGTTACTCTTTATTGACATCAGTAGGTAACTTCAGTCAGATGGCTCTGAATCTGCAGAAGGCATTACTTTTGCTAAAGCTCCAATGAAATTAAATTTGGAGTTTGAATCGATGCCCAGGAATGATGTCAGCTATAGAAGATTAAATTTCCTAATGTCTCTTCATTTTAATTGTGTTTTAAAAACAAAGCAGATAATTCTTCCAGGCTTTTGCCTTTTAATGTTTTTAGCCTTTGTTTGGGCTGAATATTTTGGGTTATTGAATATTAAATTTGAAATCTATTTTGTAGTACCTCTGCATACAAAAACATCGATTTAGTAGACACGTTTCAACAATAATTTGTAAGTAGTAAAATGTTCAGTATTTTATCAGTCTTTTGTATACTGTCATAATGGTTCTTTTATATTTGGGAGGAATGGGTAAAGGGAAAGGTAGAGAAATAATTATTGATGTGCAGTATTGTCTGAATAATCCTGAATAATCAAATATACAAAATAGTTCTTCAATTCCTTTAATATTAAAGCCAGTATATAACATGTAGGCAAATAGTTAAATAATTCAATTTTTTGTCTCTGATAGTATTGAGTATTAAGTATACCTGGCCAGGATTTTGTATTGTTGTAACAAAGTAACTTCGCTTCTGTTCCATCTGGTGATATACTTATGGTCTGACTAGAGCCCGAGAATTGCTAGTCTTCTCATTTGTATCTTGTGTCACATTAATAACTGTTGTAATTATTTTTATACTTAATCTGCTAAAAATCTTAATAACATAATTAAATCAATTGCATCCTGCAGCAATGAATTCTACAGGTAAATTATATTGTCTATATCCTGCTGCTGGAAACAATGTGAAGTGTTCAAATTTCAAGTACTTCTTTAAAAGAACATTCAAGTAATTGGAAATGAAAAGTCCTAATTTACTGGAGTAAGCTTTCTCTGCGGTGGCAATACTCTGCTGTTTGTTAGAATTCTTGAGCCCCAGTTTTAGCCAGAGAGGAGCTCTGGAGGTCTTGTGGTCAAACATGATGAAGGCATTTAGCAATGTGTCCAGCTGAGCCTTGAACACCCCCTAGGGTGGTGATTCTGCAGCCCCTCTGTGCAACGTCTTCCAGTACTTAACTCCTTTAATGATGAAAATTCTTTTCAAAATATTGGAATTTCTAGTGGTAATCTTTCCTCCAAATGCTGGAATTTCTCATGTTTCTACTTACCTATTGCCTCTTGTCTTACACACATGCACTTTTGAGACGTATCTGCTTTCCTATCCCCTCTGTCCTTTGACTAGGTAGCTGTAGCTGGGGAGAAATAAGGGCTCCCCTGAGCCTTCTCTACTATGGGCTCCCCAATTCCCTTAGTATTTCATAGATGGGAGAGAGCAGCTTCACAAGGACCTTGTCTGGCTCCTTCAGCACCTTTGGATGCCTCCAATCAGGTCTCATGGATTCTCTAAATGTCTAAATTAGTTGAGTGATTCCTTGCCTTTATCTCTCTACTGCAAGTGCTGTTTCACTCCCACAGTGTGTGCTAGGAGGCTTAGGGACTTGGAAAACCTTAGGACAAACCGTGTCATAGAAAAATAAAATGTTCTTTTCTATTATTTTTAAATGCCTTCCAAAGAAGATACTTGGGAATCTTTACCATCCATTCTTTTCCTGTTTTCCACATTGTATCTTCACCTATATGTGCACTTCTCCTTCACTGGTGCTAGTATCTCAATACTGTGATAGTTTCTCGGCAGAGACGAGTCAGATAAGGTGGGGGGAGTAGGTTTGCCATTCTTGCAGAAAGCCAGGTTGGGTAGGTTGCACCTAGGTAGCTTTGGTATCTTGTTTCTTTTGGATATTGACATATGAGGATTCACTGATGTATAATGCTGAAATAAGAGGGTACAAATGTAGCCTTTATCCTACTGTTGCATCCTTCTCTTTCCAGACTTTCTCTTATACACAGGTCTTTATGTGATCTGACCCAGTATTTAAAAAAGAAATTAGACATAATGACACTTTCTGGTGTGAAAAATATCAAGCAGTATGTTGCTGATTCTAGAAAAATGTTTGTTAGGCTCTCTAAAGTAATTAATCTCTTTAATCTCAGAAGTGGTACATGAATACTATTTCACTCTCTTAGAAAAGCTGAAAGCTTGGTCTGACTTCAGAAGACAAGTGTAAGGTGAAATCTTTCTCTTGTTCTGTTCTTCTTAACTGCTACATTTTGTCTTGTATACTTGTCGTAGCACCTGGATAGCTTATAATTCTGCTTGTTTATCTATTTTCCTTCTGTTTGCCTTGTGGTTTAATGTAACTTCCCCCGCACAAGTTAGTTATGAAATTCAGAATATCAGGTACAAAGTTCTCAGACAACTTTCTAGCTGCTTTTTTATACAAGGTGAGTATATATTAAAACTATGCTAGAAATTATGTCATCCAATACCACTTAATTTCTCTGGTCTTCCTTACTAAGTCTTTCAAAAGACAGGGAAAGTTTTATATTTTAAAAAAAATGTTCTTGTGTACATAAGAATTGTGTAAACCTCTGCTAATTTTAGCAATACTCTTGAGCAATCAGCCTCTCTAGCCTCAAAAGCTCTTTCCTCTTCAGAATTCATTAGTCACTTAACTTGGTCAAGTTTGCAAAGATGCCATAGCACAACAAAGTTCATGGTGAGGAAATTTTAATCTGACCACGCCATTTGCCCAACACTTGAGCAAGATTTTAGCACTGGACCTCAGCACAGGGCATACTTTATTCCCTGCTTTTTTAAATTCTCTGCTGCAGCTCACATTTTGACCTCAGAAGTGATCTTGTTTTTCCTGAGAGTGAGTTGGCAGTGTAACCTTCTTACCTCTGACTGTAAGCTCTTCTGTAAGTGGAAAGCAAGGTTTGTGAAGAACTCCTTTACTTGCCAGTTGAATGGAAGAAGGAATAATACTTTACCCAACTGGATTGTGCTGGAAAGCATTGCTGCTTAGGGTCCTGTGTCACCAAACAGAGCCACCTTGGATACCTGTCTTTTAAAATGTCATGAGAACTCATAAACAGCTTGCAACCTCCCAATGACAGTCTCACTCCTGAAAGACGTAATTTTTAAATGCCAGTACTGTTGACAGAAAAGGAAAAGGTAATTTGAGAGGTTTAGGCTTCCTCCTAAAAATCTTCTAAGTCAGCATTTTTTTCATAGAACTGCATTGTTTAGCTTCAGTTACATTCACTAGTATACTTCTATCTTCAAAGGATACAATTCAAGCTTTTTGGTTATATCTAATGTTTTGCAAAATGAATTTATTTCTCTATGAAATGCAGTCTTTCACTGAAAACTTAGTTATATAACTACAGAAAAGCATAACTTCTAAAAATCTATGAATTCTAAACAGTCTAATATTTTCCACCTTTAAGAAAGAAACAAACATTTTATTTGAAAATTCAACATTCTAGTTGCTTTTTCACTTGAATTCAGATATTTCTCTCTTTTGATTTTTGTTTGGAAAATGTCTGCATAGACATTGAGACCAAATCATAAGTTGATAAGAAAAGCTTGACAGAGAGGTACTTTGTCAGGATAATTGCAAAACTTGAACTTTACCTTTATATTTTGCATGAACTTGCATGTTCCAGTGATATTGAAAATTCTTAAGTGATACTAAACATCTGACTGTTAGCAAAGGATTTTTCTTGACATAAAACTTTTTGCATTCTAGACTGCTGAGCTAGTTTTAAAATGTGCTGCCAGTTTTCCCCATCAATGTAATACTCCACTTTAATCAGCTTTTAAGGCATTTAAAAGCCAAAATCTGGAATACATCTTGCTGAAATTAAGGCTAAAATGCAGAGTATGTTAAGAAAGGGCCTTTTATCTCCCCTTAAGTTTCAGGTTCTGTAGCAATTCCCTGTAGTGTAGAGGTTTGAATGGATTAATTATGAATCCGGTATTACTGTGCATATTGCAACACATACAGAACTGCACCAAAAGTACAGGAGATACTCAGGGTTGTGATGCAGTTTTGCCTCAGAGAGGGGGGTCTTAGCCATTCTGTCCTGAAAGATCCAATTTGCAATTCAGGTTTGGAAGGAATCCTATGGGGGGTGGTATGAATTGATTCCACCCGTTTGGGACAGCTACTAGTGGAAAGCTTCTGTAGAGTTAAAATAGCTACAATCAGGGTAGATTCCCAAGTTTATCTCTTTATTTTGAGATGAAGAGACTTTTTTTGTCTGCTGACATCTGCTCTGTTATAATATTTTATAAATATCAAGAAACATTTTCTTGTTGCTCTGGTTCTTGTGTAAGTAATGTTTAGCAAAAGGGAATGATTTTCTTGGTTTCTTTGTGGAGTAGCTCAAAATGATTGCTTGAAATAATCTCATTTAAACAATAATTAACTGAAATGACATTACTCCATCTTGTCTTCATTTACACATCTTTACACCACGGATTATATATTTTCTTTACAGCTGATGTGGTTCAGTGGGATACAATGGCAAATGCTTTGCCAAATCGAGACTTCCTATTGTTTCATATTCTGTATTCTCTCTTTCTTTCTCTAGTTACATGCAAATACCAATAACTTGGCAGTTGACATTTTTCACAGTTAACCACAGCTTTTGTGTTCAAATGACTTTTACCTTACCACTATCTTGTCTGTGCATGATTATCAAAAGTATAATACCTCCCAAAGAATGAATTGAATACATCCAAAATGTGATAAAATAGGCAATGGGCTCTGATAAAAGGAGCACAATTAGCCTGGAACGTCTATATTTATTCTACAACTCTTCGTTTTTCACTGAGTCTTGCCCTTTTTGACATCGTTAGGTAGCAATCTCATGTTGTTATGGAGTACACCATTATCCTTGTGATTCTCTGTGACAATTTCAATCCCTCTTATTTCACTGCTGCTGTCAGTTCTAGATCGCTTTCCTCTCTTTGCAAAACTACCATGTTAGTTTTGTAGCCAAATTTTTTGCTAAGAAGTTCCTAAAAGCCCCTGTATGTTTCATCGATGTTCTTACTTAATTTCAACTGATGCTTTTCAATACCAGTTTGCTAATTCATTCTAAATAGATTTGAAAGTCGCCAATCCTTAAGAATCTTAAACTGTTTTCTTTGGCTGTGCTGATTGTTCTGTGACACTGTATGAGCTATGTGCAATTGTTCTTTTCAGAAAATTTAGTTCAATTGTCAGTGGCTCTCTATAGTCCTTTTTTTCCCCTGAAGTGCTACTATTAAATATTAGAAAGTTATAAAAGAGTCAGTTTTAAGGGGAAGTAAGACTGGAGAAAATCTAAAAACTATTCTGTACTTCCCATTCTTTGCTCATTCTACATCTGTTTCATTCTCTATGGATGAAACAGTTATCTTTAACTTAAATTATCAGTGAATTTCTGCTGGCCAATTTAAACATACCCGGAGAAAGTTGTAGCATGCAACTGCCAACTGAGCATCTGTCTTACAAAGCAGGTCAAGATGTTCCTTTAATCACCCTGCCTTGAACCACTCTCTTGCTTCATTTCACTCACTGACATGCAACACACTTTCTGCTGAACATTTGGTTTCTTCTTGATTGATTGCTGTCTTTGTTTTCAACACTTTTCAAACTTTGGTTCTAAATCCTCTTTCCAGGTCCAGCCTCAAGAAATACTCTCTTTATCTTCTGTTTGTCTACTTAGGATGCAGTAGCAAGTTTTCATCTGCAGTTCTTTGTGTTCAGATTATCTCTCAAGTATATATCTGCAATTATTCATTTTTTGCTATCTCTCCATCTCCTAGAATTTTTCAGACTGTTTGGTTCACTGAATCAAATGAATGATTCTATGATTCTAAATTGAGTGAAAGACCATATTCAAAGTAAACTTAAAAATAGATGTGCCTAACAAGACATCTAGACATCTGAATTCTGTGGACTGCAGTGAGGTCCAACCTCAGTGCAGGTTTAAGACCTCTGCCTTAGTCAACCCACTTTACTTGGCACTGAATTGTTCTGTGAACACTCACACGCAGTCATGACAGGCCTTTGGTGCAGGTGACTCCTTGTAAGGGGCAGTATTGAACAATCAAAGGTGACAGGTCTTAGTAGGTTTGCAAATATACAGGTTACAAGTAGGTTTGCAAATATATATCTATTTGTGCCCTGAGGTCTTCAGCTAATTTGCTTGCAAGCTTTCATGGGTATTTTATATTTTTAATTGCGTAAAAGCTTTGATAAATCTGACACTGCATTCATTACCAATATGATATGCCATGCACATAACAAGCAAATTGAAGATTTTTTTTCTCCCTGCTATAATTAAAATTGGTACTTGCAGGACACATAAATGAATATACATACTTTAGTGATTATATAAACAAGCCTCAAATGCAGTAAATCAGATGTAGCAAAAAATACTAAAGTAAAAAAGAAAGGGGAAAATGTTCCTTGTTGGGTCTCCTTATATAGGTCATCTAAGCACTGTTAATAGATCAATCCTAGCTCTTTTGCCTACTTAATTGAGTCAATGCCAATGCACTGTGTAGACCATATGCATAACTCTTTAGAGTTGCTATTCCTCAATTATGTAACTGTCCTAATTTTATTAATATATTCTGTGAAAAGTCTGAAAATCAAAGATTACTGTAACATCAGTATTTTGCCATCACTGGATTGGTGGAGACCTATGTATTTAAAAAGAGTCCATGAACTTTAATAAGACCAAATATTTCTTCTTCCTCTGCTACGCTTCTTATTGATTAATAATTTAGACATTTAGGCATTGCAAGCAAGCTGGAAACTCTGCTTGAGTAAAAGCCAATTGCACATCACAAATGCAAATAGAATAATTGGGAGGGCAAAAGGAGACATGGAGGGCACTGTCTAGCAAATCATTCCTTTTCTGCAAGGGCAGAATTTGACTGATGGGATCTCTGTGCTATCATAGGTTCTGTTCACACAGTACCATGTAACTAACACTCAAGTCCACTGGCAGGCAGTTCCTCAGTGGTTTAACTCTTATTTATAATGCAGTTGAACTCTTTTACCCAGTAAATAATATAATGCTTTACCTGCTTAAAATTAAATGTGTACTAGTGCTTGGTAGATCAGGGCCAGGACATACAGCATGCAAATATAATATCTGATGTCACTACTTACAATAAATTAATCTTATCTTTTTGAGGATTTGTTTTGTTTTTGTTTTTCTTATGTTTTCAGATGTCTTAATTGGCTCATGGCTCCCCTGCAGTTCCACTGCAGGGAGGTTTGTGTTGTCACGTTTGGAGGGATGAGCATTAGTTTGACAAGTCACCCTGCAGGTGTCTTGATACTTCTTTATTTTCCATGTGTCATGAATAAGATGTTTTGAAGATTAATTTCAAACAAAACAGCATATTTAATTTCCCTTCAGGAGCAGAGAATTTCTTTAAAATCAAGCTCTGATTCTCCTCATCAAAACCTACATGATCCCCTTCCTGTAGCTAATTAACTGGTCTAGCTGCAGGATTTTCCCGGTTTCAGGGTAAGTTGTTTCCATTGCAACTGTGTGATTTTAGCATAACTGTAAGGGTCTCTCAGTACTCAATATTGAAAAGACAACCTGATTTCTTTACTGGTGCATTCATTTTAAAGTGATTTCCTTGCATTGATATTGATACTGGACTGAATTACTTCTACATGAAAGAAAAGGAGCTTAGGGTAAATTTTCATTAAATGTAGTTTCTTATCTGAGGATTAAGTGGCACTGGGAGAGTTTTAATATTGCCATAATTAAGGGTGAAGCAGTTAATTATTCCTATTTTAGTGTATCTCCATATTGTCTAATAGAAGAGTGTGTTGACTTTAGTATGGGAATTTTAATCTGAAATCTAAAAATACAGAAAAAACTGTAGTTAAAGGACAAGAAAGAATTTTTTTGTTGTTTTTTTTAGGAGGAATAGGAATTGTAACAACAACTTGCTGGAACTGTAGCAAAAGCAATGGGTTAGGAAGGTCAAGAACAGAAAACTGGAAAAAGAACAGGAAGTGGACAGTTGAAAACTATTAAGGCTATCTTATCTTTTCAGGTGCTAGCTCTCTGACTGGCTTGGTTTCCTAAAGTTGCTGCTCATTGTTTAGTATTCTGGATCTTCTTTTGACCTGTTTGTACTGCAGGGTCACAGATCTGTATTTCTGAGCAGGTCAGGTTGTCTGTAATTGCTCCCCTGAACCCCTCGTTGTTATGTACAGGCTGTAATGTGTGGTTGTTCTGTATTCCAGCAGCACACTCCTTTCTGCCCTGTGTCATCTCTTGCAGCCAGAGGTGTGTAGGCACTGCCTTGGCTTTCTCATTCTCAGCTTCTGTGCCTGCCCACTGCTGAGACAGAGGAAGGGTGTAGGCTCAGCTGCTTCATTTTCTGAGAATTATTCACAGAAGCTAAAGGGAGGAAAGGTCTCTCCCTTCCCAGTGTTCCATGAGGGCTTTTTGCTCATGTTTTCAGGATAGCATACTTAAAATTGTACTTTTGTTTGTTTTAGATGGTTTGTTTCTCTCCATAGGGACATACAGGCCATGCTCTGGCAAATTTTTTGGTTTTCAAATGCCTTATCTATCTGTTTTTATGGGTTTTCTGCTCTTTCTGTCTTTTTCAGAGACACAATTTCACCCTACAGTGTCTTCTCTGGTTGTTTGCTGTATCAATTCTCAGGATAACCTTTGGAGCAAAGGCTGCTGTGTTTGTCCTTTGCTTAAGCTATGTCAGGTGCTTTTGCTGTTGTTGCAGTGGCAGGGTCCTTCAGGGAGCAGAGTTCTTACAATTTTCCTTTGTGGAATTCTGGTGACAGTAGCAGGTGTATCTCCATTTACAGTGATATTGTTTAGGCAGTTTTTACCTTCCTTCCTTCCTGAAGGATATTTCCTTCTCGTTATACTTTTTTCCCAATAAATCAAAACAATATATTTTCAACTACTGATTTCCTTGTGAGGAGGAGAGAATAGCTTGCAAGCACCACTTTTTTTTTCATTGTAGAATTGGACAACAGGCGTTGGAAATACTTTATGAGAAAAAGAGAGGCCCTTAAAATTCCCCCCTGTCCCTGGAGGCTTATGTGGTTTCTATAAATACTTAATTTCTTTGCTTTGCTTCAGATATTTGGCAGTTAAAAGTCAGGGAAGAGCCCAGATTAGTGTGAGATGTTCTTATTAATTATTCCACGGAAGGATATTTATACTCTGTCTTACAAACTTTGGTTGGACTCCATGCATAACAGGAGTGGAAAGTTTGGAAGCTTTTAAGTGGTTCAAAGGTACTACTGCTGCCTTTGACCAAATAAATGCCTTACAATTTTTGAAAATGACATGTTTATATTTCTTAATTGTTGTCTTATGATGCTGTTTGAAAATTTCAAGTTATTTCACTCATCCCGTGACAGTTTTACAGATGTTATTAGTGAATTTTATGGGACTGATGCTTATATATCTGAGTCAGGAATAATTTGGTGGAAGACTATGATTTAATAGCAATTGTCTGAAATTGTGTATGCCTTAAATCCATAGAAGTAAAAAAAATTCACTGCTTAGTTATCCACCTGAAATCAGTGTGCAAAAGATGCAATTCAAACTGGTTTATAACTCTCATAGGGTATAATTTATCCCTATAATTTGCATAAAAGGTTTCCTAAAGAAAGAAAATTGATTAGGAAATTCTGAAGTGTTAGGATTATTTCAAAGCTGTAAGCCTCTTTTTTTATTTTTCTGTAAGAACCTGAGTATTTAGTGGTATTATGCATTTCTGTCAATTGCATCGGATAGTAGCCTCTCATTATCTCACTTCGTTGTAAAATTTAACACAGAAAAAGCTGCTTAGTGAAAGCCATACTGAGATGTGCCTCCCTTACCCTTAGGCTCCTTCCAGTTACCATCTGTGGATGTTCATCCTCACTTTTCCATCATTGACCCAAACTGGGTCCTTTTCCCAACTGGCAGTGGCACTAGTAGCTGACAAAGCTCAGACATTTACTCCTCCCGGTACACTCCTCCTGGCACACTTCTCTTGCCTGGCTTCTTGCACAGCTTTTAGTCTGATTGAAACAAACATGATCACTGAGATAAATCTGGGGTACATTTGATTATTTGTCTGCTGCTTCAGAAATTAAGATTTTTACTCACCAAACAAGACAGGTGCTATTTTCAGAGTGGAGAAGCTGCACTGCAAACCCAAGTCTGCGACTGAGCAAGCAGCAAACAAATCTTCTCCTTTGACCTCTCCAAGCCCTTTGCCCCTCCAAGACTTTGGCTGTACAGATAGGTTCTTAGGTTTGCACTTGGAAGGCAGAGCAGGCAATCTGCTTCATGGCTCATGTACTGATTAGTCCTCAACCCTTTTGCTGTGTGTATGCACTTAATTGTTTTCTGCTGGCAGCCCCACACAGTTCAGCATCAGATTTTGACACATACATGCTGCTGTCCCGGAGGATTCGCAGAGCAGGCTGTCTTGCAGCTGCTGCATTTTCCACCAGTTAAATTGACAGTTACCTACTGTGTGGAGTTGCTAGGAGAAGGTGAACAGTCATCATTACAGCATATTCCTTCAATAACAACCTGTAGCACTCACTGATTTCTCTTCTGCAGGGATTTAGACGTGTCTTTGCTACTGACTTAGCATTTATACAGTCATATTTTTATTGTGAGGCGGGTAGATATTTATTCAATAAGAAACAATTCAGGATCAACTAAAGAGAGGAAAGCTCTGGCATTTGAACATACACGCTTTTTGTAGAGTGATGTGGCTGATACTGGCATCTACCATCTGCTTTCCTATTGCAGCCTGTTTCTCCAACCTGCAGAACAGAAACCAGCCTTTCTTTCCTTCTGGATTGTTAAAGCCATTCACATTTATCCTGCATGGCAATGAATTATAGTCCATTTTAAGGAATCTTTTGTGCTTCTGTGTATTTTCCTACAGCAGAGAAAGTGCATGAGAAAGGAGCTCGAGCAGTCAGTAGTATAAGTAGCTGGCTCTCCCGTATGGATTAGACTCGTGAGGTCAGAGGAGCTGTGTGTACTTGCTCTGTGCTTGGGGGGGGAAGAGTGGATTTGTCTGTCAAAGTGAATAGCAATTCAGGCAGGATCGTCCCTCAGCTGTTGTAATTCTGATGTGTTTTGATGTGACAGCAGCTACTGTCTAACATGTGTGGATCTTCTGAAATTTGTAGTGGACTAAAGACTGCTTTTACTTGCTGCTGAGCCTGACTGTAACTGTATCGCTGTAGGACAATAACGATGGGGGCTCGAGCGACAGAAACAACTCGGGAACTGGAAAGCGCTGCTGTACAGTACCAAATAGGAGGACATGCAGAGAAAATGTGGCAACGTCTCAAAGGAATGTGAGTAGCTTTTCTCCTTGGCTTTTGTTCTGTTCGTTGGGAAAGATAATATTCTTCTGTTTGTTAAAATGTCTAAATAGCAAATAGGAGAGTTATCTTTAAGCTGGGAGCAGTATTTGCTCTCACAATACAGTACATCATTCTCATTTACAATGGTATTTAGATCAATGTCAGACTCTGCATAAGGTTCAGTCATCTAATTTAAAAGATGTATAACTAAGGAGCATTATTATCCAAATTAAAAACCAGGTAAGTCCTGTCAAGTTAGCACTTCCATAGCTCTGATATGATTTTGTAAATGTTGTCTTCAGAATCAGCATGTCTGGAGCTGTTTCATCAATCCTGTCAGTATGTGTGGGTAAGTATATTACTGCAATTCTATAGGAAGTAGAAATCCTTTGCCTTTAAAAGTGAACGTAAAGAAGTCTATATTAAAAGGTGCTTAGCTATTAGGAAGTTGCTATGTCTTTTTTTTGTCAAATATTTTAGTGTTCAATAATGCTAGAAAATGATTGAAGACCTATTTGAAGGGACCACTATGTACCTGTTGTGCCTAATTCACTCATCTCAAATGCAATTGTCACTGTAGAATTTTGGTGCAAATGATCAGTAAATAAACATCTGCAACCTGGCAGAGAGAAACTCCATCAAACTAGTGTGTCCTAAACCCCTCAAACTTCACCTCCTCTTTTTAAGTATTTGCCACGTTTTTGCTCTGAAAGCTCATGTCAGGATGTTATAAATAGATACATGTTACTTTCGTTGAAGTAGGGAAATGGAACTATTATTTTTGCTGAAAAGATTTGTAATCATGGGTTTCTAAAGGTATTCCACAGATGCTGTGTAGTGCCTCAGCTGTTGAAGGTAAACAGGTTATTTAGAGTGCTAACAGGCTATGTCATTGCCTGTTTCCCCTGTGCATTGGGTAGAGACTCAAACTGGCTGTGGGGTAGAGGCTTTCCACCATCTGCTTTCTTTTTCAGAGAAATAGGTTTGTTTGATTGGAAAGTCACCTTTCAGGGATTTATCTTAACTTCTCTATGATATGCTTTTGAATATTTGCTCTGAATCCTATCATCACTCAAAAATTTGGGAAAAAAAGGTTCCCCTAAAAACTCCAAAGTGTACACAGCAGAGCAAATATTTTGATTATTTGATGATGTCACACACTTTACCTCTGAGTTTCTTCTATCAGAGACCTCCATAAGTTTGTGCAGATTTCCATTTTTGTAGGGTCTAGGCTGCTCTTTTTGTTTGTTCTGTAAGGTCTCTGTTACCATTAGACTCCTGGGTTGAAACATTTCCTTTCAGCTGTCTCTGAAATGGTACCATTAATCAAACTAACATAAATGACTAAACAGCTCCAGGAAATAAGGTTCGTGCTTCCTTAGGAGTAGTTAAAACTATATTTGAAGTTTGTGGTGTATCAATATCAAGTGGAGCTTAAATGTTTTGAAAACACGCACCTTTCACAGGTTGGTGCCAGCCTCATGACTATTGTGACAAGATGATGCAAAAATAATTGTAATTAAAAAAACCCAGGTTATATTATTAGATATGTGCCCAGTTGACTGTTTTTCAGACTTATGAATGATTTAATTATTCACTAGTCAATTGGAAATCACTGACTAGTCAATATTATGAATATTGTATGGAAAAATTTCAAAGTTGAAATTTTCAGAGCAGATATGTGTTCACTTTGTAGTATAAGCATCGATCATTAAGGAAAAGGATTCGTTTTCTTGATGATAAGATACCAAAGCCAGAAGCATGTTTTTAGTGGTAGGGAGAAGGGACAGACGAGTGGGACTGCCACAAATAATTTGACTTGGTAAGAGTTCTTTTATAAATTCTGTCAGGAGAATTGTTTCACCTTAGGGATGGGAACTGTTAATGAAATTACGATTCCTAATAATGGAATTTTTAAAGTAGTGGGCAGTAGTATATGTACACTGAAGTCAAGTCTGTGTCATTTGAATTCTGAAGCAAAATGTGTTCTTGCTGGTAGAGTCCACAGACCTGCATAGTTTTCATGTGATTTCAACATGGTTTTACTGTATTTTGCCAGCCAAGAGTGCTGATTATCTTCTTGCAAGTAGGTCATTATTTCTTAAAGAACATTGGATTTCATTTAGGGAACCATCTGAATAGTGTTTAAAAGCTGTACAATAGGCCCTTACTTAAAACCAGCTTTTATTTTCTGTTAACATTTCAGCTTTTTGCATAATAGACTTTTAATTATGCATTTGGCAGCAGAATTCCATATAGATTTAATCTTGTATGTCTTGGGGTATTTTTGTTGTTGACTCAATGTTTTTGCATCTATTTCTGTGAAATAGAGACTGTTCTAGAAGACAGGTGAGCTGAATATGCTTAAAGCTAAATGAAAATCCTTATTTCAATGCCCAATAAGAAAAGCTGTGTACTGTGGAAGCTTGAATGGAATGGCCTTTTTATAGGTTTTCTACTCTATAAGCTTTCATAGACCTTGCTAACTTAATTGTTGCAATAAAGGCTAGGACGTTTTGAATAAAATTAAAATTATACATAACTTTTATCAGGTTCATGTTGCCTTACAACCAAGCTTTGAATTCTGTATGGCAACTAATATCCAACTCTGTTTTTCTTACATTGGAATTACCATAATGCTGCAACCAAGGACATCATCTGACAGAGAAGATATTAATTTGAATTTCATAACATGATCCTTAGCAGTAATGCTGATTTTATTGATGTTTGAGTGTATAAAACACAAGCTCAGTATGTTCACAAGACTTGCTTGTGAAAATGAGTCGTATTCATTTCTGTCTTGACTGTAGCTTCTGTCTTTGAATGAAGATATTTTCAGTATGCAGACTGCTTCTAATATTTTGTAGTTCACAGAGAAAGCAAAAACAAATAACAAAGGACAGCTAAATACTCATATAATAGTGTGGCTTTTAGAAGTCTCTGTTATTCAGAAGAATAAAAACAAAAGCTGTTCAAGCCACTGCAGGAATTCCAGCTGCCTGACTGAAGGGGAGTGTTGTATACCTTCCACTTCAAAAAACATCTTGAGCGCAGCCCAGCCACGGGTCTCCTTTCCAGGCCATTTAATGCCACTGATTACACCTTTTCTCCCTCAGCCTTTTGTTCTCTATTGGATGGAATCTTACTTTAGACAGTAAATAAGTCTCCAGCTTAAATGTATTATGGTGTCAATAGGACCAGAAGATTTGTTGCCTAGGACAGTTTTTCTTCAGGTTCTGATAGAGCATGGTAGGGAGCTCAGAAAGCAAAGCAGCTTTTTAAAAAGCATTTTGATTTGGAATGCGGAGAACCAGGTTTAAAGCAGAGGTCTTTATCCTTACTGGCCTTGCAGTCTCTGGCATTCTCCTCAATCTGCATGTAAACTTGACTTAAGTCTGTATTGTTCCTCACTGCGTGAAATCATGTGCTGTCCATTCATGGTCCGAGTTGTCTGTTTGCCACTTCACTCAGTGCCAAAGCAGAACAGTCAGACATCCTCCCCATCTTATTTTATTTTGCAAATAGATGTGTTAGACATCTCCTTTGCAAGTAGCTTCTACTATGCCCATAACTGCTAGACGTTGTGTTGGTGTAGGTTCCATTTCTCAGCTTTGAATTCATTAGTGAGAGAATAACTTGGTTTTCATAGATAAGCATATTTGCTAGAATTTTCTCTAATTGGCCAGAAAATCTCTGAATGGAAAAAGTGTAAATCCAAGGTTCCAAGAGTTTGGGTACTTGGAATTCATGTGTGGTTTTTATAGACTGCTTCATGAAATGGTTGCTGCTTTAAAAAGAGAATGTGTTATTGCCATCACTGGTTAAAACTAATTAGTGCTAACTTGGATAGCAAAAGAGATTTGAAGAAAAGCCATAAGCTTCTTTCCTTACCTTCTCCCCTTTCTTTTCCTCCACATCAAACATAATAGACCCCAATTTCGGCAGAAAGGAGAGTCTAAACTGTTTTAGGCACTATAAGGGACTGATATGTAGACCCAGTTTGTTGATCCTGCAGTGCTGCAGTGACAAATTGCATGCATACACATTTTGTAGAGATGAAAAGGGGCCTTAGTCACTGATTTGGGGAAATTCAGCTTGATGTCAAAGAAAGTAGAAAAAATGGCTGCCTCTGCATGTGCTGAATTACCAGAAAAGAGAATTATTTAAAAGGCATTGAATACAATCCAGATTAGCAGCCTGTTAGGCCTAAAAGGGACCAGAATAGGTAATTTTAGTTAGGGAACAGTAATTTATTTGCTAGGTCCTTGGATACTGGTGGAAGAGCAATAGAATGGTTTCCAGAACCAGATAGGACAGAGAGATTTATTTTTCTGAGTTGCTTGCTTACATTTCGTTTTATACTGTGTTTCATGTTAGCTTATTGCTCTTGTTTCTATGCTCTATTTGCTTAAACGATGATAGTCAGTAAAGTTTAACTGAAGAGATTATAAAAACTTAACATATTATGATATAAAGATTTATAAATTTGTAAGTACTGAACAAACAAAAAGAGGAGAAGAGATGGAATTACAGGTGGATAGCTGAGGTAAAAAAATAGCGGGACATTGTCACATACTGCTAACTACATCAGGAACAAATGGGTATATAGTTCAAGCAGTTTTTACTTGTAGTGTTGCCTATTTTTACTTTCTTGTAATATCAAAACTTGCCTTGAAAGGAAAGTCATAAGCTTTTAAAAGTAATCAAAATGACAGGTATTTCTAAGGGGACTTTAAATGAAATTAAAGTTGATTTCAGAAATGCTCTGAACAGAAAATTAAATAATGTACCTGTTGATTGATATGCATCTCATTAGTGCTATAACTGCAGTAAGAATAGTTTCATTAGAAATTGTGAACAGATTTTTTTTTTTTTGCTTTTGAAACCAAAGTCTGTTGCTGCACTTGAATAGTCAGGTAAAGAACGTTAATTATAACTTTGTTGCTTATAAATATGTATCTAATTAAATGTATAATATATTTCAGAATTTTCAATGTCTAGTTTTTTTGCTGCTTAGCATTAGCAATTTAGAGAACTCTTATCCAGTCATATTAGAATAATAATATTATTTTAGAGTTAGGTATTTCCATTATCATCATGTACAGAAGACAGGATTAATTTTCAGATTCATGCTTTTTTTTTCTGCAATTTCTGGCATTTACCAATGCTCTGGATGGATTAGAATAAATGATAATCCTCCAATTTACTGCAGGTAGGTGAATTGCTGTGCTTATAGAAATTATTGCAAATTGAAGGAGTGGTGCACAAACCATAGTTTACCTATGATATCAGGAAGAACAGTAGCAGTGTGTCTTTACAGGTTTTGTGGTCCCCAAATAATACAATAAAATATTGAGATTCCATGTTAGATCTTTAAATGAACATGCTACTACACCCCTCACATATGTGCTCAGTTAAAATTAAATATTATTTCTAAGGATATCTAGATATCTTTAGATATCTGGATGGAAAGATAACATTTTATGAATCTGACTACTAAACTGCAATTAAATGGTGTCTCCAATGTCTATATTCTCTATTTTTGTTTAGCTTAGACATCTGACTCTACTACTACCTTCAACTTTTCTAAGATTTCCTAAAAGATACTTTCTGTGGCTATTTACCATATAAATGTTTTATTCAGATCTCTGCTTAGAAGGAGATTGTATATAGTTGACTACACAAATAATTACTTTCCTCTTATTTTGAACTCCTGCCAACTCCTTGTGCAGGGACCCTTGATTGTCCTGCAGACTGAACAATTACTATAAGCCTTTCTTCAAAAACTTCATTCTCCAGTTTAGCTGTTGAACACTGCAGCCTGCCACAGTTGCTCGGAGTTATTGGTCAAAACCTCGGAGTTTATACTGCCCTCCCACATGTAACTCCCGGGTTCTGCTCCACCTCTACAATAGAGTGAAGTCAAAATATCTGGATAGGAGAAAAAAGGCCTTTTGTCTTGCTAATTATATAGAGTTAGAAAAATTCAAATGCCTAAATACTGAAATTACATAGTTACCAGTGGAACTTTTAATAAAAATAGGCATTCACTTCATACATCTGAAAGAGAAACATAATCTCAGGTTTATAAAAATTGTGTCTGACAGAATTTTTCCTTTAAGATGTCAAAATAATCATTCATGAGTGAACCCCTTTAGTAGTGTTCCACTTTGTTTATGTTTGACATCCAATCTGGTTTACTCCTGGTATCGTCTCTGGAGGAGGGCTAGAACAAAACTCTTGCAATTATTTCTGCTGCCTTTTGCTGGAGATTATTTGACAACTAAGACTGTAAAAAAGATTTAAGATCTACTATAGTAGCAAGTCCTCCAGTACTACTGTATTGTCGTATCTAATCTGCAAGTTTTATTTTTCTCAGAACCAGCCCCTAGACCTTCAGAGCCTTCCAAAAGGAAGGAGAATAATCAACTAAGCAATCAACTAAGGACCAAATGGGCGAAGCTTGACCTGCAAACTGCAGAGTGATGGAGTTCTTTACTCCTTCTCTGGCAACTGCAGGTATTTGGGGTTTTCTTTTACTGCCTTCCCATACAATTTCATGACATACTTGAGGTCACCAATGCAATTTGTGGAACTTTTAAAACAGGACCTCATAAAGAGGAACTGTAGAGGCAGTCAGAACTTAATACAAAGTCAGTCCTTTAATTTTACAAGGGAGATGGGGAAAACTGAGCAGTTGTGACTAAGAAGAGAGAAAATTGCACTCTGCTGTGGTTAAGGGAAGCGGAAGCTAAACAGAAATTGAGGACATCAGTTATAAAGTTACAGCTGACAATGAAGTGACTCAGTTTTCACAGTCCATAAAGCTTTGCAATTAGTCAGGCAGCACTGCTGACTGAAGAAGCCAGCCTTCTCCCTGACCTCTCCTTCCTTTTACAAAACTGCTTAGACTTGTAAAGAACTACTACATTCAGTTTCTGTTAAAGGCTGCAGCTGCTTACAGCATAGACACATATTTCCTGAATACATATATGCAAGGAACAGTGGACTTAAAGAAGTATGTGACTTGTTCCTAAAGGTTTGTGTGATCCTGGCTGTTGGCCAGCATATGTAATGTCATAAGCGAAGTCAAATACCGTTAACATGATGTTGTATTTATTCCTGTGGATTCTGCTAGAAACCTGATTTTCAAAGTGGTTTCCTGTGAGTGGAGTGAATTTGTCAAATGCATGATCCCTAAAAGATGACCTTTTTCTGCAGGTATCATGGATTGTCTCCCATGATTCATTCTTGCCTCCCAACTCTCATTGCTGCCTCCATGCTCTTTTTTAGCTGTTCTAGTATGACTGTTTTTGATAACACCCAGGGATTTTTCTGTCGTAAAGACAGTAATAACTTTTTTCTTACCCTTACTATAGATTTATAATTGATCTAGGTTGGATTCCTTCTGTGTTTTCTTACCTATTTGCATCCTCACAATTGAGAAAGTTGTCTGAGGGTGGACTACCTGAACTTAGAGATGGTCCTGCTACAGCAGCTCTCTAACAAAACAACCATGGTCTTGAATCTGTCATGTTTTAAGTCCTTGATTCTGTGGTACTGCAAATTCAAGACTAGGGTATCTAGTACTGTATTAAAACATGAGAGAAAATGTTGATCCAATATGTACTTTTCCTGAGGGTTCAATTTTGTTACCATATTTTTGAAAGGCTAACTTTGAACTAGCAGGTTTTATGAAGATCAAGTACTGCCCACGTCACTCCAGTGTTCCAATGCACAGATAACATCTGTGCTTCTGTAGCCCACAAACAGCTGGCCTGAAAGAAGGCCAGTATAAACATCCGTGTTGTGTACTTGGGCTAATTCAAGACAATTGTAATCATTTATTTGCGACTCAACTGAAGCAGAGAAGTACTGCTGGGTAATCTATAACTAGCAGTTACAGAACTGTATTCTAAACCCCCAATCTTATTTGTTGCCTTGGCTTTATTAAGCTCTTTGCCACCACTGGCAATATCCTGGGTATCTGCAAATTAAAAAAAAAACCCTGAAAAGTGGTATATTAAAATTTTTATTCCTCTTGATGTGAACGCCCTGAGTACTCATTAGCTGCTGTTGTGCTGTTTATGGTCTGTACACGAAGCTGGACTGTAATGAGAATTAGTATGGTTCATTTAGAATGAGTAAGAGAAGTATGCTCACTGAGTCAGTGTCATAAAATGACAAAAGTATTCCTAAGTTGCTTGTCTCTTTGACAATTTAAGCAAATATGTCTGATTTTAGACCTTCCAGAAAAAACAGTATACCTTGAGATATCGTCTGCTGGAAAACACTAAAATAAGATGTATTAAAACATTGCTTTTTCAAGAATTAGTAGTTCTTCAAATATCTCTCCAATGTTAAAAAAAGTGCATTTGCTTGTCTTCTTCACTCATCTCATGTTTGTAATCCTTACAATTTAGCATTTTTGCACGATTTTGTTGCCATTCATTTCGAAAGTTTTTCAGAATTAGACACTGTTGAATTCCAGGCATTCACATCTTCCAAGCATAATGCGGATATTATTTGAAGCAGTGTTATTTAACAGGGAGTGATCTCAAGGAAGATGTTTGTCTGTATAAGTGCTTATGCTCCATTATCTATTGTTTGACACTGGCTGAAGTTTGTTTGACCCAACTGTACTCCAGACTTTTGGCGCCCCAGGAAACAAGTAGCCTCCATAAATATTATGGAAACATTTAATTGTTGTGGATTTCTCTGATAACTAGTGTTTAGAGGCAGTTACATTTGAATTGTTCACTGTTAGTGTAATTTATGCCAGAAGGACACTGAGGAACAGACTGCTGCATAGAATTTACTTCTTTCTTTAGTTCCTCTACAATACAGAACTGCTCTGCCTGGGAAATTTGAAGTTAAATAAGTTTTTTTTCTTCTGTGTTGTCTTAGAATTTATTAGAAAATTAACATCCAACATCATGCTTACCTGCAGTTTTATGTTTTCTATTTTTATTTACTGTGTTTTGAATAGTTTATTTATTTTTTGGTTTGTGTTTTTTATTTTGAAATATGTTGGACACCACTTTGTCTAATTCTATAGCTTTCTTTTGCCATTTTACCAAAGCCTCGATGAAGGTTTTAGGGTTTTTTTTCTCTCTAAATGAAGACTTTTATTAATATTGCTGTGTTTCCTAACCTCAAATATGTTCACTTAAGATAACTCAGACACCTGTTTGGCAGAAAATGCCAAACATACCAGGCTCAACTGGAGCTGAAAATTGTTGCCCTTTTTGACAGTCCCTTTTTATCCTCAGTATGTGATTTTCTGATGCACAGGAAACTGCACTGCAAAAAGCATTATATCATTGATATTAATTTCCATTAGGGTAGGCTGGAATGCAGAATTTCTGCTCTGAAGGATACATTTATAAAACCTTCAAAAAGGCCACCACGATTAAAAGATCAGAAGAATGAGTGTTCTGAAATGTCTTTTAAAAAAATTGAATACATATCTCTTTCTGACTTCTGCTCAAGACCTCAAATTGGAGTGGCAGCCACCCGATTATTTGAAAGCCAGTTGTCCTAGTCCCTATGCTGCCAAAGATCACATGGGAGCACAGCTTTGAGGAGTAGTTACCTATAGTCAGGCAATCTTTGAGACAGATATAATTTTATAAGCAAAGTAAGCTGCGCATTAGATCTGAAAGTTTCCATTCAAGAAGTTCAATTAGAAAATTCCGGACCAGCTCTGATTTACTTATTTTCAACTTAACTGGAAAGACTTTGTATTTTATAGGTAATTGAATATTAAATGTGTCACAGAAAACTGCTAAAGTATTGGAGAAGCTTTTATGTTTTGATAACTACCAAGACACCCTCACCAGACATAATCTCTGTTAAAGCTTACAAACCAGGTTTATGGGATAATCCTATAATAGTTAATAGCAGTAAGATGGAGATAGCCTTTCCCCTGCCATATTCTGCTGTGACAAGGATTTCCTATTTTAGTATTGTATCTTTCTTGAACAGACGTTACAGGTTTTCAGTCTAAATAATTGGAACAAAGATGAGACTTCAAATTAATTTACCTGTGAGTATTTGAAATTTGTCTCCATCTCTTAATGTAATATATGTATTTTGTGCTTTTAACACATATTATATATACCTGACATATTATTATGTTATACTGGAAAATGTTGAGTCCTTCTTTGATGTTTCAATAAGTAAGACTCCTCAAAACTGCCTAACTATATTGATTTATTGAGTGAAATAGTACACTTACCTCTGGAAGGAAAACTGCAATCTTTAGATGATAGGAAGTATTAGAATGGTGAGTGTATATGTAAAAGGAGTGAAAAAAAATTTGTACTCTTCGAGATAAGTTTATCTCCACTGGATATTTTCTGATAGGTGTGAATGTTTTTTCTCGACTTAAACCGTGGTAAACAGAAAATTTGGCTTGTTTGGTCCTTTTGAATTTGAAGTTCCTTTGTAAGTAGATTGATTTAATATTGCTTCTTTCTCTAAAATATTAAAAAATATTTGTCAAAGACACGTCAAAATGAAGAATAGTAATAAACATACACATGTAAATATTTTAGTGACAGTTGTGATGAAACTTTCCCTCCAAGAGAGAAATACTTAATTATATTTTTAGTTATTTTCTTGGGTAGTTCCATTAGCTGTTTTCTACTTTGTGTGAGCTACACATCAAAACAGGATTCCCTCTCTGCTTGATTGCTAGAAAATCTCTACTGTTCCAGAAATGTTAATTATGTGATGTTTAGAAGGAAATAGGCATGAAAGAGTTAAAACATTTTGTTTCAAGACACTTAAAACCCTATATAATTAATTGTATTCCTGGCTTTGTAATTAAAAAAAGGCTTAATGCATACTTAGAGACATTTTGGTAAGAAATGAAAAATTGGTAATACATTTCTGTGAAAGAGAAATTGAATTTCCAAGAATGCCAAATGGACAACTGTTCAACACTTGGGGCCTAGGCCTTATGATTCCTGTTTCTGGTTTAATATATCAAACCTTTCCCTTTTCCTTCGCCACTAATGTATTGAATATGGTTCATATGCTGTATGAAACTGAACATTAACTAGAAGAAAAAGGGTTTGCCTACATAGCAGATAGGGACAAAATGGTTTGAATGTGATTGTACAACAGCTGCAAGTCTGTTTTTAGAGCTGGATATGAGGTAAGCACAGGATGTGAGCATACCAGAAGGTTAGGAGGGTTTGTGAGAGTTTATAGCTCAATCCAGTCTAACAGTGATGCTTCTATCACTGTTAGAGCCCAAACCAAAGTTTGTGTTTAAACATGTAGAGCCTTTCAGAAGACTAAACTGTGATAGATTTAATACAACTATGTCAGTGTTTCACTGATATAATATAAAAAGAAAAAAAGTGTGGTGTTAGAATTCTTACAGAAAATTTTACTTTGATTGAATCCTTTAATTGGAACAAACATGCCCTAAGATTTTAATATTATTAATTCCTGGAAAAAATAGTTGGCTCTGGTAGACATAAACCATATGGAGCCACCTCTGTTCTCTTTTTTTGTCTTGACTTACAGTCAGCTTTGACCAGATAAATTCTGGATGAAGGATAGAGTCAACCTTGTCTTAATATGAGGTCACATTTAGCCTTCTAGTACTGTGCTGATCTACTTTGTAGAACAAAGAGATGTATCCAAAATGCCATATTTGTAATATGAAAATATCCTTGTGCTCAAGTAGAAGATCAAAGCAAAATGTAGAGTGGACAATGGCTTATTGAAAGTATATAATTTCCTATGAGTTTTACCTAAGAATTTTTAGTATAAAAGTTCAGAATATTTTCATCATAGTTCAATGCTGAAATCGTCTGGTTGGTTTAAGAGGGAAGGACTCAGAAGTTGCAGGGTCCTTGAATCATGTTACTATTTGAGGAAACATGGTTATTAATAGAATTGGATTTTTAAATACTTTTCAACCTTTACATATCAAATGCAATCTCAAATGCATTTTTAGTTTGAATGATCAAGGGAATAGAATGAAATTTTATGCTTCATTTTATACATCAGCTTCAGTAAGGGAAGATTTCAGGGGAAGAATCTCGAGGAAAAGGTAGAATTCATAGAAGTTTTAGGGATTAACGTATTCTTTTCATTCCCAGTAATGAAAAGCAGTATTTCAGCTTTACATATGGTGACCCTGAATTGAAATAGACTCAAAAAATACTGTGTAGATCTCTATAACGTCAATGTAAAGTGACAACAGATGTGATTTCTCACACTAAAATGCATTCTTATCATTTGACAATGATTCTCATTATGATGATACTCTTGGCATGGAACTGAAATTTTTCTACAGTGTACAAGCTATATTAAATCTGTCTTTAGCTGGCACCCATGCCTTACTGAAGTTGGCAGAGTACCACATGCATGGGATCAATTCCAGCGTTCTATATAGGCATGATTACAAAAATCTCCATATGATGCTTCAGTTTTGAAGATTAGTTGATGATTTTCAGAAAAGGGCTGCTGCATAATGTAATTCTGTATCTCAGCAAGAAGTACTTCATGGCCCAGCTATGGGCACTATTTGCTCAGTCATCTGCTTTTAGTCAGTCCATTAGGATCTAATATTGAAATGCACTCCAGTTCCTGGCTGTATTAGGGCTTTGCGGTTCAATCTGAAAATCTTGTAGCTTTACAAGACTGCAGTTCAGAGATGTAAGAAAATGTCAAGATCCAACAATCAACTTTTTCTTTCAGGTACAGTGTGTGTTTTACTACAGATTTTTCTGAAATGAACAGCATGTAAGAGGTTTGGGGTTTTGAATGAAGAATATAAAAGATACGTAGTAGTTTGTGAGGCATAATTAAGATAATACGGTTCAAGTTGTGCCTATAGAGCATAGCCCATAAAACTTCAGCCTGTCATTTCTCAATCCAGTCAATAATCTAACGAAATTAGCCTGGTTCTGGTCTCACTTATACCAGTATAACTGGACGCTATTGAATTACAAAACAATAAATGAGACCTCAAAACAGGTTTACTTTATTGTGACAAAAGAGCACAATATTTCATGGCTGCAGTGGAATCTGGCAAAGGTTTATTGGTCATTCCTTTTTATGAACACTGGGTTATGTCAAGTATGTTATAATTTTCAGAGTTAATTCTTACTGGATATGATTCTTATTTTCTTAATTGCTGAGTGAACAAATCACCTGATGGGGGAAAATGATTCTCTGAAGCTTCTCCTATTTTTCTTTTTCTTTTTCTTTTTTTCCCCCCTCTTTTCCCAAAGGAAAGAAATATGTTTACCTCCCTTTGTCTATCACTTGGCTGCAGCTATAGTAGTAACACAGAAACAGATTGCACTGAATTTGCTATTTATTGCTTTGATTTTGGATTTTTGCCACTCTTGCTAATGAGCTATGTTTTTGCAGATAGACAAATTAAGGATGGGCTCCTCAGCTCACATGCATTCGATTATCTCTCAGTTTGTCATTAAATTTATTTTTAACAATAAAATCAGCAGATTGTAGTTTGTATTATGCTTATAACAAATAGATCTCACCATGTTTAATGTAACTGTGAAGCTTTGACAGTGCAGATGAGGGGAGTTAGAACTTGAAAGAAAAAACAGTTGCACAGCATCATCTAAAATTTTATTCTGGCAGTCTTTCTGTAGTAATTTGGGGAATGGGAACTGGCAAAAAGGGAGAAATAGATGGGAAGGGACAATTTTATCTACCCCCACTCAAACCAAATAATTACATTGCATTCCTTTCTAGTGCAGCATTCAGTTAGCATGACAGGCACAAGATTGGACAGTATTTGGTATAATAGTAGAAATATCTAACACATTAAGTGATTAAGTCTTAAACGTTGTACTCACATTTTTACGGGTAGCTGAAGGCTTCTCAGCACTTCTAAAAGTACTTAATGAAAGTTAGAAGTTTTGTCTTTTCTCTGTTGAGTTGCCTCAGAGGAAAGTGTCAGAAGCACAAAAGCCTTTGTTGCTTCACTTCATTATTAAATCCAGCCTTCCCCATTGAAAGAACTCTTTTCTTTTGCATTATTACCCTGTTACAAAATGTCTATCCCCATCACAAATATTTCAGATTCCCCAAGCTTCCCTTCATAATTAACACTGAAAGCCTAACATTATGAGTTTAGAAGCTGCCATTCCTTCATGTGCAAAGAATTAAGCTCAGTAGTTACACATGAAAACAAGATGTTTTACTCAGTAAACAAAGACGTTTTACTCACTTTACCAAAAGTAGACTACTAATAAACAAATGTGGGCTACCATTTTTAATTTAAATTTCATTATCCACAGGGCACCAATGCCTGCATAGGTAATTGCAACTACACAGATTGCCATATCTTTTTAAATGAATTATGAAAGTGAAAATAAGGAAAGGTGTTATCTGGGAAACAATATATTACCAATTATAGTGAAGTGATTATAGAATCATACCACTTTTATTCAGGCCTTTGTACTTCAATGGACGGTAGCTTTTTTTCTGTTCACATTAACACTTTCCTAAAAGATTTACTAAGCTTAAAAAGGTCACATTTACACTGTGGGAAAATTATTAACACCAGAAGTTATTCCACTTATCTGTGTCAGCATCAGTTCACAGCTTTGGATTCAGTGACACAAGCTTGCTTCAATAGTCAAGCTATTTTCTTCTCACTTACTTCCCCAATCTTTTTTGGAAACAGTTACCTTTAATCCAGATTGTTTGTAGGAATCAAGATAATTTCAAGGATCTGGTTAATTGGCACAGTTAGATAGATAATGCATGTGGCACAGATTGGGAATGAACTGTCAGAGCTGGGGTGCAAGTACTAACTCACTACTGGAACTGATGTATTGAGAAATGAAATCCCTAAATTCTGTGAAAAAGATTTTCCCTCAGTGAAGCTAAAAAACACAAGGAAATGTTATGCCAGTGCTGTTCACAGCAATGCCAGTGCTGAAGCACTGTTAACAAAACCATGAGATTGCTTCCCTCCCCCAGAGCAATCGGAACAATAGAAAACACACAATCAAAGATGCAGTGTTTTATATTTGCTTGGCACGATGCTAACTTAATCAAGAATGGACTTGCTCAAGGATTTTTTCCATAGAAATATGACAACAAGCTGTTCTGGTACCATTCCCAGAGTATGACTCACAAAGAGAAAGCAGCAGAGAAAGGCAGAGGTTTTTTTTGCTGTCGTGAAACCACTCACTTCCTCACAAGGTTGTGCACTTGTTTTTGTTTCCAAATGTGTTATTTGATTCTCTTCCTGTTAATGTTTGAAAAATTAGTCTTAAAGGTAGATAATGTCAATGTTGATGGAGCATGTTGTCATCTCCCTCTGTTTTTGCTGAAAGATGGATGCTACATTCTGTATTTAGTCACTTCAATACAACATGAAATCCTGACAGGATTGTAAGTTCTTGTGACTCCTTACAAAATGAGTTTGTTCTAGCAAAACAGACCAAATGATACCAATAGATTTTCTCTCATTATCTGTTTATTAGCATTAAGAAATATTGTGATGCATGTGACTTCTCTTGATGCTTCTTACTCGAGCTAGACCCAAAAGCTAGCTTTTCACTTCATTTTTTATCAGCTTCAAAAAAAATGCCCTTAACTCTGATCAGAAATTTTTGTTCTACTTGTTACAGAATGATTAGGTTGCAAATTCCTGAATTTGCATTTAGTTGCATCTGCTTGGTAAAATTATGTCATTGTTCCACATTCTTTAAAACGTCGTGTTTCCTGTATGCTGTAGTTCATTATCACAAAATCACAGAATGAAGGAGATTGGAAGGGATCACAGTGGGTCATCTGGTCCAACCTCCCTGTTCAAGCAGAGCCATCCTGGAGCACATGGCACAGGGTTTTATCCAGATGGTTCTTGAATGTTTCCATGTGAGTGAGGGAGACTCCTCAACCTCTGGGCAACCTGTTCCAGTGCTTGGTCACCCACAAAGTAAAGTTCTTCCTCATGTTGACTTGGAACTTCCTGTGCATCAGTTTCTGCCTGTTGTGCTATTGCTTGGTGCCACTGAGAAGAGCCTGGCTCCATCCTCTTGGCCCTCTCCCTTCAGATATTTATAGACATTGATGAGACATTGATGAGATCTCCTTTTAGTTGTCTCTTCTCCAGGCTGAACAGGCCCAGCTCCCTCAGCCTTTCCTTTTGAGAAAGGTGCTCTAGTCCCTTAATAATCTCTGTTGCCCTCTGCTGGATCCACTCCAGGACCTCTGTGTCTCCCCTGTCCTGTGGAGCCCAGAACTGGACACAGCACTCCAGATGTGCCCTCACCAGGGCTGACTGACTAGATGGGCAGGATCATCTCCCTTGACCTGCTGGAAATGCTCTTCCTAATGCACCCCAGGATCCCTTTGGCCTTCTTGGCCACAAGGACACATTACTGGGCTCATGGACAGCTTGTTGTCCACCAGGACCTTCTCCACAGAGCTGCTCCAGCAGGTCAATCCCCAGACTGTGCCAGTGTGTGGGGTTGTTCCTCAAGTGTGGGACTCTGATTTGCCTTTGTTGAATTTCAAAGGCTCCTCCCTGCCTATCTCTCCAACCTGTCAGGGTCCTTCTGAATGCCTACACAGCCCTCTGGCAATCAGCCCAAAGCTCCTCCCAGCTTTGTGTCACCAGCAAACTCTCTGAGGAGGCATCTGCCCCTTTATCCAAGTTGTTGATGAATAATGGGCCCAGTACTGAAACCTGGGGGACACCACTAGTGACAGGCCTCCAACGAGATCCTGTGCCACTGTTCAGCCCATTCTTAATCTACCTCGCTGTTCACTCATCCAGTCCACACTTGCTGAGTTTGCCTATAAGGATGTTATGAGAAGAGACAGTGTTGAAAGCCTTACTGAAGTCGAGGTAGACAGTGTCCACTGTTCTCCCCTCATCCTCCCAGGTGGCTATGACCAAACTGCTTATACTGTCTACATACACTGCAATGAAACAACTTCTCAGACATTTCACATAGGTTTTCTGCGTTCTTCTAGCACAAATACTTTGATGTATCTGGGACTATAAAGAAAACACTTGTTCTGAGAGCAAGAGTGAGCTAGTACCTGACCTAGAACAAAGGCTTAATTTTTAGTTTCAATTAATTCTGTTTTGGTCATGTCACTGACCGTGACTTGTTTTGCTAACAAGAGTTTCTTTTAACACTTCATCTCTTGGAGAAAGAGGCTGAAGTAACATGAATGACTGATGATGCTGAGGGACTTCTTCAACACCAAAATCTGGTAAGTAAACTTAACCCATTTCAGATAAGCCAATGTCAATGGGGCTTTTTGGAGTAGATGGCTCATAGTTATTTCCTTCCAAGAACAGAAGTATTAAAAAGGTATTTTAAAAGAGTAGTTAAGACAAAACATGGAGAAAGGGAAATGTGTTTTGGAAACACGAAATATATCTAAATGTGGATTATGAGGACTTATTAAATTCCTATTATTTTGCTTTAGGTAAGAAAGAAAGAAAGGAAAACAGCAAAGAAATTGTTACAGATGTTTATATCACCACCAGGAGATAAACCATTATCGCTGCTGTTCATTCTGGATTTACCTAAACACATGCATGGAACTATTGAGCCAGAGCTGATGTGCAGTGAGTGCTATAGCTAAGGGCCATATACTCTAGATAATTCCTGTATAATGTCAGGATTGCTTTCTGTGTTGAGTTTTCATCTTAAGGGGACTTCCAACTTTTCTTTTTTTTCTTTCCTTTTATCTCAAAGGTAGCAAAATCAGCCAACCAAGTCACTTGACTAGAAAGTTATATTGAATTTTCTTCATCTTTACTTCTCTTTGTCTCTGCAGTTTTTGATATTCAGTGTTTTCCGTGATACATGCCCATGACAATTAATTTCTCTGGACTAGCTTCTGAATCCTCTGAAATCCATAGTTGCTGGTAGAACTGATTAAAAGCTAAAATCTCCATCCCATAAGAAATGTTAAATCCTGTATATTTCTTACCAGATTGTAAATTGTTTCAAGGTTGGGAAGTTCATGAATCTTTTACTTTTCTTATATGTTATGCAATCAGTTCATCTGGGAACTAAGGCAAATGATTATTGATTACTTCAGGTGATTTATTTTAAAGGGACCTGCCCAAGTCCACCCTGCATGGGAGTGCTGTATTGTTAAAGATGATAATATGCAGAGGGAGAAAGTTCTGAAACCTCTCCTCACGCTCTTCAATCCAGCCTCCTAACAAAAGATTCTGGATAGTGGCCAGACTTGGAAAGTAACTCTATAGGGCTCACAAAAATAGTATTTCAGTCTGGTGTTTCCTGATCTGCTTATAAACACAGTCTTTGCAATAGGGAGTTCTTATAGTGGGTATATGTGGGTGCACCACAACCTTCCACCCTCTGCATACTCCTGTAGACTTACATCTCATTACTGTCTAGCTATTAATTGTATGTGTCTGTGAACAATGATGGCTTCAAGTACTAAGCTGTCAATATGACTTTCCCAGATGAACATCTGAGTAGGCGTAAATGTCATGATAAGCATGCTGCCTTCATGTATCACAGAAACTTATTACCTCCTTTTTGCTGATTCTTATGTAACTATACTTTTGGCTGATAAAATAGAATAAACACTTATTTTTCACAGTCAGGCCTGTTAAACATATATATATATATCTCTATATATATATATCTGTGAAAATTCCTCTTACTGATAGTGATATTTATTCCTTCCAAATACCTGTCAAATCTGACTGATACTCTTTCCCATACTCTTGCTTAGGTGAACTTCAATGCTTTTGAGAATTTAGGTAGGCAAGGGTTGCATACACCAATATCAATTCAAGTCACCAACACCAATTGACCCTCAGAAACCATGAGAAAGAAATTAATTGAATACTTTCTTTTACTTAAAAAAATGTAAGAATAATCTTTAGAGGTGGCATCACTCCCACACCATGTATCTGTGGGGCTGGACTCATCCACACTTTTGGAAACCTATAATAAATTTAAAACAAAGGATTTATATTTGTTTTGCTTTTTTGGTGAGTTTTCTAGATTGAAGTAGTGTTAGATCTAAAATAAATAGTAGGAAAATCATAAAAAATTCTGGCATGACATTGATCTTTAGACAAAAGCGATGATGGCCTTCAAAAGTAGAGCAATGCAGTCTCCACAGTTAAAACAAGTATTGTTAATGCAGAATATCACAGAAAGATATTTTGTAGAAAAAAAAAAAAAAAAAGGCAGCATGATCATTAAGCTCTTGTAAAAGCATGTTATTATTATTGACAGCACAGCATGTAAAAAAAATTTAGAGTTTCCTGGGCAAGATCTTGGTTGTTCAGGTTCCAGGCTGCTGGCGTAGCTGGTAGGCTGCACTGCTAATGGTGCTGTGGTGCTTCTTTCTGGGAGTCAAAGTCTGACATACTGCAGAGTACTGATAATCAGGAAAGAAAACCAAACCCAGAACTGTAATGCAAGATGTTTGGGGAATTCATATGTGAATGTACAGGGTGCCCATACTCATATTATTTAGCATTTACTGTTACTCCAAGCAGATACTTTTAAAATAAGTTCTTTATTGTAATTTTGTGGGGTAGGGTTTTGTGTCAGGGTCGGGAGCAGATGCTTCAACTTTCTAATTTCTTCTTGTCAGACCAGTGCATGAAAAAAAAAATGCTGCCTGCTACTTTCAAGCCCTTCAGAGACCTTCTTTTCAGAGCCAGTTGCAGAACATAAGTATGAAAATGTTTAAACCAAATGTTCACCAGGCATCTCTGAGTGTTCATGCAATCCTCAGTGCTCAAAGCCTTTCAGAAAATGCATGGAGACAAAAGTATTTCTTACATCTTATTCCTCTTTAAAAGGTTGTGCTGATTTTACTTGTCCATTAATACAATAATTAAATAAAATAGAAAATGTTCCTTTGCTTCCATTTAACTATTCTAAATCAGAGTTTCTAAACATTCTTTTCTTGGTCTAGTTCAGTGAAGAGCATTGTTGTGTGCAGGACATAAGAGACTGCTCAGGAGTGACAGTCGTTAATTAAATCTCAGCTGAAACAGAGAAATGAAGGTTTAACTTCTGGGGAGTAATTATGGTGTTTAAGTGCCTAGCCCCAAAGTTTTGATGGAAACTAAGCAGAGGACATTAATGAGACTTCTAATATGATTTTTGATAGTGTTGCCTTAGTCTGATTCCAATAAATCCCACTATTACAAGATTTTGCTTGTATAATGGACACAAGAAACAAATGCAACTCTGTCTTCTTACCCATTCTTCTCTTCTTAGGTCCATTTGCAGGTAATTTGGTTTCTGCAGATCTTTCATCACATCTCATAGCTTAAAACTCCTCACAGTTCTTGATCAGCATTTTTTTCCCAGTGTTTTTTTCCAAGTTTTTCCCCATACTAATGTGGAAAGCTTAACAGTCTGGCAGTTTAAGCCGAGTCTCATTTTGCTGTGTGTCTGTTTTAACCCTTGGTCTGGAAAAAAAATGCTATAGCTTTTTGGGCGTATGCCAAAATAAAAAAAGGATAAGTGCCAAGTTCTTGGTTTTAAAATAAGACCAGCAAAAGAGTATGGAATGATTCATCACTTCCTGGCAAGTGTAATTATCACTGCAGTCACCATTCTCTATCTATTTGCACCCTTTAAAGATGTGCTAAGTATTAATGTAAGTTTTGAAAGTTATGATTTCAACTGAATCAACTGAAAAGATTAGAGCATCACAGGTGTGTGCTTTAAATAGGAAATGAAACTGGTCTGCAGGACTCTCAGTGCTGCTTTACTTTAAATTGGCCCGCAGGAAATGTGTTACATCTGTGTAAAAATGGTATATGTGGAGTTTACAGGAGTGGCTATACGAAGGGAAGTATTTCAATTGGTTTAGCTATTGTGTTTGTCATTGTTGGAAGCTGACTGCTCAAATTTGAAACCAGTTCCACTTCTTATCTGGACACTTATTCATTATCTAGACTGGGACATTGGAGATACAGTAATTATGTTTAGTGTTCAGTTCCGGTATTTTTTTAATATAGTTTAAGCGAACCACTTTTAGCTTCACTCCTATAGGTTCTCTCCAGCAATTATCCAGAACCAAAGAATCTTATTTTAATAAGGTATATAGATATATAAAAGTTGTAATTTGTCTGTATTTTGACCCTTATAAAAATTACTCAAAGCATAATTGATTCTGCCTATAAGTAAACTACTGTGGGATGCATTCTCACCAGTCACTGCTGAAAGTTTAAAACAAAATTCAGACTTGGTAACATATCAGTGTACTCATTTCTCACATAACATATGTTGTGAGATCTTTGGGGGAGCAATAAGCTTTTTTGTTCTGTTTTTATCGCAACTACACACTGATGTCTTTATCACTGGAAAATTTGGGTAGTATCACAGCAAACAAATCTTCTAAATACATTGTTTAAAAATTTTACAGTACATGAATATTTTCCCCAAGTTGTTACGAATGATTAGTGAAAAGTCTGTTAGTGAAAAGTCTTTACTTAACAAATAAATGCTATTATTTAGTATTTTGGCATTTATTTTTGCATGTCACCTGAGCCCTGTTCATACCCAGGTGGTTGGGACAAAGGGCTGCCTTTATTCCCCTGATCCTGTGGCATTCAGTTCTAGCTGAAGGTCTCTCCTGTGACCTTGTTTTGTTGTGCGTTTGAATCAAAGCCTTCCCAAAACATATCTCATCCTGGAATGCTACTTAGAATGGAGGAATCAAATGATGTGTAATGAAAGAAGTATTAAGAGTGGCAGAAAGGGAGGAGGAGATGACTTCAGTGGAAGTAGTAAGGGAGGGAAAAGACCTAAAATTCTTCAGAAGTGATTGCTGTGAGAATGGTCTCAACTCACTTTATCCTCTAAATTCCTCCTGTTACTGTGCCCAACTGTTGATTGGTTATGTTAGGACAAAACAGCATTTCAAAGTAGGTGTCAGCTTTAGAACGAGTGAATATATTTTCCGTTAAGGAGGACTGTGTCAAAGTGTAGACATTTCAGTTACTTTTATGTCAGGAAAATAAATAAAGGAATATTTTATGTATTGTGATATTCAATTTAGAATCTTGGATTTAGTTTTTAAAATTTCATGGTATCAAAAAGTGCTGGAGATTGAAATATATTTCATGTCTAGATTTACATTAGAGTGATTAGGTAACTGGAAAGGGTGCCAAACACTTCCTATGTTTTAACATATTCCCTAGAGTCCAGAATAGTTATCTTTGACTCCTTCAGGAAACTTGTATGAAGCTAACTTGTGAAATTTCAGTATTCTTTCCTCTTACTCTTCCCTGAGTCAAAGATGTCAGTGGAGAGTCCTTTAAGCAGCTGAAACAGGATAACCTGCTTTAGTTTTTTGTATGCAATTTAAGGGGACGTATCCATAGATGCTGTTCTTGCATTATAATGTTGCTTAACTCGAAAATTGCATTGTGCTGATGGGAGAGGGTAGGTAGGTTTGCTGAATTCCAGGCTGGACTAAGATATTTTTTAGTTAAAGCTAAGATTCTGTATATGCAACAGATTACTGTAACCCTGTGGTTTAGTGAGACGGACTGGTCAAGTATTGTGGCCTTCTTCAAAGTTCTTTAGTATTTCTCACTGTGATTTGAAGGTTTATTTGCATTACTGACTGAACAAATGTCTGATATCGTCGATAGGGTTTGTCAGCAAGCTGGCAGAATGTAAATTTTCCTTTCCTGGCACAGATAACATTAAGAAGTTTATCAGGGAATATTATGCAGACTCAAAATCTGTCAAAAATATGAATGACAGTGTGACAGAAACCACCTGCACAGCTCATGATATTCTTGGATCAAAGTACCAGCAGGAAATCATTCCAGTATTCCAAAAAGTAAGTATGGTTTTGTAACAAGGCAGAAATTTTGAGAACAAGTAGATATTTACTTTTTGTCACTTTTTAGCAGTTCCTTAAAGCTTATACCAAAGGACATACTGCATATATGGCAAGTGCTAGTGAGACATATCCACAAATTAACAAGATCTGAGAGTAAGGCACCTGATACATAGGACGGAAAAAATGATACTACTAGATATGACTGCATAGGAAAGGGATTTTAGAAGAAGCTGTTGCTACCAAGTCAGTGAAATGAATATTTGCTTGATATAGGAAAAGAAACAAAGGTAGAAAGAATACCTAGTACTTGCAAAGACTTTTAGTCCATAAAAACAAAACAACTTTTGAAGGGAAGAACTTTCATCAGCTCTCAGTGCTGAACTTAAGCAGTCTGAGTTGAAAGTGACCTGTCCAGGATTAGTCAATGAACTTATGAAAACCTCAGGGCTCTTAGTTCCCAACCTAGAGTCATTTCTGTCAGTCCACACTGTTTACATTTGTAGAAGACGGAAAGCTAACCAGGTTATTTTTGCCATTAATCTACTTTAAATGCTACTCACATCACTTAACAAAGGACATTCTGTGAGGTGATCAGCTTCCACCATGAATATGGTGTAAGCATGCAAGGCTTTGCACAGTATTAGTAGTTACAAGCTAAACCCCTATAAGTTAAAATTGAAGTTGTCTACTACGCATTCAGATGTCACTTCGATGTCATAACTTTAATGTAAGAAAAACCATAATGATAATGTACTTACCACTCATGATGCATGTAGTTACCAAAGTGGTTTTGTAGTTGGGCAAATATTCAGTTTATATTTAAATTTTAGTTGTCAATATTACTTTAGCTAGAGTCCAAGGAAGGATCATTCTTTAAAATAGTTGTCAATGGAATGATATTTTCCTGCAAATTTGAAGGCATGCTTTCAATACTAGTTGGTTGAAATTAGAGTGCAAATGTGAGCTGTTTGCTGTGTGGTGGCGTTGCCTTTTAGAAATAGTTTTTCCACCGCTGTTGTTGCTGTGAATGAATCCAGTGATTTGCTTCATCACCTCTTTTGTTTTCTGGTTCCTTGAGAAACATATCTATATAATTGCTTTTAGGGCTCAGAGCAACTTTCTAAAAATCATACACTGGTTGGAAGGTATATTTGGCAAAGAATTATCAAAGATTTTTTGTCAAAATAAAAAAGTGTTTCCACCGGCTCTCAAGACCTCTGACACAGTTGCCTCTTTGTTCTTTAGTTTATTAACTAATAGCAAGACTTGCAAATACAGTGAGAGCCAAATTAGTATTCAAAATGATATTCTAAAATGCAGTAAAATTTCCAGACTTTTGCCACATTTATGTGATAGTAATCAGCTGTACAAACCTGGGATGGGGTTAAACTAGCTGCATTGCAATGTCACAGAAAAGGAAATGGGAGGTAATCACAAACTTGAACAAAAGTGAAGTGTCCTGCTGTTATGAAAACAGGTAAAATGTCATGCTGGGAGGTGTAATCTCTGCTGGCTCTTGTGAAAACTGACATAGTGGTCTGACTTCTGCACTTCATGCATCTCTTTCCAAATGCTGATCATTGGCTTGCATTATTTCTGTTGGTTGCAAAATACTATTTATGTATCTGCTTTTGAGCTTCACATGTCCGTCACAGTGCTCTTCTTGAAAGGTTTTGTACCCTGGCTGGCAGACTTTGATGGAAGAGACCAGTGGAGCATTACTTAAATCTACAATTATTCTTGGTGCTTCCAAAAAGCTCTCTGTGAGTTTTCAGTGGCTCCCTTCTTGCAGTCGTGGTTCTTGCTTTTGATACTCTGAGCCACTTGGAAATCTGATTAATCATTATCCCAGATTATTATTCATCCATGGGTATGTAATGTGAGCTTCTGCCCATCACAATCACTGAACACCCCCTGAATCCCTCCCTGAAGATATGGTTCCCTAAACCAGAGAAATCCAAATCTCTAAAACAATGATTTCCACAGGGATATGAAAGACAGCCATTATCAGAAATAGAAAACAACATGGTTTTGTGTAGACATGTCCCTGGCATTTCTGTGGTTTTCCCTGTATTTCTTTTCTAAAAATGATCTCACAAAGACAGCCTTAGCAGGGTCAACTTGAATAGCCTGTGATGTTTTCCTTAGGCTATAGGTTTTTGTGACATGTTTTTTGTAATTGTGGTTTTTGAGCTGGTCCCTATAATATCACTAGAAGATCAAAAGGTCGAAGAGTATAATGGAAGAATTCATACAAGTAATTTGGATAAAGAGGTAATTAAATTACATTGATCCAAGTGAGAAAAAGTTGTAGCTGTAATTGAAATTTTACTGACATATGTCATTGGGCACAGATGCTTGGTTGCATAGAATGGGGGTGAAAGCTGGGTTCATAAATGCCTCAAACACTATTTAAGAAAAGCTGTTAAATGAACAATTATATTTTAGCACCTGTCATACAGTCATTATTTATAACAAGCTTACTTTATTTTACATGCTACTCAAATGCTCACTATTGTTAAAACACTTTCTTGATTATATGTATCTGTAGAGTAAAGTTGTTTCACTGAGCCGAACCAGAATCATTTTATGTAATTGAATTAATCTTTAATGTACTATTGTGGCCTCACAATAAATATCATGTGTTGCTTCAAATAAAATTGAGGAATAGGAGCAGCTGTATCAATCTGAACACAAGAAATTCAAGCAAGGAGCCTCAAGAAATTGAAGAGTAGTATGAGAGAAAAGGGTGCAAAGTCAGTGTGCACCATATACAGTGAGGCACAGGGCACTAGCAGGTAAGCATCGGCTATTAAAGGCTTGGTTTGACTCCTGCCTGGTTATCTCAGTGCAAGGCTTGGAGAAGATAGCAGATTAAGTGCCTTGCCCAGGGCTAAGTGGTACTACTTACAATGTTTGTGTTTCTGAGCTGTACTAGTGCTGCCCCCAGTCTATATGGAGAGATGCTTAGCATCATCATGGGTAATATTGCTGTTACTAAAAAGGGTGTAATTCCTCACTTGGAAAATTACAATGAGCTTTGCTAATATATCTGGAAGGGTATCTGACAGATCCTACCCAAGTTAAGAGCACTTAAGAGCATAAAAGGTTAAAATTCAGTGGAGAGTGTGTTTGCCTGTAGCTTTACTTCAAGAGCTCCCAAACCTGTTTCTTGAAAAGAATAGAAATAGTTCCTTCTTAAGACTATCTCAATTGCATTTTATATTTTCTACTGCAATGCCTAATTTGTTAAGACTTATCATAACTTGATAGGTCTGTTTTTTGGGAGTAGGATTTACCACATTCAATTTATTTAATGAATATGCTCCATCTGCTCTTTGAGGATCACTCTGACAATGAGTTAGTAATGTAGTGAATGCTACTGACATCAGTGGGACTGATGTTATAACAGCTTCTCCTCACCGTGAATGAAAGGTGGTCTGTTAATCAAAATGTCCAAGACGAGACTTCTACAACTCATGGTGGGAAATGCTGAATTAATCAAGCTTTGTTTATCTGTGTTGATTAATCTTAATGAATTACAATTACAACTCCAGGCAGTACTACAGGCTGGGGGTAGAGTGGCTGGAAAGTTGCCCAGTGGAAAAGGACCTGGGGATGCTGGTTGACAGCAGCTGAACATGAGCCAGCTGTGCCCAGGCGGCCAGGAAGGTGTTGTGATCCAGTTTTAAACACAGAGGAGCAAAGAGAATTCTCTGTGCATAAAGCCGGAGAAACTTAGGTTCAAAAATATTTCTAAAACACAAGATTAAGATAAAATGAGATCAGATGTTGGTGCAAAAAAAAATTGATGTTTTTTATTTAAGAGTAAGTGAGAGAGAAAGAGAGAGAGAAAGNNNAGAGAGAGAGAAAGAAAGAAATAGAAAAAAGGGAGGTGTGGGGTGGGAGGGACGGGAAGAGTGACAGAGGTTAGGTGGAAGCAGATCACCCCTCCATGGGTCCCAACGATGTCTCATGGATCCCCTAAATGTGCTCCTCTTGATGGTGAAGGGTGCCTGTCACTGCCAAAGAGCACAGAGTCTCTTGGATTAATATATGCTTTGGGCCAAGTGGGAATGCCCAGGTACCACCCCTGAAGGGGTCAGCTTGAAACTGTCCCTTCCAAGACCATGGATCTGCTGCATCATTTTGTGCCATGTGCAGTGCTCTGGTAAGGGTCTGGGGGCCCCTTTGATGGGCTGTGACACCCCCTCAGCTGCCCCTCCATGGGCATGTCCTGCAGTTGGGCTTTTCCTGGACTGGGCGGCCTCCCCACAGCTGGGCTGCTCTGCACAACAGAGGGTGGGCATTCCTCTGACCAGAGGCTTTTTTTCACCACATACCCAAACCTTCTCTCCTCTGTGCAAACCTGGCAGCAGATAAGCCTGGGGCTAAGGCCTCCACCCCGTAGCTGCTGGGCTTGATCCTCCTGTGGAAGCATTCCTCTCCCCCAGCCCAGACCCCAGAATGGTGTCAATATTATCCACAGCCTCAGCCCAGGGGGCCCAAGCAGGCTGGTAGTGGTCTTTTTCTTTGAGTGTAGTTCTGTAGTTATACAGTTTTGCTATAATAGACTAAAGTCCTTCATAAAGAATGTTTAACCCATAAACCATAACACCTCAGTCTCTCACAGAAGGCTAGTGGCATTCTGGCCTGTATTAGGAATAGTGTGACCAACAGGACCAGGGCAGTGATTGTCCTCCTGTACTCATCACTGGTGAGGCTGCATCTCATCTCCTTTGTTCAGTTTTGGGCCCCTCACTACAAGGAAGACATTGAGGTGTGGGACCGAGCCCAGAGAAGGGCAGTGGTGCTGGTGAAGTGTCTGGAGAATGAGTAAGCTGAAGAATAGCTGAGCGAGCTGGGTATGTTTAGCCAGGAGAAATGGAGGCTCAGGAGGGACCCTATTGCTCTCTACAACTCCCTGAAAGGAGGTTGTGGTGAGGTGGGTGTTAGCCTCTCCTCCCAAGTAACAAGCTGAGTACTTGATGAGATGAAATGGCCTCAAATTGTGTCAGGGGTGGTTTAGATTGAACATCAGGAAAAGTTTCTTCACTGAAAGGGTTATCAAGTATTGGAATAGAATGCCCAGGGAAGTGGTGAAATCACCATCCCTGGAGGTATTTAAAAGACATAAAAAGATAGTGTTTAGGGACATGGTTTAATGGTGGACTTGGCTGTGTTAAGTTTACAGGTAGACTCAATGATCTTAAATATATTTTCTAACTTAAAGGGTTGTATGATTATTCCATGAATTGATGGTGTTAAGTGTGCTCAGCTGCAGCCATTGTGACTTGTTTGGGCTGCTTACATCACAAGTATGTCTTATATTGTTTTCTTCCTATATGCATATGTTTACGTCTTGTATCCAGTGGTCTGATCTGAATATTCAAAAGCATAGAGCAGTGGACGAAATAAGAGTCTGATAATAGCAGACCCACCAAATACTTGACATTGGTCATGGCACACCTACTGGTCTTCAGCGAAAACATCAGTTTGTGATACAGGTGGTAGTATCTGTTACACACTGTTTGACTGGATGGGATGTTGTTACCTTGGACATATTAATTTCAGTTCTAGTTTGTCTTTTCAGGATAGTAACAGATAACTTTAATCAGTGTATGGATCTCCCTGCTTAATTTTAAATTCTGCAACATGATAATTAAAAATCTGCTACTTGGCTATTTATGGAATTAATTTCGAATTAGTCTCGTTATGCTTTACTGCTTGACAATTAATCTGCATTAAAAAAGAGACTGTGCTCATGGCAGTGGTATATATGTTATGGTGTATATATATGTGATATATACTATGGGATATATATTATATATAGTTAATTTTTGATTTTGCTTGTGGCTCTAGTAAAGTTTTGAAATTAATTTTTCTAAAATGGGATTTTAAATTTATGGATGAAGAAAGATATATTTCCATGAAGAAGAGAAAATGAAAAAAAATCTAGGCAGACACCTTGTAGGAAACCATGAGTCATTCCTTGTTTATAAACTGTAATGTTTGGTGTGTTTCACATTCTCTAGTCAGGTTCTTTTTATTTTATATTTCTGGTAAACTTTTGACCCTTGATAAAAATGTGAGCACTGAACTACTTTTAAGCACTGTTTTTATTTTTAAAATTTGTCGACTAAATAAGTGATAGACTGACAAAGTCACTGTAGATTAACTGACTGTCAGAATGTATCCGAAGGAGTCCTGAACATGAGCACACTAGTGTACCCTTCTTCAGGGTCCTTACCAGTGATTTCAGTAGGAAATATAGGATATTTCCCACTTGTACTTTCTCTAACAACAGGCTCAAGGATTCTTCTTTGGTTTTGCACACATACTTTTAAAATCAAATGAGCTGATGCATTTGAAATTGTTTCACAGTTTTCTCACATCTAGGATACAATTATCGGGAGAACCTTGTTTTACATAATTTAGTCATCCCATGGATTGATTTATGGTGTGGGGAAGGAGAAAACTTTTGATATACAAAAGTCTGTATTTCTCTTCTGCTTGTTGCTTTTCCTCTCTGGAAATGCTGTTGCCGAATAACAGGGTGCGTTTTCTTCTGAGTTTCTGTAAAGTTTTGCTAGAAGAGATAAACTTCCTGCTAGTCTTCTGTCATGAGTACACATATATTTGGCATATTTGGAAGAATGCCATCACAGCATAGAGACTTGGGAAGAAGTGTGTGGGGTACTGGGGAGATGGTGAGCTGGTATAAGGAGGCAAATAATGTAGGTAATTTATATGGAGAAGAAAAAATTCTGTGAGTTTTTTAATCTTACGAAGACAGTACTGTGTATTGCAAAGGCCATAATAGAATCTAGATAGAAAGGAAAAAATAATTGAATCTTTACTGTATGCATTTTGCTAATATCTTTGTAATAGAAAGATAAGAATGATCGATTAGAATAATAGATTTCTGAGTCATGCCCAAGACATTTTTTGTCTATGGCCATGTTACATATCTGAGGATAGGGCTGAACTCAGAATTTCATTTGTCACTATTTGTAAAACAGAATAATGATGAATGTCAGATTTCAAGACATCTATGGGGAAACTTATTTACAAGCACTTTTTCACAATCAGAAAGGAAAGATCTGTTATTAGTGTTGCTGTTTCAAAGAAACAATTTTATTAGATGATTTATAATTGCTTGTAGAGGTTTTGCTGTGTCAGCTTTTTTCTGTACCTACTCAATGGCCATGTGACCAAAGAACAAATAGTTGATAGAAAAGACACTGCAACAAGTCCCAGATACTGCTAATTCCCCAGGGAAATGCATGTGTTTATAATTCCAGATAGTTTCTGTGGCAGTCAAACTGGAGGCCAGAAATCTAATGATGAAAACCAGAAAATCTTAGTAACTCTGCATAGAGCATGAATTATATTTTAACCAACTAAAATGAAGTAAGTTTCACAAAACTACGAAATGTCTGATCTTGGAGACCATGATGAAAGGCAGTGCAAAATATTTTCAAAATCTAAAAAAAAAAATAAAAAAAATCAAAAAATTAAGTTTTCAAACTCTGCCACCTACACAGATTTGAATGTGAGTTAAGAAGCAAAAAAACCTGTGTAGTGAAGAGGTAGCTAATGATAGATTCTTGCCTCTTTATTGCAGACTTGCAGATGAGAACTATTGTATGTAGAGAAAATTGAAGCAGCCTACCATATCTCTTCTGATCCCTCTTAGCATAGCTTCTGTCCTATTAGGTGCTCGTATATTTTCCATGAGGAACTGCAATTTAGCAGAAAAATTCTTTTGGTCATGATTTTAACATTGTCCAATAGCCTTGCTTAACATATGGCACAGATAGTCATGTTTTGTTTTCTTGACAATTTTGGATTTCTAAACTTTTTTCCTATCTTTAAATATTGTAGCAAACAGTTATACTTACACATTTTAAATTTTTACCTTTAAAGTATTTGGTAATTATTTTTTGCTTGATGTTATGTAACCCATCTGTTCTAAATGCTGGGGATTTTATTACCATTTTTCACATTAAAGAGCAAAAGTATGCTTAGTCAGTAGTTGCTCTATTGTCCAGCATATAGTTGCCATTATATGTATACATTTAGGGCACATCAATTACAGTGCTTTCCAATACAGACTGAAATTCCATTTACTGTGGCCAATAATAATATTGCACTGGCTCAAAACCAAAGAATGCCATGTTTTGACTTGTGTATGTCAGTACTAGCATAACATCGTATATCCCTAAGGAATTTCTTTCTTCTTCTCATTTCCCCTCCTTTGCTTTCTTTCTCATCCCCTTCTTCCCCTTCACTGACGATGCAGACTATAAAATCCTGGTTGTATCAGGTAGAATCCAATAAAATACAACTGTGACACTGGTCACGTTCTTCAGAAGAGTTTTATTAATCAGGAAAAGTAATGTTCCCATAAGACCATCAATATTTGTATTTTTTTTTGTTATTTCTACTTATTTCTTTAAGTTTTCCAGGGCTTTTACAATGTAGTAAAATATAAAGCACAAGGACTGGGAAACTTCTTAAGCCAAGTTCCTGTGTTCCAGTTTGAGCAGGAAAGTCTTAGCAGGGAAATTAATCTCCTGCATGACGGCATTGACGTAAGTCTCTGCTGAGTTTGTGTGTGCATGTAAACAGGGAAAGTAAGAGAGAATAAAACGATTTTATTTTAAAATTTTGTTTACAATTTATTTTACTTAGGAAAGGTGACAAGGGAAGGCAGAACTTGAAGGCCTGCATAACTGTTTTCATAGGGCTGTACCACATGTACTATAATAGATCCAGTGACATTTGCCAATTCTTCTATCTGCATTCTGAATGAGTCACAATTCTCCTCAATTCTGTCTAGTTTTTCAAGCTTGGAGAAGTTATTAGGTTAAGTTTTAGAGTGGGTTTTGCTGATGTCAACGCGACGAAACAAACTGAGACTGTCCTACACTGCTCAGAGTGCAGCAAGCTTAATGCAAACCTGGTATAACAGTTGAGTGGAAAACCACTCAGCCTGATCCTTAATAGGATGAACTGTGCCAAGAAATATGAAGAATGTGGGTAACTATAACTTAGCTCTTAAACCATTACACAAACAAGTTCTAGTGTGCTATATATTAAGGATGATATGCTTGTGATAAAGATTACCCTTTTTATGGAAGGCAATCACAGCATCTCCTTTAGAGTTTAACCTGCTTCTGGGGACATCAGACACCTGGACAATTTTATTAGCTTAGTATGGACATTGAGATTTGGAGACCCTGCATGGAGATTGGAAGCTGGTGAAAGGTGTGCTGAGAGATTTATTCCTCTCATTACAATAGACTGAAAGGCTATGGAAGCTGTTCTTGTCTTGACAGCCTTGGAAGACTCTCTTGCTGAAGTGACAGTGATGGTATTGATAGATTTCACATAATCCCCTCCAATTTTTATGCACAGAGTTTGAATCCTTTGTCTGTTTACAGCCTTTTTGGAGTGAATTTAATCCAACAATCTTATAAATACCTGAATAAAAATCTTGTTAGGGGTTGATTGCACAAGATATGTTGACTTTCTACTGTAAAAACTTTTCTCTTCATGCTTTAGTTAGTGATTTAATTACATTACAAATTTCCTAAACAGTGAACTGGTGCAAGATACTGTACTGAAAAGTAAAATAGCATTCTTTTCATAAATTCTGCTTTAGATTTAAATATTCAAACCTGTAAGAAGAGAAGCATGTAGAAATATGCAGTTTCTTTTTTGAACTACTTCATTAATGCAGAAAATGGATGCATAAAACCTAGCTCTTCATTTGTTCTCTTGTTGCTTGTGAACAGTGGGGGAAAGCCTCTGACCCCCTGCTTTCTTATGGAAGCAAAACAGAAATTATGGCATTTAATGGATTAACGCTTTGTGTCACACTTTGTTGCCAGAATTAAGGACCAAAGTTCAAAATTTGGATTAAGCGGCAAATAGGTGAAAGATTGAAAAGCCTAAGTGCTACAGCCGATTGGTAAATGGTTTCATGCACACTAAAATCCCAAACTAAACAGCAGGTTCAGTTAGAAGCTGATAATAGAAGTTGGTTACCAAAGAAGTGTAGAACTATGAAGTTGGATGCTGTATTTAGAGATTATTTAATCTATATTCTCCTCCAAGGTAAGGCTAATAATTTCTGAAACATGTTTATGTAGCCTTTTAGAAATCTACACTTAAAAAGCTACTCATTGTGATTCCAAGAACAGATTCTCTCAGCAGTTAGTGTCCTTATTACTTTCCATTGAAAAGTATTCTTTTCACTAGTGAATCTTTAATACCACACTTTACAGCCCTATGAGCTATTTTGCAGTTTTTTATTTCCTGACCACTGGGGTAAGAAAAATAGCCTGTTTCCATAAATTACACAGCTATATTTATACTCTGGAATATTTTTAATTAGGTTTGCTTTTCCTTTTCCATAGGCTACATTGTGTGACCTTTTGTCTTTACTCCTATAAAATGTTCTCTAAATTTCTTTTTTGTCAAAATTTAGTCCTGTATTTTTCTGCTGAATCGTGTTGCCTCAAAGCAAGAAAGAGTGCTTCAGGTGAGCCTTAGGAATACAGAGAGTGGGAGGTTGCTCCTCTGGACAATACTCCTTTTTGTATCTTCCAGAATCATTCTTGTTTTGGTCTAAGACGGTGATTGTTTAGTGTATGATTCACTGCTGCTTCCTATGCATTTTCTGAAGAAATGTTGCCTAGCCAATGGCCTCTTGTCCTGCCAATTATTCCCATGTGTATGCAGAGCTTGATATTTTTTACATCCTCTTTTTTTTTCCCCTGAACATTTCTACAGTTTTCAAGGATATTCAGAAAAGATTACTAGCTTAATATAAGAATATCCCTTTTTTCCATCCAAACCATTGAAGAAAAAATTGAATAGTTCTGGCCTTGAGACAGCAAGCTGCTTAGATAAATTATCTTTCTACTTTGACAAGATTGCTACTCTTGCAGTACAGTTTACCAGTTATTCTTCTCACTGATATTCCAGCATTTTTATAAGGTAAATTCTTTTTCCCATATGTGGTTGATCACACATTTGTAATTTCTTTGTCTTCCCTTTCTGTTGATCCTCCCAACTATGTGTCTTTCTGCAGAGGTAGAAGAGGTCTTAACCCCAGCCAGCAATGCTTACACATACCTTTGTAGCCAGGAGACATTTTAGCTAGAAAGTAGACAGCATCAAGTGTGTGACACATACAGATTACTGGTTCTTAAATTTACCATCTTAATTGCCCGCAGCTTTGAAATCAAAGTAGGAGAAATAATTGCATTTCTAGACTTCTGGCAAAGAGCTACAGTTCAATAAGAAATATGTGGCTTTGAAATTAGCAGAGTAGAATGCTTTGGGTTCTACCTGATACGTAGTCTTTTGCCTTGCGGCATGCTATTAAATATCAAATTACTTAACTATTGCTATAGAGCTTGAAGTTTGGAAAACTCAGGTTCTGTGACTGGTAAAGTATTACAAGGTTTTGGTTCAAAAGGTCTTTGTTCACATTAACTTACTCATGGGAGATGAAATAAAATAACTTGCATCATGTAGAGCAGTGGTCATTGGTTGTGATGGGCAAACCATAATAACAATAATTTAAAAATAAATTGAGAATAATTTAGCTGCTTTCTACTTGAGTTTCATCCAGTGTTGGAAAATTAAAGAAGATATATCTAGAGAAACATTTAAGTAGACTTTTACCATTCTAATTAATCCTAAAAAGATTAGCTTGAAGTAAGAAATATGATGAAGCTTGTCTATAGAGGACTTTCTAAAATTACAGTAATGCTTTCAAGGAAGAGACTTCTTCATTACAATTAAAATGCACCTCTTCAGGGCAATCTGTGTATCAGGTCCAGGTATAACCTACAACTGACTAATATTAATCCAATATGCTCTAATTCTGCAATCTGCAAAGAGTTACATGCTGGTGAATTTTAGACCTGTTATTTTTTCACTGCACAATGCAGGAATAAACTCAGTGGGACTCAGGCTTCAGGCCTCAGTTTGTTGATCTGTCATATCTTTCTGTAATGCCGTCTGTTGAAGGGTTTGTGTGAATAATTGTTTAACATGTAGACATGATTTCTGAATATTATAAAGAAGTCTGTGGGTAGTTTCTGTGTTGAATGAAAAAAAGTGGTCAAAAATGGCTCTTTGGAAGATGGAAACCAATGCAATTTAAGTGAAGTTCTGTTAACATTTCCTATTAATATTATTAATATTTTCTTTCTCTCTCTCTCTCTCTCTTTTTTTAACAGTTAAAAAATTCCTTGTAGTCAAAGTAATTTTACTGTGGGAATTTGAGTTCCTCCAAATAGTGCTTCTTTTTCAAGTGATGCTTGAATGGAAGTACCAGGAACTGGTACATTGTAGTAAAAAGACCCAGAAAAATTTACTTTTAGGATGTTTGCTAGTTTCAGAACCACTAAAACTGGTAGATAAAAGGTTTGGGAGTTCAGTGGAAACATATTTGGTATAGCTTTCATTGAGAATTTGGAGAATTTTTTTCTCTTGTAACTTTTTGGATTTTTACTCCGAGCTACAGAAAATCCCTATAAATAAAAGAAGTATAGCAATATATGCACATAATGTGAAACAGAAAGAAAAGGGAGATTTCTCTGTGATTTTTAGCTTTCTGTATTATCAGTGAGTGAGCACAGTTCAAACCCAGCAAATTATTTTGAAATGCTGAAACCCAGAGAAAGAAAACTACATGAAGGAAATTGTAAATCTTGGCAGGCAAGAACAAATAAGATGATGACTAGATGAAGGTCTTTAAAAATACTACAACACTCTGAACACTGCATATTGTTGAAGAAAGATCTTCAGATCCTTCAAGATCTTGCAATTTGATCCAGACAATGGTTTTCCTGGCGAAGATGTATTACTCTCTGCTTCTCAAAGGAATAGAAATGAGTAGCGGGGGAAGTGAAACTGAACCGCCACAAAATAACTGGTGATGACAGTCTGATAATTTTTCCTTTTGGTACTTACTCCGTGGCTGTGTCAAGAAAATAGTTTTATATAGTGGGGGAATCACTTACTGAGCCCTTTCAGGTTAACCAAACTCGACACCATTACTCTGTTGTGTAAGCAATATATACTAGCTCTAGGATGAGATTTTACTAGTTTCAATAAAATCCAGTTAACTCCTGGGCTTTCCATTGTGAAAATATATGTTAATAGAATATTTTTTATCTCTCTCTTTGTTATACAGCTTTACTTCATGAAAATACTCTTAATTGAATAATATTTTGTGCATAATGTAATGGGAACTTTCATGGTCATATACAGCCTAAAACATATCTTACTGTTCCTTATCTTGCCTCAAACTTTGATAATGGCAGTGTTGTGCACTTAACTGTGTAAATCTACCACTCTTCTCCTCTCTTTCCAACCACTAATGCAATTGCAGAAGAATCCCAACCATCCTGATCCTAGTTGTCCCATATCAGGAACTCCACCTTGCATACAAATAGTGCTTTGCAAGAATTAAGCCACAAGGGAGCTGCAGTGCTGGGGTGTAGGGAAGAACCTGTGGCAGTACCTTTCCTCCCTTCGCAGGAAGGGGGCACACGGTTCCCGGGTGTGCAGCTGCACATATGGTGCTGCCTTGCTGCTGGTTTGCTGCTCCTCTGGCTGGGTTCCATGTTTCCCTTCAAGACCTGTGCCAGCACAGGTTTGTTATGGGCCCTCTGACGTGTGCAGGAAATTGTGTCTCACCTGAAGCCCTCATGACTTCAGTTCACTGAGAGCCCTGGTCAACCGCTTCTGCTTTATAGCTCTGTTTACAGCCTGTGCTCGCTGCGGTTGAATTCTTCCTGATTTATGTCAGCGTGATGTCAGAGCAAGCTTTGCAGTTTGGATCTATGTTGAAATCTTATCTTACAAACAGTAACAGTTTGCTACTGTCACCATCCGAACTTGGTAATTTTTGTTTTCCTCACTGATGTAGCTTTGCTTTATTTCCTGTAATTGTGGTCCTACCAGCTGCAAACACCGTATCTGATTCAGCCAATTCTAGGTTATTAGGTTATGTATGCTAAAAATTATGAGTGGTGCTTTAATTTGCATAGTTATATCCACACATCATCCAGAGTGAATAAAAGCCAGATTGTAAAATAATTACAATCTCTTGAAGTAGAGCCAGCCTTGCAGACCAGATCCATCCGTCTTCATTAATTTGTATACAGTTTTTTTTCAACCAGAACAAATTCTCTGAAGGTACTCGCATGGGAATGCTGAAACAGCTGCACAACTTTTATTTTGAAGAAAAGAAGTTGAGCCTCAGAACAGTGTGTTTTAGAGAGAGAGAGAGAGAGAGAGAGAGAGAGAGAGAGAGTGAGTGACTCTGCATTTAAGACTTTGACCAGTATGTGTAAGAAGTGCTCTCATGGCTGGAATAATCTAACAAATTTTTACCTGGGTAGCACTTGCCAGAGCTCCCCCTTTTTCTTGCACAGTTGAAAGGAATCCAGTACAGTTCTGTGCTGTGATCAACTTGACTCCAGTTTTGCTCAGCCTGCCCGGTTTGGTAGTGCACGGCTGTGCCTGGCTTATGTGGCCTCTATGGCCCTTCTCTGCTCCACTGTCAGAAAGAGGGAGGGAAGCTTCCCCCAGCACCAAAATACCATTCTGCATGCTCTCTGCAGCACAGTAGCTAAGAACAAGTTTCCCAATTACTCCCTGGGTTTTTTTGGAGTTATTTGCTGGAAGAAGTCTTTTTCCCCACTTTAAATGGATGATTGTGTTACAATCAAGAAAAAATATCTCCAAAGACCAATCTTTAGGTAAGTGATGCTATTATTACTTTGAACTAAAAATGTTATGAACTTTATTCTCTACGTCCTATGTGTTAACCTAAAGTTCGTATGCAAATGCACAAAAATTGTTGAAGATAAAGGGTCTACTATTGCATAGCCTAGTAACATATTAGGTGATTTTGATTCTCAATATGTTTTTTTCCACTTGTACTGAGACTTTATAAAAGTTATTTTTCTTCTCCTCTCTGTCCTCTGCATTCTCTAAAGTTTTGTGTGGGATTGTCTTTATTATGAAAGACAGGCAGAGTAGCTTTTGAAAACTTTTTTTTGGTGTGTGTTCTGTTTTCCTACAGCTCTGAAGTCCCTTGGTGTATTCTGGAATTATGAAATTTTAAAAGTGGAACATAGTTCTTGGTTAGTGTAGCTGATTATGTCTGGGTGGCAGAGTTTTAATACTTGATACACCTTTCAGAGTAAAGTAGCATGCTTGCTGGGATGTGCAGACAAGTACTTTAGAGACTAACTAATCTGTAAAACACTACTGATAGTAAGGGTTCAAGTTTAGAGAGTAACAAGTCGTAATTTTAGTGAGGTGTTTCTTCAAAGCATCCTACCTATATTGATTTGTTCTCTGAAACATATTTCTGATTATTTTATGTTTTACAGTTAATTGTAAAATTCCTTTACAGATCAGGATTAGATCTAGTTTACTTGTGTTTTCTAGCATAGGAGAGTCCTTTCTTCCCTTTGTCAAGTTCTAGCTGCAGACCAAATGACCTCCAGTGGGAAATAATATTTTTCAAACTGCTATGAATAAGGATGCAGAGGCTGCAAGTTTAAATAAACCTGCAATAGTTCACACTTCTGTTTATGGCTGGTGACAACTTTAACAAAACCCCAACTCTTACTGGGTGACATCAGTGGGATATTGTAACCACAGTGTTGATATGACAAATAAATATAAGATTATAGATGGTCCCAGAGCAAATACAGGATTGTTATTTATTGGATCACCACTACTGATGTCATATATTGTGGGAATGCAGTAACAGTTGGTATTGCAGCTCCAGAATAAGTTCAGACAGGTAGTTGTGCCAGGATTATGTCCTACTAATATTACATGTGGAGAAATCTTTCAGAAGTATTACAGTTACAGTGCAGAAAGAGAATCTGGACATTAAAAGGTTACTATGGAAGTGAAATGACTTAACTGTTAACCTTAAATTTGAATGTCCTGTGTGTATTTGCTATGCAATTTATATAGTAAATTAAATTAAACATTTTGCAATTCAATAAAGGAGATAAAAAGTTATTTCGCAGAAAGTTCATGAGTGACAATCGAGACATTTGATATTTCCCTCAAGTGACATATTTTTATGTAAGTTAATAGTTTAATTGAATATATTTCTGTTTAAATATTGATAACTATTTTCAAGGATCTGTGATAATTATCCTACAAGCTGTAATTTAAAAAAAATTGAAATGCTCATTATTCACAGTCTTTTGAGGCCATTAGATTTGAGGGTGAATAAATACATATTTTCTGACGTTTTTAGTAATCTGCTTTAGCTGATGTAGTACTGGGTAGTTTGCAAGAGCTTTCTTAACAGATGTTTCCTTAAATTTTCTTGTGGGAGTGCATTTAACTCAATGAAATAGAAGAAGTTTCAACATTTCCTACCAAAATCCATTCCTGCAAATCAGTTCTAAATACAGAACAGCAGCTAAATACTGTTGGCATGCTTAATCCAGAGCGAGAAAACCCCTAATATGGAAAGCCCCCAAAGAGTCCATGGCTCTGCAGTGACTCTTCTGGCAAAAGATCTCAGTAATACTACAGTAACTGCTCAAGAAACGTTTCCAAGGTCGAGACCAGCATAATATTTTAGTCGTCTCACACAGAAAGACAATCTCCGTATGTCATAAAGATTGTATCGTGTACAGTAAATACAGATGCTATCCTAGCATATTAAAGTGCTGGCTTTTTAATGTGTGTTCATTTTCCTTATGACTTTGGAAAATATTTCTCTAGTGAAAAATGTTCTTATGCAAGATTGTGAAGATATGGCCTCAGTCCTTTGAATTCTGTGATATTTTTTTTTGTCCATATAGGTGAAGTTGTTTTACTAGGCACAAATCTTACATTAAGGTAACTGAACTAGCAGTCTAGTAACTTATTTTCCTTGAAAAGAGAAGAAAAAAGCAAACATAAAATGCAAATATAAAATTTTTCAAGTTTGATATATATTTAGATTTACCTACATTTTGACAACAGCCAACACTAATTATAGTTACCCTTAAAAATCATGTGTTTCTTGGGAGCTATGTTAGAACTCAATAAGTACCTATAAGTATCTTCCTACTTAGCAAAGTTGCATTTACAGTGGATCTCTACTTTTACTTAAGTTGCTTTCCAAGTAAAGTAAAAATTGGTTTAAGTACCTCTTCTAAATAATCCTTTCAATATTACCAATACTCTACGTAAGAGTGGGATAGGTGTTATGTTTCAAGATGGGAAACTCAATAACAAGAAGGTATTTCTGACTTATTTACAAATTTTTTGCAAGTTCTGAATTCATGAGGAAATAAAAATATTAAAATGGTGGAAGCTAAGTGTGATGCTTGGTACTTGCTACCCAGTAGTGCTTGGAAAGAACAAAATTCATTCAGAAATATAACTGTTAAAAATTCAAGCTTACTAATCACATTGAACTGATTACTAAAGCACATCAATTAGGATAAAATTTTTAATTGTATCAGAAAAGACTGCCAAATAGTTGGAGATTGCTGTATTCATTAATATCAAAATAAGAGTCTGCTATATGCAAAGACCTATTTCAACAGAACTTGTAGCTTGGATATTCACTGTTTTTTTTAATACTAACATAAATTACTGAGGACATTCCTTATTTTTATTAAGAACACCATCTTGAGCATATTTGCAGTGACTGGAGATGGTGAAATTAATTAAAACAATAAACAAATCAGGTCTCTCAAAGAAAGCAAAGGGAGCCTCAAAGCTCCTATGCTTAAAATTGGACTGAATAAAGCAATATGAAATATGAAAGCAATATGTGCTTTAGGGAACAAATCCCTCTCTGCCAACTGCATAGATTAGATGACATAATAGGTACTCTAGTTCTCAAATTTCTATGAATTTTGTTAATGTAAGAATCTACACAGTTGTTAATCAAAGCTTATACTGAAGCTGACATTTTTCTGCACTCTGCTTCAATCTTTAGGGAATGGGTTGGGTTGTTTGACTTTGGGTCTTCCTGGTCTTGTCTGTAAATGGCTGCAAAAGGGTCAGAGCATCACAAGACAAGTGGTTCTTTGGGTGTCTCTGCCTTGGTAGGGTCCACAAAAGTCTGGAATTAGTTCAATAAACCCATGGGCTTTGAGATTTCCAGATCAATGACAGCTGGATAATAACAAAGAATTTGTCCTTGCTGTGTAATGTCTTTGATTTAAGGCTCTTAATGGGTTTAAAAAATATTAATGTATTAGCTTCAAAATACCTCTTTTCTTCTGCACATTTTCTGTTGTTTCATGCAATTTCGGATCAAGCTCACAGTGCTGAAAACCAGACAAAGAATAAGATTGAAAACCACTAGTTTTCCTCCTCTCCAGGGAGCTCTGTTATTATCTTCTGTATGGTGTGTGCATATGAGAAGAGCTCCTTGAACTGTTGCTGTTCCAGTATCTTTGTTCATTATATGTATGAATATTGTAGACTGGATCTCTCTGTAAATCTGAATTCTCCTTTGCTTAAGAAAGTCACCCAGTCCAGTCCTTTTGTCTCTAGTCTCTCAAAAAATATACATTGCTCATTCATTATTTTATTTTTATACTAAGATCAGCTCTAAATACTGAGTGTTCTTGTTTACTGTAATCAACTGGCAGAAACAATTCTAGCACTATTCTTACACCACCATAGGGCACATAGGTAATGATATACTGTACAGTATATTGTTTACAGAGATCTGATTCCCAGAAAATGTTTATTCTGCTGTAATTTGTGGAATAAGAATAATTCATATCCATAACTTTTGAGTTTAGTAATAAATAGAGTAAATAATAATAAAATACAAAAATACTATATTCTGCAACTTCTAGACATTGCAAGTTTTTGTTAGACACTCCTTTATTTTTCCAGAAAAAATGTACAAACAAGTATTTTGTACCAAAAAATAACCATCAGTGTAATGCCCATACATGGCTTCTTCTTTCCTCCTTTTAAATTTTTTTTCCTCTCTTGAATGCTTGAAATGTTCAGGAGTTTCACCAAGTACAAGAGAAACATCCTCATACTATGGTACCAGATATTTTTCCTATTTGTGAGTTTTAGCTTACTCTCTTTATGCTCTGTCTTCAATATAGTATGTTCTGAACATATTTGTGTGGCGTATTTGTGTTTCGCATGGGTATAGCTGCTGTTGGCACTTTTTCAATTGTGTGTCTGTGGCAAGGTACCAAAGTAGAATAACATATGAAAAAGAAGCAACTTAACTCAGCAAACAAGACAAAAATTATGTACTTGTGGGCAGCCCAGAAAGCAGTAGATTTTGGCTGCTTAGAAGTTTGTAAAAAATAAAAAGGATGTTTTCTCCCTTTATTTGTAGCAGTCTTCAAGTGGCTCCAAATTATTATTGTGATCTTTATATTGTGTGTAGGGAACAAACAGATGTATAAGGAACTTGGAGAGGTTCATTTAATACTGTGCACTGCAATGACAGTGCATATACCTTATATTTAATTATTCCTAGTAATAGCTTAATTGTAAATTAATGTAGCATATTAATTTAATGAATGACAATTTATTCCTGTGGTGTAGCAGGAAGGTGGGTAGGGAAGAGAGGATGCAGTTGTCCTGTACTTTTTGCTCTAAGAAAAGGTTGGAATATCGAAACACAGTGCCCCAAGAAGACCCGGAAATCAGTCTGTTTCTTAATTGTCCCTTGCCCTAATGACGAACTTCGCTGCAACTTCTGCAAACATACACATAGCTGATAGCCATGGCCATCCTGTTAAGTGATGCTGTATTTTCTGCCTATGTGCTTCCTCCTTCCTGTGTGACTTTAATGGCTACACTGATGGATAAGTGCCCAAAAATATTACATAGTTGTGTTGAGTTAAACTGTTGATAATTTTTTTTTTAAATGGCACAACATTAGAAGATCTGACTTATAAATTCCAATGAGAAAAAGTTGGTGTAAAAAAGTAATTATATTGAGATCTGGGACTGAATGAAATTTCTTCCGTGGTGAGGCAATTTTTTTTGGTACTTTTCTCTCAAAAATCTGTTTTGTCAGACCTAATAGCCATAAAATAACTCTGTTATGCTGAATTCTTCACTTCCTTGGAACAAGGGCCATGAGTGAAGAAGAAACACTGTAAGTGGATATGGTGAAATGTACTGGTCCACTGCAGCGACGAGCAGTGATTTATATTTTCAAGTTGGTAGGAAAAGGAGCTGTAGCAAAAGGTTAGAGCCACTCCTGTTTCACAGACCTTGTAGCCTTCAGTTTGGTGGGAATGATTTATTTTTATTCCTCTCTTGCATTATCCTTTTCTAGAAAGTCATAGGTTTAAATCACCTGGTAAGAGTACCCATTTCTGCTTCCCCAAAACATCAGCTTCTGCAGTTCCCACAGAGTACCTGGCACCTGTCTTGTCTCAGGTTAACATGCTTTCCATCCATGGGGCAAAGCCCATGGTAAAAACTGTAGTTTGTCCAGGAGTTAGCAAAGGCACTATGGCCTGTCTTGCATGTGTAAGTAAGACAGGTTTAATGTGTTGTAAAAGTAAGCTTTTGATTTGTCTCTGTGGTGGTGAGAAGGATGCACTGGCCAAGCATCTGCCAGGTGAGGACGGCAGGACTCTTGCTTCTGTATCTGAGGGTGGAAATTAGTGGAGGAGGGAGGGGAGGCTGAATTATGAGAGGAGCAACAGCGAAGAGGGGAAGTGAACTTCCTTTATACACTTCTTATAAAGCTGCTTTTGTCAAACCAGGCTGAATATTATCATAACCCTAGATATAGCACAAGGATCTTGTAATTTTGATAATAGATCCAGAAAAAGGTAAAAATATTAATAATGTCATCAAAAGGCAAGAATAACTGGGGGATGGCTGTGCATGGATGGTCAGTGAGGTAAGGAGGGGAAAGCCAGGCATGTAATTGATGCTGAAGGTGAGGACCATTTCATAGTTACAAAGAAAGGAGGAGTCAAGCCTTGCTGGCTTTAAAGGGACATGGTCACGGCATATTGGTAGCAGGAGGGGAAGAGACCTGAGTTTTGGGAAAGGCTGAAGAAATAGCTTATGACCGTGAGTGAGAAAGGACATAGCAAAGGGGACAAGTCAGAAGATGGGGCAAGGTGTAAGAAAGCTAGGGTATGTTTACATTGTAAATTAAGTCTGAAAAATCTAATTTCCATACCTTCACAAATCTTGCAATGGAGACATGGTTTTTCAGTGCTGTGTGTGCCCACTGCTGCCTCAGAAGCCACTGAGGTGTCCCACAAGCTTGCACTGATGCAGGGCTTGCGATGACTGCAGGGCAACTTCTGCAAGTGTCAAACCAGGTTTTGAGTGTTGCTGTTTCCACTCCAAGGTCTCTTTCTGCTGCTTCCAGCTTCTGTACTTCACCTATACCTTTTTTTTCAAGTGAGAGTCTCTTCATAATTAACAATGTTTAATGTGGCTGATGTTTATTTTTGTCTTTAATGTAAACAGTTTTGTGAAAGCATCCTTTCAGAGAGATTTGTGTATCCCATCCTCACATGCTATTTACACTCATGCTTCTGTTTTAACAGCTGCTATCTGGCCCTTTTGCTCTAGATGGATCCTGTCGATGCTCCCAGAACTGCAGATGAAGAGTCAGAATTTTAAATATAGGATGTCAGCATCAGAATTGAATTTGATTATGATTGTGGTGAATATGTAAATATATAAACCAATACAAAAGTCAGCGTCTTTAGTGGCAGATTAATACTGAAAAGTTGAGTAGGAGTTTTTGGAGTTGAGGAAGGGAGGATGATGAGAAACTTTATAGAAATATTGTGAAGCAAAAAAAAAAAAGGTGGGAAAAAAGGGTAAAGAGAAAATAAAGAAGTTAAAGGAAAATTTAAGGAATAAGAGAATGAGTAACGGATTATAATGAGTAATGTGGAAATGTAAAGATAAGCAGGTGGTGAGCTGACAAAGAAATTAATGAGAATATGGTCATTTGCAGTTTTACATGCTTACTCATCCCTTAATACACTAAAACATTAATTGTGGTAATTACCCCATGTTATCTGTAGGTAGACTGCAGATAGTGACACTGTTGAAATATAGTACATATTTAATGTTGGCCTGATGGTCTGTTTGGGACACTGCTGGTGTGCTGGTTTGTACTATTCCCAAGCAAACTTTTCCATGTTTAATGATGAATTCAAGAGACAGAGAATTACAAGATAAGTGGTTGAGTAAATTTTCAATTGGCATTAGTGAGCTTTGTAATATTTCTTGTTGTCAAAAATGTCTGACTTTTTAAGGTACTTTAAGGGATCTGAAAATCCAGTCATGAAGCAGATTCTGATGAGGTTGTGGGTTTTTTTCAATTTGCAAAAATAGGTAAAGCAATTTCTTGATCACCAGAAATGGTGATAGACAGTTTTCATCCAGACCTTGATCTCCTATTTGAAATGTTGCCCAACACAGAAAAATTAAGTCTGGATCTGAAATTAAGTGGCTCTTAGGGACATGGTTGAGTAGGACGTGGCAGTGTTAGGTTTACAATTAGACTCAGTGATCTTAAAGGTCTTTTCCAACCTAGATGTCTATTTGATTCTATGATTCTATTCTTGTCTACTGCCATTCTGCTTGTTGGAACTCAAAAGTTTTCAGTCCATGTTCAGACCTTAAAGCATGTTGCTCTTGCCATGTCATGGTGATTGTTATAGACTTTATGGATAAATGTTTGCACTTGTTGAGAAAATTAGTCTGATTTTCTGGTGGCATCAACTGAGAAGCGTTTTGTGCTGAGCTCATTTTTCTTAAAATATTAATCCTCTTACTTTAAAAAATGTACCTTTCACCACCAGAAAGAGGTCCTGTTATAATGTCATTTGTAAACTAATTGTGTTTTCTTGTGGCTTTGCATAGACACAGACTGGAACTTTTGTTTTAGGTAAAATGCATTGATGTAAAACTAATGTATTGCAGAAACCTTCTCTATTGATAATGGATGATTACAAGGAATTTTTAAAACATTGTTGTGAACCAAATTAATAGCTTCCTTAATGCTGGAGAAAGGATTTCAGCACTAAAACATGTTTCATAGAAGTTAAAATTAAATTAATATCATACCTCATTAACTGGGATGTTGTTTCCAAATAATTAACAGTATATTGGCGTTGTTTTGAGCAGAAACAAATTACAGAGTTCCCATAAAAATGCATATAGATTTTAAACTATTTTCAACGAGACTGATTTAGCCAGAATGATTGGCGCTTCAGGGCCTAAAATAAAATGTACTGTTGTGTTGCCAGGTCTCCCCTTTTACATTCCATTCTCTTGGAATGTGAAAAACAGCTTTAATGATTCTATTACCTGATGTAAAACCAGACTACTTAAGGGTTTCCTTAGGAATCCTGAAGTCTGTGTCTTGGCACAGGCAAAACTCTCTTCTGCTACTGTCTGCTTCTACCTCCTCTACCTCTACCTTCCACCTACTCAGCTGCTATGCATATTCTCTCACTATCTGTGCACTATGGTGAGATATGCTTAAAAATATGGCCAGTTTGAAAAGTTTGTTCCCTCAGTGTATGAAGGAATAGGAATACTTCTTAATAAGAACTTTTTCCATGTGTACTTCTCTGCTTTTCAGTCATCTCTTTGCTTCAGAAAATTAATTCAGTTCTTCAACACTCTGCACCAGGGACAGGGCAGCCCTGGATGTAGGGACAGACTGGGAAGTGAGAGGCTGGAGAGCAGCACCGTGAAAAGGGACCTGGCTGTCCTGGTCGATGGCAAGTTGAACATGAGTTAGCAGTGCCCTGGCAGCCAGGAGGGCCAAGCGTGTCCTGGGGTGCATCAGGCACAGCATTCCCAGCTGGTCACGGGAGGGGATTGTCCCGCTCTGCTCTGCACTGGGGTGGTCTCACCTCGAGTGCTGGGGGCAGTTTTGGTTGCCACAATATAAGAAAGATATGAAGCTATTAGAAAGCCTCCAAAGGAGAGCAACAAGAATGGTGAGGGGCCACGAGAGGAAGGTGTATGAGGAGCGGCTGAGGTCACTTGGTCTGTTCAAGTGACAAGTTCTCCAAGCCTGGAGGAGACTGAGGGGAGACCTCATTGCAGTTACAACTTCCCTGTGAGAGGAAGAGGAAGGGCAGGCACTGATCTCTTCTCTGTGGTGACCAGTGACAGGACCCCAGGGAATGGCCTGAAGTAATGTCAGGGGACGTTTAGGTTGGATATTAGAAAAAGGTTTTTCAGCCAGAGAGGGTGGTTGGGCATTGGAACAGGCTCCCCAGGGCAGTGCTCACAGCACCAGCCTGACAGAGTTCGAGACAATGCTCTCAGGCACATGATGTGATTTTTGGAGTTGTCCTGTGCAGGGCCAGGACTATCATTATCCTTGTGGTTCCCTTCCAGCTCGGGATATTCTAAGATTCTACTCTATTCCACTCAGGTGGTGTTTCTTAAATTTCCTTTTTTTTTCATTTTCAGTTTGTGGTATATTTACAGCTTTCTTCAAACTGTGATTCCTCCAAATAGATGGATTATTCCAGCAACAAATTATTTAGGGCTTAAATACTGTAAAAATGGTATGTCTTATTATATACACAACTCTTTCTTAAATCACCTTGCCAAGACTGGCATTTTTGTGCTATCATCTGTTCTTGCTCATGTTATCATTCTCAATATACTTTTCACATTGTTTTCTGCATTGCTGGTGCTTCATCAATTGCTTCCATCTTCTTTCTATAACATTTTGCAATTGTCTATAATAAATGTTATATTGTGTGATGAGGAGCATTACTGCAAATGATACATTTACCTAACCTTCTATGTACTTGGAACTTTATCCATTCTGGTGACTTCCACAATCTCTTATCACTGAGCTTTATTTCTTTATTCAAGAGAATATGCAATGAATCTGAGCTGGTGTCTTATGATACCCAGCTAAAAAATGTGCTTCTTCTTAGGCAGTGAACCATTGTTAATTATTTGTTCAACCAGAGGCATATCCTCATCTTAGGTAATTTCATCAAGTTGTATTTCCTTTCTTTCTTTATGAGAGTGTCTCATTAGGACAGTAGGAAAGACTTTATTAAAGTCAATATATTACATAAGCACTCCCTTCTTACACATTAGACAAGTTAGTCTAGCAAAAAAGAAAATAAAATCATTTTGATAGGATTTTCTTTGGCCAAATTAATTTTGACTGTATTTTATTGCATTTTAAACATGTATGCTCTTATGAATGGATTTATTAACGATGATATTTGTTTCTTTCAATGAATCTCAGGTAAATGGACAGATATATTTCCCAGGTCCTTCTTTACTTCCCCAAAGATACGTGCCTTTTCTCAGTCCTCTAATACACATTCCCTAGTTTGTGAAGCTCTAGCCAATGAATGAGAGTGAGATTCAGCTAGTTCCCTAAGCATGTAATAGTGGATTTCATCAGACTTTGCCTTTGTGAGTCTATGTTAGTTTCATTCATTTTATGTCTCAGCTTTTCTGATTTAATACCCATTTGTACTGTATGTCTTCTGCTCCTTCATTTTTCTTTCCTTTTCCTATAACTTTAACCTCCAAGAATTCATCATTTTAGGCAGAATTTGTTTTCACTTTCCTATCAGATTTTTATTATTGTGCATAAAACTGAAATAACGGCTCCTCATCCCTCTCCTTCTGTAAATATCTCTACTTCATGAAACAACCAGTTGTTTCTAACAATGTGCTTTGCCATAGTATTTTATGAAAAAAACCCTCAAAGCTTTATCTGCTTTTGGCATTTAAAGCTTTCTCTGCTTTTGGCATTTTCTGTACTTCCTCATCTTGACAACGTTGTATAAATTTGCTTCATTATTAGGTCTTTGTGTTAGTGGCTTCTATGTATTTCCAGTCTTTTTGCTTGGCACTGTCTGCATATTTATTTGTCTCTTTTGGGCCTTGAGGAGGAGATAGAATGCTTGCTGTGCTGCTGATTGCTTCATGGCTCCGAGGATTGTGTCTGGCAGTGCCAACAGTGACCAAGGGTGAATAGCATTAAGTGAGAATTGATGACATGCCTCAGGCAGAAGAACGTTTTTGACCACTATCTTGCACTGACTCCTCCTAGCAGAAGAGTGAGGTGTGAATTTTCTCATCAGCAGGAATCACTTCTGTTACTAAAAGATTTGTGATCTTTATGGGTGGAGGACTTGCAGTGAAGGCAGAACACTGATATGAGTAGGCAGTGCCTGGTCTTATGTGGCTCCTGGTATAACTGCAGTCTTCACTAGTTAGCTAATTTCCTCAACCCATGCTTTATAGTCATCTTGATGAAGTCTATTGTTCCAGGAAGTTTCACATTCAACACATGCCCTCCTGCTGCTCTCCTGAACTACGGAGGGACTTTTTTGGCAGACATTTTACAGACTGAGCAGCAGTTCTGCCCAGCTTTCTTTGGCAGGAATACAACAACATCAACATCAGGGTGGAGTGGATGTCCCCAGTGTCAAGATCATTTTATGGGCCAAGGCTTACCAGATGCAGACTGAAGAGGAGACAGTGGCATTGGCATAATTTTGCTTTCCATCAACTGTGATTTGTTTCCTCTCTAGCACCTGAAATAGCAGTGGAGAGACCTGGCTCTGTGACTATTATCAATAGGTGAATTTAGCAGGCCTATTCAGTTTGTCTCTCAGCTTCTTTAGATTACTACTGCATGACAGATTACTATGACCTGAAGACCACAGTAATGTCTAACCATACCTTATAGCACACATTGCAAACTAGTATGTATTAAATCTCACCTACAAGGTGAAGAAGGTAGATCAGGGATGCAGTACTGAGTATAAACAAAAAGGTAGAACCAATTCTCTAGTCAAAAGACTGGGAAGACTATATGGTGTTTACTGTGTCTTTGCTGGTCAGAATTATCTCCCAGAGGAAGCCCAGTAGCAGTAACTTTTCTTTCATTATAGTGCAGTCAAATAAATTAGTTTAAATACTTGCCAAAGGAGGTTGAAATTAATGTTTGACTTGGCACTGGAAGAACTGCTCACATGGGCAATAAAGCCAGGAGTTTCCACCTCTCATTTAAAGATGAAATGTGACTCCAGCTCAACTTAGCATGGGCAAACACACCAAATGCAAATTTGTATCTATTCTGCTGGAAAATAAGCTGTGATTAAATTCAGAAGTGAAAGCAAAATGAATTAACCATGCTGAAGACTCTCTAGAGAAGTGTCTTACAAAATTAAGTGAAATACAAACCAGTAGAGAAACAACATGGATTACATGTATTGCAAATTCTTCATGTTTAGATGTTTGAAAGCACACCTGCTGTTTTATAAGTGTTGGTTTAAAATGAGAGAAGGTGTTAGTATATAAAACTCTCCCTATTTTGTACAGTGAATATTCACAGAATGTACAGTGATTGGATTAATCTAATTGCTATCATCACTGTCCCAAGATGATGTGTAGGTCCTGAACAAATCCATTAATGTGGTATTTTGTAGGCTGCAGCACAGATGTCTAAAACTTCCATGTGAAGTGGCCTTCAGAGATTGATTGCCAAGTATGCTCTTACAAAAACTTGCAAACCGGTTTGGTAAAAGGAATTGATTTCATTATAGTCATATTTTTTTCTTGATTATCCTTTGATGATGTTTCTTCACTTAAGTAAAGATGTGGTTCTGCAAATAATTGTGGCCATTAGTAGTCATTATAAATCTAACAAAATCAAGGAAACTGCATATACAGTTTCTTAGGGTTGAAAACTCTTGACACTTAGGGTTTCATGGTATCATTTAATAAGCTAAATAAGCATTTTATCCAACACTGAGTTGGATAGAACACAGAGCTATTTTAACTTCGATTCTCCTGCCATTGAAAAGGAAAACATTAAGATCTCTGACTACATGTAATGATAATCACATTGCATTTACATAAAAAAGGATCATATTTGTAAGAAGTTAGAAGCAAGTTACTTAGCAACTTGGACATATTTGTAATTTTTTCTCTTTAATTGCAAGTAGTCTCAAGTTTGAGTAAGTGTGGTATATACAACAGTCATGGAATCAGTTTGCAAAATCACATTTCTTTAAGGTGAATAGTTTAATTTTAAAGCTCTACCATGCAGCTCTGCAGAAGTTTTAGTCCTACTGCTGAGACAGATTCTACATATCTCTCAAGACTGATGCTGTTCTGTGTGAAGACCAATTGAGAAATAGTACACTATTGTTAATGTTACCTTTGTCATATACATGGTGTAGTACTTCAATATCAGATGATCAGATGATTGCAGAAGGAATCTAAATATTACAGTTCCCTGGTGTTCAGTGATTTTAAAAAATGACAGATGTCTTTGGAGATTTTTCACTGCTCTAAGAGCAAGAATCAATTCTTTCAGATTCTCTTTCATGTAGGAATTTTTAACTGAATAAAGCAGGCAAATGACAATTAGGAATGGTTAAATGATTGCAGTAATTTTTTATAAAGAAATACTGGTTTGGTTTAATTTGTGCATTAATGGGCTTTACAAACAAAAGGCATATCTCTGTTTACCTATCTTGACTTCATGCTAATAGAGTACTCAATAAATCTCTACTTGAAATCAAGTAATATTTATTAGATAAATATCTTCTGAGGGGATTGGAAAAAGGTAAAATGATCAGTGATAAAAGATTCTACCATACCTTCTGTAAATTATTTTAATGCTTAAAGTTTTCTGTTATGAAGACCTCTCTAGTATTCTTTTATCTGATTTAAGCTTGATTCATCCACTTCTATAAATTTTCTAGACTGAAATACATCTCCTTTTGAGTTTTTGCCCCGTACTTAGACATGGCAGACTCTGTGCTAGGCTCTATTATATAGATATAGATATGCATGCAGAAGTTTGGACTGTAAGGCATTAATTCCTTTGTATTCATGGCCTTTGTCTCCAGTTGTATAGCCAGTTTTCAAAATCTTCCTTGTATTATGAACACCTGTCTGAATAGTGGTGTTCCAGTGTTGATCTCAACAGGACCAAACAAAGAGATGTATCACTTCTACTTAAGATTATTCCCTTGTTATTATGTCCAAAATTGTACTTTACTCCTTTCAAGTACAATATTGAAATTATTCATGTTTGGCTGGTATCCCTCATGATACTCATGCAAGGCTACATATGTATATTTATCTGTTTATTTGAAAGCTTAGTAAAAAAAAAGTTAGACTTATATTACTCAAACAAAATTACTTAGTTCAAATGATCTGACCTGGCATAAAATTACCTAATCACTGGATCAGAAAGTATTTTGAGCTTGGCCTCATAGTATCTTTATTTTTTATTTTGCCACTTAAATTAGGTTTCTACTGGAGTAGAAACAAATTCCACCTTATGGCTCCCATGTTAATGCCTTAGTCACTGGGTTAACTACTGTTTTCAAACTTAGCTTTGTGATTGAGTGACTGAAGAACCACTTTGTGATTATCTTATGGCATGACAATTAGGACACTTCCATAAGGTATTAGAGACCCCTTCCGTAAATCAGACAGAGGGAAGATTTGAAAAATTGTGTGTGGTTTGAAAAATCACAAAAAAAGTGTGATTGAAAAATCAGGTGTGGTTTAAACTGCATTGATTGTATTAAGTACTTCTTGGAATCTTCTGTAATTTCAATGATGTGCAATTTTTATTAGATTTTAGTAACTAAAATAGCAATTAAAATTAATTTGTTTGTTAAAAGCAAATAAATGCTTATCAGTGAATAATTAAATTGAATTTATTACCCAGCCTTCTGAGACTGTCATAGTCAACACAGGTTTGTAGAACAAAGTGACGTTGGACTCCATCATGTAGTTTCTTGATGTCTACCTTGGTACCCTTCAAAGGATCTAGGTTTATTGCAATACTCATCAGATTTGCAAGGCAACAAAGAGACTTTACACTTCAAACCACATGGATCCTGTCTCTCTGAAGTTCCCTGCAACAGACATTCTTAATTTCCTGCTTACAGGGATCCTTCTGTCTGGGCCTCAGCTCTTCAAGTGGGATATCTCAGAACTTCATAAGGTTTCACCACAAAGACCATGAAAGACATATTTATTCCTCCTATTGCTCAGTCTGTTACTGCTCTGGTTCCTTTGGAAAAGAATTTTCAGGAGGAGGTATAGCAGATGCCAGTATATTTGTCAGCACCAGCTGAGACAGCCATCCTTTAATCATAGTCTTTTATCCCAGATGATTAAAAATCTTTCCAAAATCTTACGAGAAAATTTTCTTGACATCTATGTGGAAGCTGTCCAGGAAAATCCTACAATGTTAGATGTATTGCACACAGCTGTGCCTAGATGGATAGCTTTACCCATCGGTGAGGGATTCTTGAACATGGTGAAACTCCATTGGCAAGCAACAGATTCTTTACCAGCAATCTCCAAGAGAGCAGCTTGTCATTAGTGTGGGCCTTCACATGAGCAGTTTTTTATTTGTCCTCTGCTGGACTTTCTGGTGGAAGAAGCAGTGAGCAAAATGTCTAAACAAAAATAGTTTTAATCTCTTCCATATGTAAAGATCCAAATGTAATTGTTCTATACACTCCAACACTGAATTCCCAGACTCCCTTCACAGACTAATTTCATGAGGGCCTTGGGGAGCTTTAAGTCCTGTATTAATAATAATGCTCAGCTTGTAAACAGAACATCACTGAAGACACTTTGTGCTGATGCAGTAGATTCTCCCATCCATTGAAACACATATCAGACATTCTTAAGTGTTTGAGACAGTTCTTTGAGGATTGCAGTTTTACTGGAAAAAATATGAGCCTTTACAATTTACCTTAAAGATTCCAAAGTAATGGCAAGGATTTTGAAAGTCAGATCTTCATCATTAGAGGCATTTGGGAAGATGATGTCACAAATGTCTTGGGTGGGCTCTGCATCTGTCCTTGTGTGAGAGATACTTCAGTCCATAATCATCTTGTGGCCCTTCTCTGGAGCCTTACTCCATTTGTGTGGAAATACCAAGCACCTTCTGAGCTAAGTGATGTAGGTACCAAGTCCTGTGCGCTATATTCCAATATGTCAATTACCAGATATTAACTGTGTCAATGATACAAATCCATATGAAACACTTCTGGCAAAGTAATAAAAAGTTCTTACAAGGACTACCATTCTACCAATTTCATAACAATTTTATGAAAATCCAGAATGTTCTGGTATTACCAAACTTGAAATTTGAGCAGACAGACCCAAATTGCCTCAAGAATTACCATGTGTGCAAATCAGGTTCAAACGGGATCATGTTTTGTTTGACATACTTTTTTTACAAATATGCAGACTATGCTTTATTGTAAGTAAAACTGTCTTCAGTCCCAAACTTCTGTCTGATAGCATGAAGCAGGTTATTGCAGCTTCACAAATATTTTTTTAGCTCTAGCTAGATAAACATGATTTCAATTGTAGAAAGACTGATTTGTGGTTCTGTTTGTTTATTTTTTTTTAATTTGTTCAATATTCAAGATGTGAATTAAGGCTGAGCAAAATTTTCTTTTCTCTAAAGTGGCCATTAAACAGCACTACTGACTTGCAGTTTCAGGAGCAAGAAGTTGTTTGCTTCCTCAAAATGTTATAACAGAGGTCCATTTTTTGTAATTTAAAATTTGTCAATGAAGTTTTGGTATTTAAGACTTGCGGTTAAAAGTCTTAATTTGAGCAGAAACCAAACAAAATTATAAATGTTTAAAAATTATAAATGTAAATTTGCCTTTTAGAATAAAAGAAAATTATACATCTGCAAGACTAAATGTTAAAAGCTTTAGTTAGGAATTGATAAACCAGGCTTAGAAATGTGTACTTCATTTTGTGTAAAATGCACATCCTAACTTTTTGGAGTTCTTTCCATTTTCTGCTTTGAGAATATTTGGCTTATTTGAAACATTTGTTACCAATGTTTCTTCTTAGCAAAGGTGCAAAGGAAAAATGTTCTTTAAGGATTTTTGAAAATGTTTCTTTAAAATTGTTCGTAGAACAATCAATTTCAAGATGTTGAAAAATTTTCCAGGATCTAATACTGGCATCAAATATGAGATATGAGGAGGAAGATATGAAAGAGCCAATTAGATTTGGAAATGATAACCTGGAAGGCATAGGAACTCGGATGTTTTAAAATTTTTACTTAGTCTGGACAGATGTCCTGGAGGCAATTGAAGAAATGTTCACAGATGTAACATTATTTGTAGATATTTGATTACAAACATGTGGGTAGCCATATGGTAGAACAAGAACAAGGTGTAGGAGTGATACCCTTTTGACCATGAGTGAAAAGGATGAAACTACAGAAAATTAAATATAGAGTGGTAAATATGTTCATACAAAGGAGTTACTTGCTCAGCCCTCATGTGATCAGACCTCTAGGATTACCTCTGTTAGAGTTATAAACTCTAGGAACACCAGAGGAAGCTGACATGACATCTGACAGGATGTTCTGACTATTGACTATATTTCACATTTCCTTCCAAAATAAACCCCTCAGCAACTTCTACAAAATTTTGTGTCCCTGGCACTAAATAAAAGCAGAAAAGTAGCTTTGCAAAGAATCTGTAGAGACATTTAGAGCATGTTCAGAACTTGAATTTTTTATGCATATATATATTATTGAGAATCATAGATTATTTTTGTCACTGTATTTTAATTTAAAATGTGTCAAGTCATAATTAAAATAAGCAATCTCTCTCTGGAGTACATATACAGTTGGTTAGGAACATCTATAGTCTTTCTTTTCAGAGCTTTTTTTTTCTTTTGAATACCTCTTAAATAAATAACCTCCCTTTTTATTGCTCTTTTGGAGAAGGGCATCTCAAAACACTTTTGTTATTTAAACTGGAGTCACAATATGGAAATCTTTGACAGTATCTGACCTTGAGTAAGGTCAGTAACCTTGAAAAGTTTTTTTTTTTTTTTAATGGGGTAAGTGAATATATAAATGTAGAAAAAATAGTTTCTTATATGTAAAGTATTGTACGTTTATCTTTTCCTGGAAAGTTTTTTTATCCATGAGTACTCCATAGATATAAGTAAGTTGGTTTTTTTCTCCAGTATTTATGGAATCTTATTCAGAGTACATTGATTTCTGGCTGTAATAAACTGATTGAAGTAGACAGAAAAACTTTGTCTCATTTAAAGTGTATACACTGTATAATTTCTATTCAGCTTTAGAGATGAGATGCTCTCTCTCTTAATCAAAATATTTCACAATAAAAATTTAACAAACTGGAGAGCATTTGCAGAAACAAATTGCTAATGTGAATGTGAACTGAAATACCACAGGACAACAAGCTGTAAGAAAATGGTCTTTAAAGGGAAATGAAAAATATCTTAATTTTAAACAAATTTATATCCTTTGAATGCCTTTTCTTAAATGGAAGACCTGCTAACCCAATGATGCCCCATCTGGAGCCCTAATAGGAGCTGCATTCAGCACTGCTGTTGTTAATGTGCTGTAGTAGCTCACTGAAGGAGATGGTGGGACTGAGCCTTGCTGAAGGAGAATCAACTTTTACATGTAGACAGGCCTCTGGGCAGTAATATAATTCAAGTGGGAAATAGAGACAACGAAGATATAAATGTAATAGAAGCAATGGAAATTGCAAAAGGCAGTGGGGTGAAAGTTGCCTAATGCTTTGCACATTGGTTTTAAAGATCTGTTACCTTAATTTATAACCTTGCCAAATCCACTTTGAAATTCTTGTGATTTTACTTTAAAGTGGTTTTTGGATTTCTTGGTACTACAAATTTGACAGAGAGGTAATTTTGTCATCTGCTTTGTATCTTTTACTGGCTTCATGAGGTTTTATCTTGAATTGATAGTAATAAATTTCTACAAAAATTTGTATTAATAGACTGGGGTTTTAGCCTGGCTGGGGTTGTTAAGCACAGTTCCCGGAGGATTCTGTCCAACTCAGAGAGAGAGAGACTGTCTTCACAGCTCCTCTGTGCCAACTGGGTTGGGTTTGAAATTCCAAAACAGCTATGCTAGGGGGTTTTGCAAGATAGTCACATTGTGCTCCAGAGTGCTTTTGTTAGCAATCTTGCTATGAGATTCCTAATTCCTGCAGACCTGAAGCTCAGGGCAAAAATTCAAGGTTGTCAAAGTAATTAAAAGTACAACTGCTATATACAGCTGAGTAAGAATCTGCTCAGTATCAAAAACCCACACAGATTCTGGGTTTTATTTACATTCATGTGAAAAAGACGAAAGAGAAAAAATCCTAATTTTGATGCCAGCACAATGTCAGCACATATTCAAGTTGCTTTCTTCCTGAAAGCTTCATATACAATATAAGGTAGTTAGTCCAGAAAGCAGAAAGTTGAAATGCTGGCCCATGTTTTGTGCCAGATTTTTTTTGTACCCTAAAACTGAAGTCCTGCCATGCACAGCTTTCATAAAAGAGTAGTTACCTAGTTACTTTTGCTGCAGATGCAAACATTCCTTCATTCATTTATTTTTTGTCTAAAACCTTTGTAGAAATAGAACAAAGTGAAACATAAACCAGTGCTATTACATATCTCCATGGTCTGTTCTGGCCATACCAAAAAAGGCATTAAAAAATTTGCTGTTAGAGAGAAACAAAAAAAGAACATGAAATGTATCTGTGGACTACTAAACAATGAAAATATCATGCCTTCTCAGGGAGTATATGAATCAGAAAAATAGAGAGAAATACTTGATTCTGCTTTTGGTATTTGTTTTAGTTATGCTCCTCTCTAGTTCATTAAGCTCTTTCTTCTCTCTCAATAGTAACTGCCAAAAAACCCTCTAAAATCTGTTTTATTATGAGAACGCAGTACCGTCATCAAGGGAACAAGAGTGCATAAACAGTGTCATTGCTTGGCAAAGTCACTTACTATCCTACCCCCACTTCACTTGGTAATTTTTGGTATGATGTGACCATCTGAGTTTTCTCAGATGAGAAGGTTTATAGCATGCAGGGAGCAAAAAGCTCATGGGAAAATTCCTTTTGTAACCTTTTCTCTGTTATTTTTCTTGACTGTTAGTCCTCTATTCTCATCTGCGTAAAATGTGTCTGCCATAGTACAACTCTTAATTATTTAGTTGCTGTGAAAGTTGAGTAGCATTTTTCGTAAAATTACTTGACTACAGTTTCTCTTTGATGAAAAAGGGAGATTTGGATTTCTTTATAAAAAAATCTAATAGAAAAGGGATATGATCTTAGGACATTATAGCCTTGTAATTTGGGAATTATTTTCTGTCTGAAACAGAACTGATGGTCAGCCTAGAGTTTGTTTAGATCGTGTTACTTATTGATACATAAAAATTTTACTTTCTCCAAATAACATAATCGTAAACCACATTGTATAAAAAGGGTTTGACTGAGTGATGTATGTAGTTCTGTGGAACTGCATATTTTAAAGAGCAATCACAAAAATTTTGAAGTCTCATTTTTTCTTCGCTATCTTTATATTGTGTTTATTATTCAGATTTTATTGTAACCAGGGTCTGCTAGGATTCTGATGAAAAAGGAGAACAAAACATTAATTTTGTGAGTTCAAAGTTGTACTTCTATAGGGTTTTCACTTAAAGCTGCTGATTGCTCACGTCCCCTTCAAGGAAGACTCAGAAAATAGTGACAGAACAGTTGTGGGGAGTGGGCTCTCTGCTACGTCTTACTAAGGATGTGGCCTAAAAAATTACTATCCTGAAAATGTGCCTGAAAGTCTCTTCTTTGCTGCTTATTCTGCATTAAAGATGGGTGTTCATGCTCAGTGAACACTGATGACTTCAAGTGTCGATCATATCTTTAGATACACTTTTAAAAAAAATAAGGGCTATCATTCACTACATTATGAACAACACTATTATAAACAATGTAAAATTTAGATCTTTTTTGAGTTAAAATGTTTTCTGAAGAGTTTCATTCTTCTACCTGTCTTTTTTTATGTTTAAACTGATATTTACTCATGAAGGGTGAAAGTTTGCAAATAGTTTCTATAACTTTACCAAGTTGCTTCTAGTGTTATGCAACCCTCTTCAAAGAAATGTAAGCAAGAACTCTGTTTGATCATTACTGCATGCACAGGTAAGAAAACAGTTGCATGGGACACTGTACTAAATAATGATTTTCCATGCTGGGCCTGTCAGCAGTTTTGAAATTTTCCCAGTATAGAGGAGAAAGATGCAAAATGGATAAAGAAGCAGATTTACTTGTAGATTTACCAGTACTTCAAAACACCCTTTCCTCATGGCACTTGGTTTGGATAGTCCATATACTAAATAAAAGCTTATGGGAAAATCTGTACTACAACCTACTTCTACTGTTTCTTACATAGTTTATATAAACTTTGCTGAAAGTGTCCCTTTGATCTCATTGATTTGAATCAGCTTTCTGTTCGTATTTTAAGTCCTTGTTGCTCTGCTTAATGAAAGTTTTGTACATTCTGTTAATATTTTTTTTCTTACAGTTTATCTGTTTACCAGCTTTCTTTTTGCCACAAATTTGTCAATCTACTCTATTTCTCACTGTAACCTTTTTTTTCCCAGCAGAATTAGCTTAATTACTAGTCTAAGATACAGCACATACACAGAGACAGTCCTGCTTGTAAGCACATCTCAAGGCTCTAATGTTTAGTTAAGCAATCTTTCTACAAATATAGGTACGGAAAAGAAATATGTCAAGACTAGCATTGAAAACCTTCACTGCAAGATTTTCCTCTACTGAGATCACAAAGATTACTCAGCTAATGCACTGTTTTCTCATTCTGACATTAGGTATGACCTTGTGCAAAGACATTTTTGAAGTTTCAATTTCCTTTCAAAATACAGTTTCTGGCTGCATCTAAACTTATTGGTATCACCTCTCTGAGTCTTTATGTAAAAAAAGAACTGAACAAAAAACCACAGTAATTTGGACCTGTTGCTGGAAGTAAACAGAATTCTGAGCGTTTATACAAGGTGACTGTGATGGGTAAAAGTGAAGAAATTTAAGTATCAAACTGGGTGGCCCATAAGCCTGAAAAATCTCCCAGTTTCTTAGTATGTTGGTTTGTACTTCCATGTGAATTTAGAAGATACATGATTCCCTAAAAGAAAACACTATTTGCTTGCAACAGCCATAGGACCTTCATTGTACAACACACACCAAGGGTGCCAAGTGAGTTTCTTACCTGTGGTGTAATTAGAGATCATGCTGTGCTCAGAAAAGCACAGGCTGTGTGCTGTTACAGTCATCACTTTGGTAAGAAACAGCCTATTTTGTGTTCAGTGAGACTGGAATAACACCCTGCAGTGTCATTAAGAGTAAAGTCTGAGACTACACCTACACTGCACTGACGTGCTCTTGGCTACATGATTCCTTCCCCTCCCTGTCACAGCAGGATGCAGCAGTAGCCAAGAGGTGAGTCCGTGTAGGCAGGTGAGCTGGGGAAAGCCCTGTCCCATTGTTTGTTTACCTGGGTTGTGAAAGGTGCTTTCATGTCCTTCAGGTTGCTGGATTGACTCACTTTGTGGCCAGCCTATCAGGTCCCTTCTGGAGAAACTGAAAGGAGCATGGGGATGACAGGAGAATATACTGTCACTGAACTGGGTATCAGTCACTTCTACCCTAATTTGGTGGAACATGAAGTTAGATCTGTCAGAATGGATAAAGAGCAGTTCTATGTAAAACAATGCAGCAAAAGTTGGCCCTGATTTACCAGATTCATCATTATAGTTAGTAATTCACATAGATGCACTATATTTTTAACAGTGAAGGCTAAGATATGATCTCAAGAACGGGTTCTTGTAGGTGTGTTTAATCCCTTCTGTGTCACTAATTTAACTTCCCTTGTGTATTTAATCACGCTGAGAACTCTGAAATGCCAATTTGCAGTGAAATTAGGGTCAGCAGTAGACCTATTACCATTTAAATTCTACTTTTACCCATAAATGACATAAATTTATGTTGCCATGTGCAGAGAGCTGCATGTCTCTTGTACAGCAAAAGAAATTTGGAAGATGGACTGCACATCTCTAGGCCATTCTGGGGACATGACCCTGTAATGGCTGTATCACAGAATCGTTGTTCATAACATAGCCTGTTCCCCCCTGGTTCCATTACTGCATGTTTTTTTTAGCTGAAGCAAGTTTGCATAGTGTATTGGAAATACAAACAGAGCTCTAAAAGCCACAAGGCATCCTTAACTACAGAGCCATCAAAACTTCTGCTTCACAAATAAGTATCATGTTTTCCTTGGATTTATTAGCACTTTCTCACTACTACTTTTTCCACCAGTAATACTATTTTAGTATGTCAGAGTTAATTACAACAGTTCTAAAAGGTACAAAATCACTGTATTGCAACAACGCTCTTTCTTCTAATTGTCCTCAGAATGAAAAGCTCTTTCTTTTTAAATAATGTTTTTCAAAAGGAATATGTATTCCTGTTACGTGATTTGTTTTCTTTGTAATCCTGTTTCATGATAGTTGCTGAACACTGCTTTAAATATTTTGCCAGTTCAGATTTGTTTCTCAAACAAACAAAAGGTTTTTATAACTCACCCTGAACCAACCATCTAATTTTGGAAAGTAAAACGTTTCCACGTTACAAAGATTAGCCAGTAAATGAATATTAACGTTTGTTTCTTTGTGACATAAATAACAGGCGGAACAACTTTGCTCCAGGCATTTTTTTTTTCTCATTTAGGGCGTACAAGGTAAGCTTGTTTCTTAGCAGTTAAAGACAAATTGGGAAAGCAAATATCTGCAAAGGCCTATCAAGAAAATGTGCAGCTTGTTAAAACGTTCTGAACTGGGACAATCATGGCATTTAATGGCATGTCAGTACATAGCACAGTTCTTAACTTGCTACAGCTGACTCTGCTGCTCTGGGGAAGTCATACCTGTGCACTTGTGCTGACGTCAGCCAGGTTTGTATGGAAGTTAAGCAAGATCAGTAACTGGCACTAAACATAAAATGTTCTGTTTGTAAAGAAAACAATGGGTGCAGAAAGGAATGAGTATCAAGTAGGTTTGAAAAGTTTTGGCATATTATTAAGAGGAAATATTCAACAGGAGGGTTAAACTTTAAACTTAAAAACATTTTCCCATTGACTTTATAAAAAATATTTCTTTAGATTTTAAAGGAGAAAAAGACACCTATAGACCAACTGTGGTCACTATGACAACCACTTAAACTCACAAAACACAGAATTACTTGGCAGCATAGTTACTTATGAGCTAATACATCAAATCAACACAACATAGGCTATTCTACTTCACCTTTTATTTTCTATCTTAATACAGGAACAAACTGTAGGGCACAACAAACATGAACTCAGGCTCTGCCTTATGTTTTGAATGTTTTTTTTAATTTCACTTGAATAACTAAAACCTTTTCTTTTAAAGGTGAGGTTTTTTTGATTGGTTGGTTTTGGTTATTATTATTATTTTTATTTTTTTTCTTATCTATGGTTGTCTGCAGGGGGGTTTATGTATTTCTTCACAGAATTATGGAAACTAGAGATGGCAATGACCTACCAGTATCAAGTAATATATCTTTTGCCAATACAAAAATATTCCCCTACCCTGATTGTTATTGTCTAGTCTAGTTTTAAAAGTTTAAAGCTATGTAGATTCCATTGTATCCCCTGGGAGCCCAGTTTGTTTCACTGCCAGGAAGCTTTCCTGATACTCAGCCTCAATTTTTCCATGTTTAATTTCAGGCTATTATATGAGAGTCTCATTCCGAATAACTATTCTACTTTTTTATGATATTTGTAGATGCTATCAGTCTAGTCAAATGTGAACCAATCTATACTTGATTATTTTGAAGTTTGCTCCTCAGTTGAGTATTTAAGGCTTCCAGTTAATGGTCTCTTTGAGCAGTTTCTGCTTTCCGTATATTTGCTTTGTTATAGGAAAATTTAATTTCACTTTTTCTTATACCAAAGTAATTTGAGAAATAATGCTCTTCTTCTTTTCTAAAATGTAGTTAAATATATCCAGATTTCAGGATTATTTTTAATTACATGCTAGCATGAATATTTGGTCTTCTGAAGTCTATCTCAATATTATGTATTTTCGCCTCTCTCTCCCCTTGAAATGCATATTGAAATATATTCTCTCACATTTTTCTGATTCTCCAGTGCTATGAGATTATTTTCTTAATGTTGTTTTCTGTGCATTTGCAATACCTTTTAAATCCTCTTTATTCTCACCTGACTTGAAAACCTGAAAATTCCATTAATGTTTTTCCATTATTAAAAAATAAGTTAAAAAAAAAATTTTAGTCCTGGATATTAGCAAAGATAATCTCATCCTGACGTCACTTTGTTTATGATTTTCATGCCAATTTGTGATTCTCAAAAATACCTCCCTTTGTGAGCCAATTTGAAATACATTTCCAGGTATTCCAGTGTCGAAATCTTTCCGTAAACCTGGTGACATATTTTCTACTCTACTTAATTAATCTACTTCTTTTAACATTCCATCAAGAAGGCACTGGAGATTACTTGTTTCAGTCTGTATAAAAAGCTAAATTGCTCACAATTCCATAATTCTCCAACTAATCATCCTGCTATACTCTTACGATATGTTCTGAATTACTAGGTATATAAAAATACAAATGATGTGTTGATAGCCACCAGCATTACAGTTGACTTCCTTTGGCTATAACATTTACTTTTCCCAGCTCTCCATTTGCTACTAGATATATGTATTGTCAGTATACTGGCAAGATTTTGTGGGTTTGTTGTTTTATTTTTTTTTTTTTTTGTTTAGGGCTCATTGGTACCTATGAAACTCTTTCTTATGTAAGGCTGCTCATGATGATTATTGTGTTTAACAAGCAAGAAAATTAAAGACATTGCTTTTAGGAAGTGCTTATTGGAGAGTCAGCATAGCTTAAAAGCAATGGTGGACTTAAGGGAATATTTGGATACATCTGTTTGTATCCTGGCAGATTCATAAAAATCAGCTAATTCAAAACCATGCCTTTCCCAACTACATTTAGACCACCTCAGTGCCTAGAAAACCTTTGTAAATCTTCCCTTCAGAGCACACAGAGAAGTTAATTATCTCAGTCCTGGAGTAATTCAAGCAGGTGTGCTGTGGGATTTGTTGTCTACATTGTTCTTGGACCTAGTGAGCATAACGAATGAACCTAGGGTTTATGTAAATCTCTATGTGACGTATTTGATCAGTTCTGATTAGATGTGGTTACCTTCATTTCACTTCTCAGTCAATAGTTCCTTGGATGCAGAAGGAGTACCCTCTGACCTACTTCTTAATCCTACTTCTTAACTTGATGAAAGTGTGTGACACTGAGGGATTCCCTCAGCAGGGCACTGGCTTTAGCAGTCACTGGAGTGCCCGTACAGACAACAAAGAAGTTTCTTTAAGATGAATGCAGCTGCAAAAAGTATCAGGGAACTATTTTGGGACTGAAGGAAGTAGATAAATGAAAGGCAGAGCAACTAGATCTTTGTGGAAGAGGCATTCCTGACACATGCAAGACAGAGATAAACACTTTGGTTTTTAAGGGTACCCAAACTCACTTTTTATAATTGAAAAGAATATACAATTTTTGGATAGGAATCCAGTTTATTGGATAGTACAGTGAGCTTTATATCCTTCTCTGAAAGCTAAGTGTTAAAAACCAGACAGCAACCCTCTTAAATGTAGTGCACAGTTCTGTGTTCTGTAGACAAAAGCTTTTGGTGACTTGCATAGGTGACTGTGGGTTAAAAAGGAGTAGTATTTTGCTGCTGTATATAGTGCCAACAGGATTTCAAAATGTGAATAATAAGTCAGTTCAGAATAACTAGGAGCAAGAAACAAAAAGAGAGATCATAATGACATTTTATAAATAAATGACAAATAGTTCTTTGCACAACATCACAATATACTGAGGCATTCCTTGCCAAAGGACATTGTGGATGCCAGAAATTTGCATGGATGCAGAAGGAGACTTAGAAACTTCATAGAAGAGTTATATATTTCTAGGCACATAGAAGCCGTCTCTGTGCCATGGAGTCCTTGATCCTCACATGGCCAGAGGCTGGGAGAGTATTCAATACCACTGCATACTACTTACACCCTTTTCTCTTCTCTGGACATCTGCTTTTGGCCATTTTCAAAACTGCATACTGAGCTAGATGGACTTCTATTGTGGATGTGCTTATGTTACCAGAAACAAAAATTAAAGCATATGATATAATTTTTTGCTGCTAAGCTCATAAATGAGTAATATTTCATTAGAAAAGCTGAAGAAGGGAAAAGAGAAAGGGAAGAGACCAGTGTTGCTTGAATTAGGAAAATATGTTTGAGCTAACATCTAAAACTCATAAAGACCCAATGCATTTACCCAGCAGCATAATCAGGTGAGCAAAATTCATACCTCCTTCTTTAAAGTCTGCAGAAGACAGTAAGACCACAGGGTGATTTAAGGAGGTCCATTGTGATTAATAACTAGTAGTTAACCCATACTCTTAGTTGTCTGTAGCTAACTTCAATTAAGTGGATAATTAGATATTTCATATTTTCTTTTTCAATATCCCAAGCTTGCTCTAGTTATTGTAGCTTATTGTAGTGATTTTTCCTTAGTAAAGGTAACTTTACAATGTGTGAGAAAGGAAAATTTAGGAACTGATTTGGTAGTCAGGGAGAGTTTTTTAATGGCCTTGCAAAACATAGGAGTGTAGAATAATTCAAGCTGGAAGAAACCTCTGGAGCTCTTCTCTACCATACCCTCAAAGCAGGCCCCACTTTGATCAGCTTTTTGCAGGGTATTGTTCAGCAGAGTTTGGAAGAAATGGGCCTACTCTTGGAGTCCAAGGATGGAGATATTGTAATTTAGGGTTATTCTTTTTTAAAAAAATCTATCAATAGTTAAAGAACTCTGGCTTTGTCACCTGTTTCACTGTTAATAATACACATACTTCAGCTGATGTGGTGTCATGAAACATGCTTATCAAAGAGAATATGTCATGCCTACTGAATTCTGGGGCATGAACATCTGGGACAAGTACGTTGGTTCTCTTTCTGGAAAATAATGTAACATTGTCTTGAGAAAGCTTGATTATTTCTTGTGAAGTAATGAAAAAAACACAATTGGGCAAAAACCATTGCACCATAAAGCATAAATCAATGAAGTTTAAACAGTACAGTTTTTGAAATAAATACGAAATAAATCCTCTAGAAGCTCAAGTTGTACCAAAAAAAAAACAAAAAAAAAAAAAAACCAAACCTGGAAGAATTAAAAATGTTTCACAATCTGCATGTATTTCCCCTATCATATTCTGAGTAATCCATTCTGATATTGTATGGTTACAGCATAGTATTTTAGAGTGCAGAAAGGGGTAAAAAATAACAATCACCCCTAATTTTTATTGGTAATTCTCAAAATCAAGACTCTTGTGTCATGCTACTTGGTTCTGTAAATCCTTTTATGTGGGGATCTCATGAGGGGGCACTAAGATACCATTCTGATAGGCAAATGAAAAGCAGACAAGTGTTTCTGTTAAGTTCTCCTGATGTGAAATCAGGTACATGTGCGCCTGTGGTCAGTAGCTGACAGGGTTCTGTGCTCTCTCTTCCAGGGCTCTGCAGAAAGGCACCAAGAAAATTCATGTCATATCGTCTGCTTGGAAAAAATGGTGGAGGGAGGGAGCAGGCTGGAAAGGGTTAGCGATCATTGTCAAGTTTGGGAAAGAGTAGCTGCAAAACTTTATGCAAGTTGTCAGAGTTGGCAGGCCAAGCTATGTGTTCTAGCACTCAGATCGATGAAGTTCAAACATGGAAATAGGCTGTGGACTTAGATGGGCTGGCCATGACCTTACAGCCACACACATGCTTAAATAGCCTGCTGATAGAAGGACTAATTCTGTCATTTGCTTGCTGATAACTGCCCTGATAGACACATCAGAAAAAGCTATGAATTTAAGCTGAATATTTGGTAATCAAGCACTTGAACTTCTCTGTCAAGCAATATGCACCTCTGACATAGCAGGAAAAATGTGTTTGGCATCTGGGCAGACTGAATCAGAGAAGAGAAGGCAAGAGGCATCTGCTTGTAAGTACTTTGCCTGTTCCTCACTAGGCATGTGGGAGACTTCTGATAGTTTCGGGAAGCTACTTCTTCCACTAGTGGCTTCATATGCCTTTACCATTGCTTGTGGGTGGAGTTTCCCCATCTGCCCAGCAGATGAGGATTTTGGACAAGCAGTCATCTCAGGAGGTCTTAACTGAGCTGAAAAATATCTTATTTTAGGTACAAAAACTTTTCAAGTTCAGAGTGAAATAAGATATATATTTGAGTTTGGTTCTGTGCAGTTCATTTATAGATGGGAACAAGATTTGAAACAAATAAATTCTGGAGACTTTGATTTGAAAGATTTGAACCAAATAAATTGTGGAGAAAAATGTAGCTAAATAGTCTGAGTTTCTTCACCAGTACCTTTCAGTGGGGTTCCTATAATAGGCATATAAATGCTAAAAGGAAATTAAATGTTTCTAAAAGTATGTCTTGAGAATGCTCCTGAGGTTAGTAGTAAACATTTAACATATTGTAAATATTGCACATGAGAAACAACACCCATCCATTCTCTACTGTTGAACTCTTTGTCCAGAAAAATGAGTCTTTCTCTCTCAGAAGTGTTGTCATATTACATGTGGTCTCTCTCCCAGTGGCTTTCAAAGCAATATTGTTTCTACATAACAAAATTGCTTTTTATGTTATGAAATCTTGGCATCAATACATCTCTGAACATCTACCCCAAAATATAGCAACCAGTTTAAGTACTTAATAAATAATAGGCAGTAACAGTTCCCTAGTGTTGCTGTTTGCTAAGAAGCAGTAGAACTGGCAATGGAAATTCAATCATTGTGTAACAGAGATAAATTTAGAAAAGATGAAACAAAATTAGGATATGTGTCATTTAATGATCCTGAAGTATGTATCTCATCCTGTGGAAGAACTTTGGAAACATTACACAATTATTCTCATGTGGTTTGAGCAAAATGAAATATTAAGCATTACTGTGTTTTTGAGCATAAGACTTATAAAATGATTTGTAGATGAAAAAAACTCCATTATTCTTGCTTATTTTAAAAGCAAAAAAAGGCACTTTGGTAACAAATAGCAGCACTGAGTTGCATGGCTAAATGTCACTTGGAAACTAGGATGTTTTCCAAATGGTCTTCAAATAAATGCTGCTTTCATGAATGTAATTTGAATTTTACAATATTGCAGACTTATCATTAGTTCCAAAAATTTGTCAGGGACTTAAGCACCACCTCATGATAATTTTGAGCATGATGCATCTGAAAACCAATACTTTTTTGATCAGACTGATTATGGGTTTTGGCACTCTAGAATCATGTCTCCTTATTTCAAGAATTTGGAAAGATAATGAAGATATTTTCCTTTCAGTGAAAGATTGACTTTATGGATTTATGACATATTTTTCAGTATTATGAATGTATTGAATGAAAATATACCATAGTTTCCAATGGGATTATTGCCATGTACTTTTGCTATCCTTCAAATTTCTTTGCATTGAGTAATAAATTTGTCTTACTTGGGCTACTTGTACTAAAGCAAAAAAAAAAAAAAAAAGAAAAAGAGTAAAGTCAAAGTAAAAATGAAAATTTAAAAATTTTTTTGCAAGTTAATGCACTTTTTCTGTTCATTGATCCTTGATTTCATTGGAAGAGATCTGCATTAATCAACACCATGAACTAGAGCAACAAACATGACACGATTCCTATGATCTAGTGCCTTTCTGAAAATTTCAACCTTTTTTCTCATTTCTTTCATAACTAATGCTAGTTTTGTGGTTTCTTCACCAAATAAGTTAGTTACCTCCCAGTACAGATCCATTGTATTGTAACAGTTACAATATGACCTGTTTTTGTCATTTACCTGAGCTGTGCTGGAAGGAAAGAAAATAGGTAAATTAAGTAATTTTCCAATGTAATTAAATGTTTGCATTTTGCAATGACTTAGGGCATTTTGTATTGGCTCTTTATTCACATTTAACTATCTCGTAGGTGTGAACAATCAACTCATCTGAAGCAATTAACTGTGATTTTTAAGCTAGACAGTCGTATGACTGTGTTAAATGAAACAGAGTTCAGCAGAATGATAAATGCAAAGGTCAGGACTGGATCTTGTAGGAGACACCTAGACCTTAGTTAAAAAGTTAGGTTGGGCCAGACAGGTAGTTTTCAGTGCTTGGTCACTGTGGTATCTTGAGTCTGTAGTTCTGGACAATGGAATTAACTCCCTGCTGGTGTTTCAGCATTCAGGAGAAACACCGGGCACAGAGTGGCAAGAATGAGCCTGTGAGCCAAGAGACTTGTGTCCTATTTTTCCCATGACCCCTGGCACCTATCTTCAGCACCCCTATTTGTAGAACAGAGATAAAATTTGGTGTGTAATTCTCAGCTTGTTTATAAACGTCACAATATCCTTGGATAGAAAGTGTCATGAAAATATAATCTATTCTACTAAATACGACCCCACATTAGCAGGCTTTTCTGCTTTGCATCTTAACACTTTAGCACAGCTAATTTTTTATGCAAATAAGCCATGTTAACAAAAATGAAGATGTTAATTCACAAGAAATTAAGTACCTTGTCATAAATTGTCATAATGATGGAAAATTCATGAATCTCTGAGGAACAGATTTATACTTCAGTTTACTCCGAGCTTTGGGTGCATGTTTTGGGATTGAAACACATCTAGTGGATAAATTTTTTTTTTTTAATTTTCAGCAAATAAAGGAAAAAAGATTAGGAAAGTCTAGATAACCTACTGCTTATATTTATTCAGCATAGAAACTCTTAATATATTAAAATTAATTATAAGATAATCAAGATATTTATTAAATAAGTTATTTATTAAATTAAGATATTTATTAATTATATATAATTAATATATTTATTATAAAATATGAAGAACCATTTATTACTACATTTATTTATATGCACTACTGTCTTTTGCTCAAGACTGAGCATAGAAGCCAGGGAGATATAGAAACTGGAAATTGCAAGAAGTTAACAAAATGTCCTTCTTTACCCAGGGATAAGAAATTATTAGGAATCTGTAAAATTTATAATCGATTTTTAATTGAGTCAGCTTTTCATATTGTATTGAAAATAAAGCAACCTTTCCAAGGTGGCATATTTAGGGGGATGACAGAACAGAGTATGCTGATCATAAAAGAACATTAAATAACTTGTTGCTGATTCTGTAGAGCTTTTTACTTGTAATTCTAAATGATGAAATGTGACAAATTACAGACTTATTCTAAATGTATATCTTTCAAGCCATTTGATGCTTGATAGATTTCTATTTTTATGATTCTTTTCAACAAAATGGTTTCTTTCACATAGCATATGTTTCCTATGTGAGAATGTGCTTGCATTTTTTTAAACCCCTCTTTTAAGTCAAACTTACTTTTGCTTTTGGAAAATTCAAAAATGAGATTTGACATTCTCCATAAAATTATAGACTATTTCTAAAACTGCTAAGTAACCTAAAATCACCATATTTTTATCTCTGTTTTCCACATTCACATAAATACTTTCTAAATTAAAAGCAAGGATAAAGCAGGTGTATGTCTTTTTATCTGAAAATCAACAGGTCAGATTCACAGTTGTAATGTCACAACCTCTCCTTGTTCAAATTGATAAAAATTATGAAAAATTATGTGATGTGAAAAGGATAAAAATTTCACTTGCACTGAATGCTCTTGCCCAGTAACTACAAGATATGTACATTAGGGGTTTATTTTTTTGCTTGTTCCCAACATAACTTTTTGTCTCTCACCTTCCTGTTACAAAATTCTTCTTGCTGGGGCATGTGCAGGGTATGATTGTCCCTGACCTGGAAGGGAATTCCTCTGTCAGGGCTCATAAGATTTCAGCACTTTAAGGCCATTGCAGCTGCCCTGTCCCAGCTGAATTGAACAGCTTTCTAGGCAACCCAACAGGCTCAGTCACAGTAAATAAATAAATGCATCTCTCAGCAGAAAGTATGTTAAAAATGGCAGGACAGTTAACTATTCATTAAACAGTGGCAGTTACTTCTGTCTCAGGTAACAGCAGGATGAGACTTTAATCTTTTCAGGTTCTTCTTAGAAAATAGAAAAAGTTGTGGGAACTTTCACACATTTTTATGACTGTTATGCTCCTCCACTGATGCACCTGTTGTTTTTCTACTTTGATTTTTATTTATTTTTTGGTATCTGTTACTATGACAAAATTTCAGTAATGCCAGTAATATCAGGTACACGAGCAAAACTAAATAATATGAATATGCCATGGTTGATAAGCCCTGAATGAGCCCATTGGTTTTATCTGACTAACAAATGTCTTTTTAACCTCTAGAAAAACATCCAGAGACATACAACTGTGTAGAATCTTGTCAGAGGTCGCCAAGTTTTAAGAAGGATTGAGAGTTTAGTACCAATGCAGAATCACAAGTGCAGAAAGAATATCCTCTTAACCTTTAGTTCTAGCTTTTAGCTGAGATTCAGTGAGCTACAGCTCATGTGATGCACAGAGAAAACATGCTCCATGTTATTTCCTATGTTTATTCCAATCATACAACCTTTTCCAAATTCAGTTTGACTATAGGGGCTAACAGCCAAATTTAGATAAAACCATTTGCTTGGAATAACTTTGGAAGCTCTTAAAATTAGTATTATAGGGCACTTGGGTTTCTGGGAAGGTTTTATTTTAGGCTCTAGTGACATGACATGGTATGCCGTGCAATTCTACAGCAAAATAGCTGGCATTATTTGAAAAGTAGAGTTTAGTAGTATTTTCCATTGTTCACAAATGAGGCTTCCTGACTTAACAAATAGGAATTCTTTCCTTTGTAAAACTGCAAATATTGCAATTATAGATTTGCACCAGAAGCAGTTCAAGTGTTCTCAGAAGCACAGGCTGAGCAATTTTGTCTCAGTGCTGCAACAGCCATGTTCGGGTCTCTGCTGTGCAGCTGCCACACTGCACGGGGCCAGTGGCACTTCTGTTGTCTTTAAGTGGATAAGAAGTTTCAAAAGTTCATTGGGATTTTAAAAGAGCTGTAAGGGATGCCTCAGTTCTTGCCAGGCCCGTTTCTTGCTTTGTCTGATAGGCTTTTTATATGTTTTGATTGTTTCCTAAAAAATAAAGCAAGTAGTCTTGTTTTTGTGGAATAGATTGTATAAAGATAGAAGGGTGTGTTTATTTATAACACTTTTAAAATTACTTTTTAGGAGAAAACTTCTATATGGCAGTAATTGTGCCGTAGGCCAGAACCAAGTCAAATAACTTCTAGCAGCTGGATGCTCTCTAAAGAAGGCTAAAATGTTTGTATCTCACTTTTTACAGTTGAGTGAATACATGTAAAAGAACAGAATAGCCACCTTCTTTGATGAGAATCTCAAAATCAGAATAATGGCCTAGTGTGAACACATGAAGCTACTATACTAAATACTTGCACAGATACCACAGACATTTTCCACAACCTGAACACATTTGTTTTCTAGTTTGTAGTAGATGAAGTGAAATTGTGTTGACAAATGGTGTTGCCTTTAAAAAAGGAAAACAAAATAAGACTTTTTGTATCAGGAAGTTGTGTACAGTGGCCCTGAGTACATTCATACCTGCATAATGGTATTCATATATTTCTAATTATTTTCAGAACGTTGTGAAATGGGAAGGTCATAAGTATTGCTGATCATCCCTTAAGGAATGGTACTTGTACCATGACCATGGCAAATAGTAGAGAGACTGTTAAGGTGGTTGTAAATTCTACATATAGAAATATCCTAGGAAAGTTACTGTGATTGGTTTAATAAGCTCCTCTTATAGGTCTGGGGTATAAAGTATTGTATATAAATTATAGTTTGTAATTTTGCATAAATGGAACTGGAGCTAAGGAGAGCTAAGACTAGTACCTCCTGTCAGACTTTCAGAACTCCCTGTGCTCCTAGTTAGAGTAGGAATGCAGATGCAGGTTCACGAAGTCCAGGCAGATTTTTGGCAATTAGTCATTTATAGACTATTCAGTTGCTTTGTGTCAGATGTTGATTCTTTTTCTCCAATTGTGAGTGGAGAAATATATATTTATAATATATATTAAAACATATATACATATATATCTCAAAAGTCCAGTATCCATCTTACCTGTGCAATTTGAATTCTAAAAAAATATTGTTATTTTGAAAATTGAGTATTTTGGACCTCACATACAATCATAGAGCCTAAAAATTTTGATTGCTTATATAAAACATTTTTTCATTATTGTGTTTGGGTTTTTTTAATATAGTGTATGCTGATAAACTATCTTTTAAGATATTCTCATGTTACATAGCTTTTTATTGTTAGCCCATTTCTGAAAATTGTCTTTGAGATAACCATCACATTTAAACAAGTTTGTGCTTTAGTTCCTTTTCTATCCTCACATGAAAATAGACAGATATGATTGGGAAGGATTTTAAGGTCAAATGAGCTGAGACCATGAGAAAGACAGGTGAGAAACTGAATTCCAGCTTGGTTTGTGATAAGCAGTGATGTCAGTCCTGTTCACTGGGGTGAGGTGCCATCTCACATAGCTGACTATGGAAAGAAATCTCAGCCAGTCTCTCCCCAGGGAAGCAAGTGTGTGTCTCGGTTTGGAAGGGTGAGGGAAGTGACGGGGAAGATTTAGTACTGGGAAACAGGAAAGAGGAGGAGGAAGATTCCTACACTGGAGCACTCACATGTTCCCTGGGTAACCTGGTAGCCAGACCTAGTAACTAATAAGCTGGATTGCAAGATAGAGAGTCCAAGCTAGGAGAACAGAGTTGATCTGAAAAGAGAAAAAAAAACATTACCATACATTTTATTTGATTGGTTTGGTACTCATTTATGTTATGGGCAGTGCATTATTTGCAGTGGAGGTGGATTTAATCTGTGCTCCTTTAATACCATTCTGGTGGTGTAAAAAGTTGTGATGTTAAGAATGTATGTTGCTTTCCTATTCATGTTACTTAGGCATCACACTTGACTGAGAAGTGAGGTAAAATCTGGGCACAGCAGTAAGTGATGAGGCCTCCTTTGCTAAACTAGATTATAATCAGTCACAAAAGGTGAAAAATAATACAAAACAAGGGGCAACTGTGCTCCAAATGTCTCAGAAGACTGCAGTATATATGTGATTTCTCTGTCTTTCTCTCTTTTTTCTGTTCTCCTCACGACACATGTATGAGACCAGGCTTTTTATGTCATACTGCAGCAGTAGCACCATCCCACACACTCTCTGTCTCTAAGAAATGTAACCCTTCTTCTGCTTATCTTCAAGTAGATTTCAGTGATTTCTGAACTGAATATCTTCTGTCTGAAGGAGTGTGTGTCTGCTTTACCTGTAAAGAATTGGCAGCCCAGGCTTGCATCAATTGCTCAAGTACAGGTATCTGGTGCCACTTGAGACACCTAAGGGTGCCTGAGACATCCACCCAGGGCTGGCAGACATGACCCAGGACCAGCAGGACACCTGTGCTCTTCTGGAGCAGCAGCTGGCAACCAGGTGAGATACTCCAGGGCATCTCCAGTGCAGCAAGATGCCTGTATTAGCTGATTTGAGCCTCCTGTTTCTGGGCATGATGTATAATTAATATATGAAAGGACTGATTAAGCTCCTGGGTTTGTTTTTGTTTTGTTCTGAGGCCAAGTTGTACAAATCTGTGACTGCATCATCTTCCTCTGGCTGCTAATGGAGCTGCTTGTACACGTAATTGCTGACTGTTGGGGGAAAAATGTACAGAACTGAGCTCTCCAGTCTTTGGCTCTGACTGTGCAGCTGCTCTTCTTGACACGAACTTTAATAAATGACAGACCATTCCAGTTTTGTCTTGTTCACAATATTAAAGAAACAAAGCCACACAACTTTTAGAGCTAATAACTAAAAATGAGCATGTATGTTTTCACACAGAAGGCTTTGCGCTTTAGGGACTGTAAAATCTTCTGTCGATTCTGGCAGCATATAATTTGTGAAAGAAGCAAAAGAATAGATTATATAGCATCTCTTTCTGAAACCAGATTTATGTTTTGTGTGCCAGAACCACATTAAGCAAATCCTCTTCTTCCTTCTAAAGGAGCTAGCCAGCTTGTAGCTCTCAAGAATTTTCTTTTTTCAGGGATAAACATTACTTTGAAAACTTTTCCATGCACCTGGGTGGTGACCAAAGACAACAAATAACGGAACAGGAAACCATAATTTAATTCTTTACTATATAGAAAGCTTTGCAGAGGACCTAAGAAGCTTTTTAAAGGGTTTGATTTGGTATTTTGGCTGACGGAAATGGAAAATCTGTCTCTTTTATTGTATTCTGTGTACATTTAATCAGTTTGTAATCCTCTCCATAGTTCTGTGCCTATACTGCTTTTCCTTCTATTTCAGAGAACAAGACAGAAGACCAGTCTAGAGCATTCCTGATTAGATGACTTTTGAACATAAAATGTTGCAGACTGAACTGGTTGCATGGCTTTAAATGCTGATGATTTAGAGCAAAATCAGTATATTTCAGTTATTACTCAAGCATTTCCTTTCTTGAGATGGGTATTGGTAGCAGTTGTGGTATATAATAGCTTTATTATGAATGCTGCTTTTTTCCCCTCCCATATCTGCTGTTAATTATCCATTTTGTTAATACTTTTTCAAGACTTGTTTAAGGTTTTCTTTTAACATAATATCAGAGACAAAATGTATGCCAAACCTCAAACCTGAAGACAGACTGAATTGCTCTGTAGGTTGGCTCCTTTCCTTTGACCTTGCTTGAGAAAGCATGCAGGCAGCAAAGTGACTTCTGGCACTGTTTATTGGGTCATGGGAGGAAGTCAATTTCTCCAGTACACCAAGTATATGCAATTCCTTGGAAGTGCATCCTGTACAGTAATATGTAGAAATGCATCTCAAAGAAAAGGCATGAAAAGAAAATTATTAATTTACTGTGGCAGTAGTTTTTATTCTTTATTTTGTTTTGTTTTGTTGGACAGGTCTCAGATATTTCCAGCTTTGTGAGCTCTGCAACTGGTACCAATGGCCAGTTCTCAGCATCAATAGACAGGTTAAAGTTCAAGCAACCTTTTGGCATTATGCCAGTTATGCTTCTTCACGCAGTTTAGTACAGTGTTTCTTTCTGATATTTATAGATATTTTCAGTTGACGTGTGCCTCTCTAGAGAGAAAGAACTGAACTGAAATTTTCTATCATTCTGTCAAAAATGACTGAACAAAACAGGAACAAAAATCTACATTCTGCCTTCAGGAACCTTTACAATTTCTACATACTAGATACATTATGCTCCAGTTCTCCAGAACCTTTATCATTTTTTAATCCATCCAATAATCCAAACTAGAAAATTTGACTTTTAAATATACACTGGTAGTATGGAAACAGTATTTGCTAAATGTAATAATTAGTATTTGTTGTGTTCCTGTGAAAGAGTTATAAAATGCAGAAATCCAAATCTGTTGGGGTGAGCAAATCTTTAGATCAAGTACTTTTGAACAAGACAGAAGTCTCCTGCACAAGACATCTCTCCTATTCTGAGGTGGCAATTTCCTGTCCAGTCTAACTGGCTCCATAGAGTCAAATGGATTGCTAGATTTAATTTTGAATGTATTGATATAAGGGAGTAATTATTCTTTTCTCTTGGAAGTGGTGCTAGCTTAGGTATTACAGTTATACTATATATATTTGTGTGCAAATAACTTTTTTGAGGTGGTCTGAGCTTAAAAATATGGAATTTGTTATCCCCTATTGGAGCTGAAAACATATTCACAGTGACTTAATGTTGATAATAATAATTGATTGCTTAGCTATAAGAGGAGATTTAATTTTAATAAAAGGAACATAAATGGGAACTTTATAGGTTCATTTATTTCCCTTGTGACTTTTTACATATAGGATTTTTGTTCCTCCTTCTCTGTCAGTGCTTTACTACCTGCTCTTTTCTGAAAATATGAGTTAATTGCCTTATTTATGTGCATGAAGAAACTACAGAATCATTTTCATAGCTGGACATCCTGGGTCTTATTCCATCCTGGTGTCCTAGTCTGAGAATCCATCAGTGAGGCACAGTATCAAATCATTAAGACTAGGATCTAGGACCAGACTGGTTTGTTGTCAGGGTTGGTCTGATAAAGCAGACATTTAGGAATTGGCTGATCTATTTTATGTCAGCTAAGCAGAGGTCTAGTGCACTTACTGGTACAGAGCAACAGAACAATCCTTATCAAATGGTGCTTATCAGATGATGCATGTGAGAATCAACTGCTGAAGACATAAAGCTGTTCTGTCATGTACCACTCTGAACATTCAGAAAAAAGTAAAGTGACTGCAAAAGGGTTCCACTGTTCTGTGCTCTACTGATAGGAGTTTTTTGGCAACATACAGACTTGCTTTTCATAAAAAAATGCCAATTATTCAAGCTTAAAACCTTTTCTGATACTGTACAATTTTCAGTGAAATCTTGCTTCTGAAAGACATACATACTCATAGTCTGCTTAAGAAAATGTATATTATTTGGAAATGTTTTTTTTGATTTCTTCCTGGCATATATTGAAAGGTCCTCATAGTCTTTGTGCTTTTGTTTTCTGTATTAAGTGATAAGAATACCTATATTCTTAATTGCAAACACAAATGTCAAAGAATACAATTGTGTCAAACCTGAATATGGAACAGAACATGTAACTTTAGGAGAGCCACTGGAATATTACTACAAAATTAGACATTCTCATTTTAAATTTTAGAAGTATAGCAAAATCTAGTAGCTAAATATAGTCCAGTTCTATAGGAGGATGCTGTAAATGATCTTGCAGATCACATAATCATCTGTCTAATCCAACAGTAGAGTAACTGCTGAGACTTTTTGTTATTAATGGAGAGAACACACCATCATGAATCCACTTCACAGCAGTGTTTGTCTTTTTAATAATTATGAGCAGCTAGTTAAATGCAATGACAGGTCTGATAAATAGAAAATCTGTAAGTATCATGAATAGGATTACCATGATATATTTATCTTAGTTTCTTTTTGAAATTCAAAATCTTTAAAAGGTCTGAAAAACCTCTTAACTGACATTTATGGAGCTCCTATAATCCTATTTATAAAGGAAAAGTTTCCATGTTCATTCACTGATGTAGGTCTGCAAAATACTGTTTAAAGATTTTTCTGTTTAAATAAGATTTATGAGACAATATGTTTTGGAAAAGTGCCACACTTGCACAAACGTGGGATTGGGAAGTGCTGAAAAGATTCAGAAAGGCAACTCAAACCCAACCTTATTTATCACAAGAAGACATTGAAGCAAATCTGAAGAAAAAAAGTAATTATAATTTCCAAAGCAGATCTAGGCCTGACATGTTTTAAACTTACACTGTTATAACAGATGCTGCTGATAAACTCAGGGAGGCTTAAGGTAGCATTTATTCCACCACCAATGAAAGGAAAAATTGGAATTAGACACCTAAAATTGGTAGTTTAAGACAAGTTTTAAGCCTTCTGCTAGTAGAATTCTGTTGGAGTTAAATGAAGCGTGCATTAAAAGAATGCAAAATCAAATAATTTGTTAACGGTTGTGTGTTTTCCTCCTAGAATATTTTGTGTCATTTCAAAATCATTCTGGCATGTACTAAATTTAGAATTTGGAGCTTGAAAGAGGCTATCCAGCATTTCAACAGAAACCTGATCAAGTTGATTCTTGGTATGTAACAGGAATGGGGTGAGGAAAGGAGAGGTTCTTCCCGATGAAGTTTAGTGCCAAGTCACAAGTTCCGATGATCTGGGTATGTAGATATGGATATAGTAAGAGACAGCTTGGTACTTGTGCTGTTTGAGAAATACTTGTATAATGAGTCCTCCTTCTGTGCGTGGGAGAGCTGTTGTGTCTTGCAAGTCCCAGAGTCCTGCCTTACTGACACCAGGCACTTGGCTCAGTTGTTTTAGGTATTTTCAGGACTGAAATGTTTCTGAGGAGCATTGCAAATTAATTTAGTGCATTTGAAGCACGAACTGTGCATCATCGGTGACAGCAGTAAAATATCCTTCATGAAGTGTTAATCCATGCATCTTTATTATATGCATGAGGTATTAATGTATTTCTAAACTACTCTTACCTGCCTTCATAAATGAAGTTGTTCAATGGCTTTGTAACAAAGCTTTGAACATAAAAAAATCCCAAACCATGTGCAGATACCCTTCACTTAGTATACACTCATTTTGCTTTCTCATGCCATTACACAAAAATGTGTTAGAAAACACATGTGCTCATGTAAACTAATTGAACTCATCTGTGTTCTCTGAGATTCATACCACCTAAAGTTCTGACCTGTGATGACTAACATTGTTACTGATATCAGCACTATGTTGTAGAGCGGTTAGGATCTAGGAAACAGTGCTTTCATCCTTAGACTACCTACAGTGTTTCATATTTACTTGCTTGCTATCAATTAAATATTGGAAAAAAAATCTGTATCATCATTAGAGCGGGAGTCACAAGACTAACCTGTACTATAGGAAGCTGCCCTGCCTAGTGACTCGACTGCTATATACTCACAAAGTTGTTTCTTTTGTATTGCTGTAGATAAACGTGAAAAAAATATCTAAACTTAAACTGAAGCTGTGTGTTAATAAAATTCCTCACTCTGGGATCTGTGCAGCTATGTGTAGTATATTTTGTAGGTGAAAGGCAAGGTGAGGGAAAACACACTCTTAATGATGGTACTCTTCATTTCACCTCTTCAGCATTCCTGTGTGAGTGCAGGGAGTTAAATGGCAGGAAAAAAACCCCAGACAAACATCAAGAAATAAAATTAGGAAAGACCAGGCTCAGTTTAGAGCAAAAGTGTTGACGGACCTAAGTGGGGAAGACATAGAGGGACAAAGTTTGTATTTCATATGTCTGGCCTGAAGATTAGAAGGAATGTTAAAGAGGTTAAGGAGCATGACTAGAACAAGGAAATGGAGAGCCAGCACCCATGAGCCCTGGCAGGAACATGTGGAGAGAGCGCAGGAAAGTGCCTCATCAGAGCTGGAGGCAACTGGGATTGAATAGAAAGATGAATGGCAAAGCAGATGAAAAGATACAGGTTTTGTTGCCGTAGTCATTGCACTTGTATTTATGTGTCCTTGGGATAAACTGAACAATGAGCATTGGTGTTTAAAAAAATTGGCATCTCTTAGCAGCTTTCATAGGCTTCTGAAGAAAAGGGACTGTAGGTGCACAATGCAGTTAGACTTATGAGGTTGATGTCATTAACGAAAAAGAATCACAGCCTGGATTTTTAGCCTTAGAATGTTAGGACAGTCTGGTTTGTAATCCGAGGAGACAACTCACTGGAATAAAAGTTAGAAATCCAGCTCATAAAGGAATTATTCTCATGATTAAATTGGATGTTGCCATATTTGGGGGCTCACATAATGTATAATCAAATATGTATCTGCATGTCAAGCTATTCTGCCTCTGAATGAAATTAATTAATTCCTCCTACTGCAAAAATAATTCAAATCCATGTCAGGCAACTAGATAGCATAAATGAGGTCTTGAAAGTTTAGTAAATTTTAATGTCATTTCTGTAAGCATGTTTGTGGTGAAGGTGCCAAGATCTCTTTTGAGTATATCAGAATCTAGCAGAGTACTTGTGGTTGAGTAAGAGCACACATTAATTAGATCTTCCTTTGATTAGTCCTCTTCAAGAGTTATTGTCATTTGTGAGATAATTTTGATAAGATTTATTTCTTTGTACTGTAAGAATATTTTACTCTGCTGTGTTGTGTTCATTTAATGGTGCTCCCATTTGAATTTTAATAAGAGTATTCTAGAAAAGAGGCTGAGAATAACTATTCTGGATTAAAATCTAAACTAATACAGCTGATGTGATCTCAAAATAATAATCATAGTGAACAAAAATATTAAACAAGTATTTATATACTAGTACAATTTGAAAACAAAAGTAGAAAACAGTTATTTTATGGCAAAGCATACTTTAAATTATCTCCCTGGATTAACTTCATGTTAAATCCAATCCACCATAACACAAATACCTTTCTCTAATACCTGATCTAGGATCTACAGGAGGAAAATTATTACATTGTTTTTTACTTACATTTCTACTTCGTGTAAAATACATTAATGTGTCCAAGAGCAGAATATTAGTAGGATTTTAAGATATGTGCTGACCTATGCAGAGTCAGAATCACATTTGTCAGAGAGCAAATTTCAAAGATAATGAAAACTGAAGATGAGTAGAAAAGATATCCAAAATACTTTAAATCCTTTGATCTCCACATAGTTATCCATGGATTATATCTTCTGGGTGCACATATGCCTGCTGTTTTGTTACTGTGAGTTGTTCCACATATCTCACTTTAATTGAATGTTACTGAGCCTTGAGCAAGTTTCTTCATAAAAATACTTAAAAATTTTTGCTAATGTAGTTGCTGTATGAAATGTCAGTGTTTATACTTTGCCGTATTTAAATTTCATTCATATTCCTTGGCTTTTTATTTTAAAAGAGGTCTTTTACCTGGTTTTCTTGCATGTTGTCAGGTAATCAATCAGACATTTCAACCCAGGTTTCCTAAAAATGAAGCAAATATATATTAGCAACTGTTACATTTGCCTTAAATGTTAAAAAGGTAGATTTAGATCTCTTCATTGCTAGATTTGATCCCACAGCCCCATGAGGAGTGCACCTTTTCTACTTCAATGTATGTATGCTTTATTTATATATGGGAATACTTCTAATAACTTTGGCACTAGAAAGCTTTTAATAAGGTGGAGCAAAGTTTTCAGCTATATATTTACCTTTCATTTGAGTATTTTGCTATAATTTTTTTTCTGTATTTTTTTAGGTGTATCCCCTCAATGGCAAGAAAAGTGTTTTGGTTTGGGTTTTTTTGTGTTTGTTTGTTTCTTTTTTTTTGTTTGTTTGTTTGTTTGGGTTTTTGTTTGTTTTTGTTTTGTTTTGTTTGTTTGTTTTGGTTTGGTTTTAAAAATTATTTTTCCCTTTCTTTGTGCTTATCACTGCACAAAATGGAAATGTCTGGTCACTGTTGACACTGAAATCTCTCACATGTCTTTCAGAATTGTGCTTTTGAATCTTTAAATCAATTTAAAAATCACATAGAATCAACAGGTGCCTTGAATGTTGCTTACAACCGAATTTCTAGTAATCTATAATAATGAAATATGGCATTAAGAAAACCTCAAACTCCACAAAAATCATGAGCTGAGATATACATAAAATGGCTTAGAACACTCACTTCCTAGTAAGGTCAAATACAGAAAATATACTGACAACATCTGCATAGCAGATGGCCAGGCCCTCCCCTGGTGTTCCAGCCATAGAAGCACATAGACAGGTTGCAGGAACTGCTGTCATTTGCTGACCGAGGAAAGGGTGGTGGCTGCCCAAAAATGTGATATCCATCTGATTCGTTGTCATTTTTGCATTATCTTTCCACAGCAAAATTGCAAAAAGGCTGTAAGCACTTGCATTAACCATGAGCTCTTACTTTTGAGGTTTGCTTAGTTAAGACATTAATGCAAAACCACATTCACCAGAACCAAACTGTTAATTAGCACTGCACTTAAATTCTCTTTCTGCATTATCCATTCAAGAACATCCTGCATTGCATATTCAAGACACGATGTAGATATCTGCAGATGAAAGCAATGTATTGGTAGGAGACTACTGAAGAAGGCATTTTCTCATTTGCATTAATTTTCAGCAATTTAACTGCTGTATACTTTGCTATAGTCTCTATGGTCTTCATTCAGGTAAGTACTCCCTTGTGAACTGTTGCTACCATGTTAAAGCTGGCCTGTTCTCCTTGAGAAAGGCTTACTTCTCTGAGTAATGTTATTTTAGAGTAAAGTGAATAACTTGATTTAAACACTGAAAATTCCAATAAAAAATATGCTGCAATGAAGGATCTGAAAAGTAATGGAAAATGAAACAATGTATTGTTTGAGAACATGACAAGCAAATCATAGTATGTAGTTACACTTTCTAACAAACTGTTTTATTGGCTATTTGGCTTTTATACACTCAGAGTATAAGTGTGTAAACAAATAATATAACACTGAATCAAGAACTTACTAGTTTTCTATTTTGAAATTAAAATGTAACCAGGTTCTTGAAAGGAATGAGGCTTTTCATTGATACTGAAGGATAGTGATTCATTCAGTAGAGCTATGAAAAATGAAGGTAAATTTGGGAATTGTGTTAGTCATGACCATAAGTGCATTGAACCTTTCAGGCTGGATTTCACATCCCTGGAGGAGTACATTTAGAGATGTTCTACTGTCGTCACTTTGAATAAGGCAGATTTTAATTTCTGCGTCCTAAAAAGAGACAGACCTCAAGGACAGAATTTTTTGTTGTTAGAAGCTGGGTTTGAAATTTTTTTTATGAACAAATTCTTTCTAGAAGCCCATCTCTTTCTGGTATAGTATTTGTGTGTATATAAAAACCAGAACATTTTGAAGCAGTTTCACAAGTAATTAAACATAGCTGGATAAATTAGTTCTGTGGTTAATTTTGAGATCTGTTCAGGACTTTTTTTAGAAAGCAATGGAGCAGCATATAATTTAGCAGCTAAGAAAGATGGTATTTGTTTTGGACTGAAATTCTGAGAATTATTTTTAGTGTTGGGTTTTTGTTATATTTTGGGGTTTTTTTTGCCATAAGAGCACAAGAGGTGCTTTGTAAGGCACAGTCTGAGTACTTTGCCTCAGGAAAGGATGCAGGATCTGATACTCTCAATAGCAGTGCCAGTTGTACAATGCTGTTGGTCCTTAGAACTAAGTGATAACTAATTAAAGAACATTCTTCCAAAAATGAAGAAGGAAATACATCTCTTCTCTAGGAAATATGACACATTCTGAAAAATTCTGCTGTAATGTGTTCAGGCTGAGAGATACCTTTTGTGTTATATTTTCTTTCACCTGAAGATTCAGAGAGCTTAACTAAAATGTTATATGCAGCAAAACTTTTGATAAAGGAGTGTAATCTCCATGTTATTCTGATCACAAATATTCTATGAATATTGTCGTGATCAATTTGAGAACTAGCTTCTGAATTTTCCATTTAATCTGCTTATAATACGTGTAAAGCACATATAAACAGGCAAATTTAAGTTGTCTATGTCTATTAAATTTTCTCAGTTTAAACAAAACAGGACAAAAGTAGCACTTTTGTTGGTAGATTCTGGACTACACCTTCTGAGGAATGCTCCATTTCAAACCTGGAACATCAACAAATTGGAAGCTATGAAAGTATTGTCCCTTTTAGTCTATAGGGTGATAATCAGGTTGGTTTAATAGCAACCTTTATATGTTTTCATATCAGGCAAGACAATGCGATTAGCAGTTGGGGTTAGGACATCTTACTGAAGCAGATGAGTTAAAGTGCTTTGTGGGATGTGTAAGAACACAAACTCATCAAAATTCTGAGCACAGTAAGGAGAAACCTAGACAGTTCTATGATATGGATAGTGGCCTGTCCCTTCTTGGAGTCCTCTAGATTAGAGCAGGGCTGTTCTTTGCAGCCTTGTAAGAGAAACTCATATTTAATGTGACTTAAGGCAAAGAAAACTGCAATAACTAAGGAATGGCCTGTAAGACAATTTACTTTCCAGGCCTACAAAGCCTGATCCCTGTATATTGAAGTGCCAGGCACTTTGCAGGCTGATGAAAATGGCAGCTGTATACCAGCATTGGCTACAAATGATATTGTATTTGGTTTGTTACAATTCCTGTCACAACTGATTCCACAACAAAAGCCAGTATTCATATAGACAGTATATACTATCTGCTAAGTAATGGATTTAATGTGATATTGTTCAGGAATTACAGTTTTGGAAATATTCTTCCTGATGTGCTCCAGGGTCTTTTATCTGTTTAAGTCAACTACTTCTGAAGTATTCAAAGACGGAGATCTTCAACGACAGTGAATTGCAGTTTCTTCTCTCACCCTAATTCAAATTTAGTTTCCCATGTACAAATCCTAAATCAAGTTCTTATGTGTAAATAAGAATGGCCATGTTACATTTCATCCTATTTATGACTGTTCTTAAAGAACATAGGGGAAAAGTTCACCCGGTTGATTATTTTCTCTTTTGAACATTTATACAGCTCTCAAGTGGGTTTAAGCTGATCTAATGTTCAACTTCTCATTACCAAGAACTGCTTTGAAGTACTGTATTTGGCAATTCTTCAGCAGAACATTTATTTTTAACAATTCCAAATGCCAGTAGTTAGTTTCACACATAACATAGAGTGCTGAATTCTAGCATCTCCTATTTTTTTTCCCTACATTTTAATTGCAGTATTGCAGTTTTAAATAAAAACCCTATTCATATTTTTACGTTGTCATATACATTACATGTACTACATCCTTTCTTCAGAACCACTGAGATGGTAATGATTTTACAGGAAAATTGTACTGTAATTACTACAGATGTTGTGCTAAAGCATTTATGTCTTGCTCTGTCTTTTTAATGAAAAATTCTTTTAGTGAAAATAGATTTGTTGAAGCTGTTAATTATTCACTACAAAAGACATCTGAATTAAGGTGGTGTCATTTTTTTCTACAACATTTTAGTCAGACTAAGATAACTCTTAAATTACTTTATGCAATAGTCTGTAATAGTTCATAATGAAAATATCTGTGATTTTTAAATTTCACAATTTTATCCCCAAAATACATATCTGTACTTTGTTCCTCAGAACCCATGATACACATTAAAAATAAAATTCAAGATTGGCTCTGTCATCCCATCTGGAAGGTGTGATTATAAATTAAGAGTAAAACTTTTATACTCTAGTACTTCAAGCATTTAAGTTTGATTATAAGTAGGAAAGTAGGACTTCCAAATCAAATGACAAGTGAGAACTTGGATCAAAATAGGATTATCTTGGTGGTTGTGTTGATCTGTTAGTCCAGCTGAAACAACTATCCTGATTGTTCTGATAGCACAACTGTACATGCACATGACCCTCATCTAATTGTGTGGAAAGAGTTCAGCAGAACTCATGTAAAGTATCTTGAAGGTTAACTAGATTGTTTTGGCAGTGTCAGGTTGAAGACATATTGTTACCCCTGCACTTGTGCTATCAGATATGGGAGTGGGTGGGGAAATAATTCCTAGAATAAAGGGGATGGGATGGGTCACAGAGAGGTAGCTGGGGCACCACATCTGACCATATTCTTAGACTGAGTATGAGGGACTGCCATTTCAAAAAACTCTTCTTCTGTAATGTATTTTTATACAGGCATTTTGGTAGCTTCTGCTGACTCAATATACCATCATCTGTGAGTTTTATGTGTGTTGAGAGAAATGCAAGTTGGCAAGCAACAAATGGACATTGCATGAGGTACTATGCTTTAGTTTACAATGTGGTGTTTGGCCAAAGGTTGGACTCAGTGATCTTGGAGGTGTTTTCCTTAATGATGCCATGATTCTGTAGCACAATAAGCAACCAAATGGTACTACATTTCATGCTCTGTCCAAAAAAGTCAGCAGATGTGAAACAAATTCAAAATAATTTCTAAATAAGCACAGAGGACCCAGAGTACTTACCAGGTTACATATTCTACAGCTTTATGTCTCAAAAAATCTGTAACTATTAATTAAATTAATTTAACAGTTACTAGAAGTGTTAGCTGTTAAGATTTGGCCAGGTTTATGTAAGTTGACCTGTGGTTTGCAGCAAAGAAATACTGTCCTGGTTTCTGTCTCAGGAAAATAAATATGTTAATTGTATACGGACTATATAGTATTTACTGTAGTTTGATTCCACAGTGAAATCACAGAACAAACTGTCATATTTTAATGATCCTGGGTTTTTTTGCTCACATGTGATCAAGTAGAGGAAAGGATACTTGTACTGTCATAGTTGAAGGTTCTTTGATCGTTGGACAATGACATTATTTTTAGTGCCGAACACTTACCAATCTTCTCTCCTTAACAACTGCAGAAATTGCACCAAAAAGGCTTTCAAAAGCAAAGACAGCAACATGTTTTCTTAGTATTAGTCTAGAAAATATTTTCAGTACAAAGTTATCAGTTCTAGTTAATGCAGTTTTAAATAAAAAAAAATATCAGATGGCTTTTTGTGTGATAACTTGTTCTTAATATTTCTAAAAGGACTTTGTACCTCTTTGCATGCCCTTTTCAAAGGATGAGTATCAACATTTGTCAAACCACATTTTCTGGTCCCAAGGAATGGAGGAGATAATCTGCCTTTTAGTAGCTTCTTTGATCACTACACTCAAAGCTGCTGTCTGCAGGAAAAATAAAGCTTTTAAAGAACTATAGGCAATAAGGGCTATGTGACTATTCCATGTGCTTATCACGTTAGTGCCAACATGATAAGTTAAACTTACTGAAGGTCTGCCCTCATCTTCAAGCATGATTTTTGAGAGATGATGAGTTTATGTTTGATTTCTCAGCTTGATAGTGAATTCAGCTAGTTTATCATGAAGACTTTGAGACATCTTGTAGTATTTGGCAACTTCAAAATAAAATACCTTTAGCCAGAACTCTATATAACCAATAGAGAATTCAGGGGAACCTTATGGATTAAATGTCAATCTTCAGACAAAAATATATATTCAGGAAAAACCATTAGAAGAATAATTTGCAATTTTCAAATCACTCATATAGATTTTTGTTATTTGTCTTTGATTTAATTGATTGGTTGGGAATCGGGAATGTCAGATAATGGAAATGGACATTGAGACAATAGAAAAGTCATAGTGTTTGGGGTAAGGAAAGACTGGTTGATTGCTTGTTGGATATAACAGAAGACAGATAAAATACCTGAATATTTGTACATACTGAGTAATTTGAAATTTGAAGATTTTTTGGTTAAGCTTCAACTTGGAAGGAAATTGAACAGGGGAACCAAATTAGTGTTGATGATGGTTCTTTAGCAGAAGTGAGAGAAAAGCTTGGCTGAGATAAGTTCATTCTGTAGCTTGGGCGTGCACAAAGGAAGGTGAGGGAAATTCCTATGTGTGAGAATTCGTGATCATGACATATATTAAATGTTATGGTGAAAGTTACTTTTGGGGAAGGATGAGTAACTTGGGGAGGCGTGAGAGACAGCAGGGAAGCGCAGCAGTAAAAGGATCCCAGATGAGCCTCCTCCTCTGGGGTGTCTCTCCAGAGCAGCAGGTGGTGACAACGGAGGATGGTGAGAAGTTACAGAGCTGCAAATAGCAGACCTTTAGTATTATTGAGGTTGGGACACTGGCTTCTCAGGCACTTGAAATTTGTTTTATTAGGTTTGTTGAGAATTATGAAAAAGTTCAAAAATGTTTTTGAGAGTTTGAATTACTTTATGGTTTCAGGTAGAAACTGTGTAAAACTCCATGGTGTTTTGTGATTTCAGCTGGGTGCTAAAGCAAATGCGGGAATTCTGACTAAATTTTTTAAACACACTTATTTAAACTGGTACTAAATGAGATACAAGGGATAATATTAATATAGTATTAGAGTGGTAAATAATACATTTATAGGATAAGGTAAAATGAATTGGAGCCTCATAGAGAATGCCTGCCTGAAGAAAAACTGCTTCATCTTGCATAAGAGTGATCAGTATTTGAACAGCCAAAGCTATTATATCACCATGGAAAAGCAGAGTTTTATCATGAAGAAAATGTAAAATTCAATGTTGCTATATAACTGCACAACTTCTATTTTAATTCTTTGACAGGGGATTCAAGTTTTAGTATATGAAAATGTTGTCTAAATTACCAGCACATTCAATATTTATTTTCTAATGACTGAATCATAATTACAGATCAGTGTGTACCACTCATATGCTTAAAATAATCATGAAATACATGTGATTCATGAAACCCTTAGCAACCACAAGTCTTCCTGTGCATATGCTCAGACACAGCAGTGACTGAGAAGTAATTTCATAAAACACATTTGCAACACTGAAAATACGATATCTCTCTTGAATTTCTCAGTGTAAGAGTTTATTGAGAACACCTCTAATTGGAAGAAATATTAGGTAACTGCATTGGAAATTGCATTTTTTTATGATTTCAAGGAAGTGAAACACACATCAAGGTCTGAGTCAAGAGCTGCCAGTTCTAACCATTGCTCCCCACTGATATGCTGGCCTTGCCTTGCCAGTCAAAATATCCCCCTATCAGCTTGTTTTTCCCTAACATAATGTGAAAGACCTTGAAGTAAAATTGGCCATTTTGAAGCCATCATAATTGGCTACTTCACAGCTGCAGGTAGGATCAGGGAAACTGGAGTAGCAACCCAAAGGGATCAACCCTGAATCTTTGCTACGATATTGTGTGTATTTCTTCAGTAGCTCCCATCCATTTGTATTTGTTGGAGGGAATGGTGTATTTAGCTAAAGATTTAATTTATACATGCATGTTCTCAATACAAGCAAGTAAAATTCAAATAATACCAATTCACATAAAAATAATTGGAATTTGGGAAATTTTTGTAGGGTATTTTAGAATTCAAGTGAAATAGTGATATTTTGAATTTGTTGTGACTTTTTCGAGGTGAGGGTTTGCTGTTCCCATTTTGGATTTCTCCTTATTCAGTTACTGTCTTGAATCTCAAATAGCTATGTAAAGTGACTTGGACTGTGGGATTGGGCTGTTTTTAATAGATTAGCTGAACTAGTCATTGTTCATGATTTGGAATTGCTGGATATTGATCCTTTTTCAGAGTGTTCATGTTTGAATGAGGTTGTAACTTCTGCCTTTGAAAGGTGAGGAATTACTGGGTAAGCAATGCTTTCTACAGCTGAAAATTATTCAACTGTTTTTTACAAGAATCACTACAGGTAGCAAAACTGGTTTATGGTTTTAATTATAAATAGCTTTAGAGGAAAATTCCTCCTTCCCCCAAAGTGTTGAAAAACTAGTGACATTTAACTATCCATATTGCCAGAATGTGGTTACTCTCGTCCGCTTTCATTTTAATTTCACATTACATATCAACCCATTTTTACTTTGTGGTGTTAGTTTAGAGGGTCAAATAACTTTTACAATAAAGTTTACAATAATCCACGTAATTTTATTGTTCAGTATTAAATGGCCCAAACAGAACAAGAAACACTTGTTTACAGAAAAAAAAAAATTCTGTCCTTAAACTTTTTCACACATTGTCACAGCTAAGCTTTTCTCAATTAGTTCCTGAGAACATAATGATTTACAACTTGGAGTTGACCTAACCAACACAGATAATTTTTAAAATAGCATTGTGAATACTAATATCAATAATTATTTCTGTTTAATTAGCAATAGCATGTGTTTATTATTTTCAAAGAAATACCTATGTTCATTGCTCATCTTCAACAGTGAATGTCACTAATTTCAAAATATAATGTGAGGGAAGGTTTGTTTACAGTTTACTTTTTACAGTTTATATCACTTCCCCTTTAATAGGATCTGTGGCAAAAGCCAGCTTTTCTTTGTACAAAGTTTCCAAAACAGTTTTAAGTGAAGTTCAGATGTGTAAGTTAGAAAGCTGTTTCTTTGCAGTGCTCAGTGGTGGGGAGACTCACATGACAAATAAAGGCAGTTTTGCGAAAGCAGACAGAGGGTCTTTTTCTCAGGTTCAGAAGTTAACTTCAGGTTGAATTTTCCTCTCTGGTTTTTAAAGACTCTTGAGCTGAACTTTTAACTCCCATTTATTCTCAGCAATTAATGATAATTTATTTTTCCTTTGAAATAGAAGAGGCGGTTTTTAAATTTAATCTGAAATTGAAATAGTTCAGCTAGTCTTCCTCCCTACATTAATATCTCACTTAAGTCATTCCACCCCTGCACCTTTCTGTGTTATTGCTTCAGCCTGTGTTTAGGACAATTATTCAGTATTTCCAAACATATTTCTCTCATTGGATTTTTCTTGATTCCATAGAAAAGAAGACTTTCTTGTGAGGCCTTTGCATGAAGTAGTTTTTGACCACTGATTCCTTACCTTTTTGTTTGTTCTTCTTTTTCCTTTTTGTACTTACTGAAACTGTTGTGGGAAGCTTTCTCAAATAACATAAAATCACAAACGCTATCCTCAGTTAATTTGGTATAACCCCAGAAAGCTACAAGAGATGTAACAAAACTTTCAGGAGAATTTTAATGAGGAAGTTGGGAGCAATTGAATTGTGATTTTGATATCATTAATCAAGAAATGCTACTTCATCTCTCAGTAAAATCCTTGTTTTCTCTGATTTTCCTTGTGTTGCTGTGTGGGCCTCAAAGCTTATTGCCCACAGTTGGACAATGGCATCAGCTGCATAGAGAGGTGAGGGCTGGGGAAACACAGGCCCTGGTAATGTCACAGGCACACTATTAAAGAGAGATGGGAGCAGAGTGCATTTGGATTGTCCATAAAAACATTTAATACCACAGCACTGTTAATGATGTTTACCCCAGATGACAGAAAATGGTTCTCCACCCACTCCCTTTATTAATTGCAGATGTCTCTTTCTCCCTCACAAACTGGGACTGCGAGTTTCAAAATGCAATTTTCAGGTGTCCCAAGATAAATAATTTTTTCCACGTTTTATCACATTAATTCTGCATGCAATATTTCTTTGCATTTTAAACCAGTCCATTTTTCTGTTTCACAAAATAGTCCGTACAGTTTTTTCTTTTTGCTGTTATTTCTTAGTAGCACAGTTCACAGGCAGAGTAAAACAACTACTTCCAGTTTTATGTAGCATTTCAGGTTTCCAAATAGTATTTCTAATGTTTGTTTTCAATTTACATACTTAATTAAAAGAAACCAAACAAATAAAAATCCTCCCAATACAGCTGGAGCAATAATTCTTTTTTGTTACTTTTCCTTGTCCTTTTTACAAGTTTCTGTGTCTTGTGGAATGGTGGGCTATGAGTATTTTAACACTTGTTGCTTAGTCTTATAAATTGAAATGCTTTTTCTTTGCTAAAATACTAGTTTCATTACTGAAATGTCAGCTCCTAAACTTTGTGGTTATTTATTTTAAGGCATAAGATGTTGAGTATGTTCAGATCATTCAGACTGTTCTAATTAATTTAATTTTGCTGTGTTGGAACTCCATTTTTCTGACTTCTGGGGCAGACTTCATTAGTATCAACTGGCAAGCGTCTGATCAGTGACACTGTGCAAGTGATCAGTTTATTTCTGTGTCCAACTTCCTAGTGGGAAGTTGTACCATAGACAGAGACAGTTTTGTCTTGAGACTTCACAACAAAGCTTGGGCACAGAAGTTGACACATACGACATTCCAGTTAGACACTGTGAAAAAATGGTGCACCATGAGGCTGATTCACCATTGAAACTTGTTGTCTAAAGAGTTTTTGAAATCCTCCATTCAAACCTTGAGTACAAAAGCCTCTGAGTAATTTTATCTAACTTTGAAGTCATACCTCTCTCTGAGGTTAACCCTGTTTTGAGCAAGAGCTTGTCCCAGGTATAGGTCCCTTTTAACCAAAATTGTCCCTTGGTTCTATGATAGATCTGCACTGGGACAGGCAAGGACTCTTGAGGACATGTCCACAAAGAGTGATGCATCAGATGAGAAGGTCACTGGTGATAGGTTGTGTCCTTTTGTAAATCTGCAACATCTTCAGAATCACTTTAACTTTGCCTGAGCAGCTTTTCCAAATCATCCAGTCTGTTATTGTGTTCTGCATTCCTCCTAGAATATGAAATATACCCGCAGGGCAAGTAACATCAGTTGACTGCCACCTGTGCAGTGAGACACTGCAAGATCATTGTGGCTTACAGGGTCTCCCAGGGACTTATTTCCACCTGGAAGAGTAAAAATTATTCAAAATACCTGTCACCTGGTCTATCCCCTGAGAAAATATGGAACCACTGGAAACTATAGGATTTGATGCTCTTTTAAACTAATATTGTTCTACCAGAGCTTGGCCCCCTGCTGTGAAGTGTTACAAATTTATTTTTGTATATTTGAAAACAAATTTCCAAATTTATTTATGCTTCCACCTTGAAAGTGTGATTCAGAGGTGTGGTTAGTGAAATAGAGGGAATAGTGGAAGTGATAGAAACACCCTATAGCTGTTTGCAAGTAGTGTCACTGATGTTGTCACACTCACCTGGGCATTTTGGTGTTGGTGCTCAGGAGGGGCTGTGTGTTTGTGTGCATTACTGAGGAGCTGACATCACAGGAGGGTTGCAGTGTGTGTTGGGCTCTATAAAGTGTCTATGAATAACATTCTTCAGTCTATAGGTCTTCCACCTCTGAAGTGGAAGAAGTTATGTACTGGAAATATCTGCCGTGCATATGGTTATTTCTGTGTAGGAGATGAGCTCCCAGAGTATTTCATCCACCCACTTCATTTCTCTGAGAAAGTTTTTTAACACTACATTTTCCATTCAATTGAGATGCAATGCACTGTGTAAAATACCAAGTAAATACTGTTGCTAAGAGCCTTATTTGTTACATGTTCTGTGCTAATTTGAATTGAATTAAGGCTTTAGAGAACTGAGGAGGCTGGTCTTAAAACTCCATTTGCTAAAATTATCCTTACACTCTTGAACATAATTGTACTTAGACCAAAGAAATATTAAGAAAAACATGGAAGTGGTTTTATGACAGAACAGTACATTCCAAGTTTATGAAATATTTTTTTGAATGTCACTGTATTTTTGTAATTTATACATTCTAATTATGTCCAATCAAATATTATGCCCAATAAAATAATATATTGTATCTATTTAAAATATATTACTATCACAGAATAAAAGAATAAGCTGCATTGGAAGGGACCCACAAGGATCATCAAATCCAGCTCCTGGCCCTGCACAGGACACCCCAAGAGTCACACCATGTGCCTGAGAGCATTGTGCAAACAGTTCTTGAACCCTGCAGGCAGGTTCTGTGACCACTGCCCTGGGGAGCCTGTTCAGTGCCCAACCACCCTCTGGCTGAAGAACTTTTTTCTAATATCCAACCTAAACCTCCCCTGACACAACTTCAGGCCATTCCCTTGGGTCCTGTCACTGTCACCACAGAGGTCAGTGCCTGCCCCTCCTCTTTCCCTCATGAGGAAGTTGTAACTGCAATAGATCTGTCCCCAGCCTCCTCCTATTCATGTAGCATATTGCGTATTTTATGTCTGCTTGTTCATGTTATAAATACAATTTTTTTCTGAAAGTAGTCAGCTTAATGCTGACTAGATTTCAATGCACTATTTATTTGTGCACATAAAAACAATATTTATTGAAATAATGTTACAATAATGATATATCCTTAATTACAGAAATCTTTATCTTACATGATACAAAACTTTAGATTATTTCTACTGAGAGACAGAGCACAGAAAGAAGGAAAATACCTATATTTTAAGCATCCATTTAGTCACATCCCTGCACCATTACTGATGAGGTTTTCATTTCACTCCAGTGCTTTTCTACTCTTAAATTGAGTAAAATTGGTGGTGTCAGAAATGTTCTTGTCATCAGAGTTTAGGAAAAATCTGGTATTCAAGGCGTTTGTCTTTGTAAGTGTATTGCTGCAGAGGCATGAGTTGATGCATTATGAAATCCCCTTTGGGTGTATCCATGTTTGTACTGCAAAACAAAATTCTTAAAACTAAAACTAAAAGCACAGTAGGGAACGTTTGGATTTTTCTACTGCCATAGGCACTGCCTTTCCTCTGATATAATAATGAATTTTCTACAAGCACAGAAACGATAGACTTCCATATTAGCTCACACTTATGAGAATACAAACTCTGCAGCAAAAACATACTGGAGGCCTAAATAAAATGTAAAGACTTTTAAATGAAGCAAAATCGGTGTATGGTGGATATGAAAAAGTATAATTAACCACCTTAGCATGAAAAAATTATCATAAGACAACACACAAAGTTTATTTTTTTTATTTTAAAAAATAGAGACTCAGGCATAATAGTAATGTCACAAATTAATAGGAAATTGCTCTGATGATGGTTAATATGTCCTCCCTGACTTCCTGGAATGTATGAGCCTTTTTTTAGTGTACTTTACAAATTTAGCAAGCTATAGAGACATACAACTCCTCATTGTTATGTGCATTCTAACGCCAAGTTTTCTTAAAACAAGACAAAAGATGGAGTGATGGTCCTTGCCTCTACATTGTCTGTTGTGTTGGTTGCAATATTTCATACAGAAAATGAAGCCACTCAATTTGATAGAATTATTACACTGATTTTTTTTTTTTTCCCCAGATTAAGATGCTTAGTAAAGCAGCTGGAGAAGGGTGACATCAATGTGGTGGATTTAAAAAAGAATATTGAATATGCAGCATCTGTGCTGGAGGCTGTTTATATTGATGAAACCAGGTAAGTCTGAGGGGAAAAAAAATGGAAAGGATGTTGCAAATTGTATTTTAGAAAATTGACCTTTGCATGCAATTGTGACTGACACGAGCTGAAGGTCTGTGCACATTAGAAGAAGCCTATGTGGCTCTTGAGTCTTTTGTTGACAAGGTTAAAGCAAGTGAGATTCCAAAGGTCAGATGTAACTGTTGTCCGGAAAGAAATGCTCACAGAAATGAGTCAGAATATCTGGTCAGTAAATACAAAAATGCATGAAAAACTGTGGTTTACTTTATAATGTTTGATGCCTTGTGTATGTTTATTGTTGGCAGTATTATTTGCAATCATGTATATTAACTCCAATTAAATTAGAAGTTCTAAGTGTCTGGCTTCTTGGAAGAATTTTAAGATACGTACTATCTTGGAGTTAACTACAGTTTTTCTTTCTACATGCTGGCCTATGTAATTTTGTTCTAAACAGAATGGTCTTGTAAAGATGCCTGCCAAAACTTCCTCAGTACTGCTGGAGTGTGCAGTGTATGTCTCAGTTCTACATTTAAGAATTATTTCGTGGACCTAACACTCTCTGTTGTGTGTCCTCTCCTCCCCCTATGAATCTACATAGTTGATACAGTGCTTGAAGTACTGCTTCAGAGATAAACCACCGAATATTCCTTCATACACCTCCCAAACGCTGCGATTAAATGGAGCATTTTCTGAGTAGCAGCTCTAGGGCAAGGAAAATAAATGGAGATTTACTTAGTTTCTAAACTGAGGCAGCTTCTGTGGAAATGAATAGTAGTGTTGCAATGAGTGATCCAGTCTTTCTGGCTCTGTGGGGGAATATCAAGACAAATAGCAGACATTTCACACACGGAGAAAACTGGTGCCATGGAAAATGCAGAGGCTCTTGCGGCAACAGGTGTATTATCTTTGCTGTAAGCAAATCTTTAAATAAGCTAATTGCCCTCATAGAGCTTGACAGAAAGATTATTAATCTGGCCAAATGAAAATAAACATACATAATTTTATAGTGAGATTCAGGATTTTTGTAATCCTCAGGTTATTTTCTTAATCCTAGGGGCACTATAACCTCATAATGGTGACTCTTTATTTTCAAAAATTCTACTTCAGTGTATTAATAAAGTTTTCTTCTTCTGTAGCTCATTGCACAACAATGTTTAATCATATTTATTTATTGCATTCAATATTTTAGAGAATATTCTGATTTTTCACTGTACTAAGGAAATACTTGAGACAGGTATCTTGTATTGCTCTTATTTATTGAATACTTGTGCTCTCCTAAACAACTTTAGAGTCTGTAAACCTACCCATTTTGGTAGCATTCCTTATAGAGAAATGCATTAAGCATACAGTTTATGTATATATATTTCCATATCTATAGTTATATTTCTGAACTATATGTATGTAGACATATAAATCAAATTATGCTATAAGCAATAGTTAAAAATGAGACTATTTAATGAAACCTCCTTTTCTACTTTTATTCTTTTAATTTCAATGGTTTGTACTTCAATATTGTATGCCCGTATTGTTAATTTTAGTTTATAGTCTTTGATTTTGTTGTTAATTTCTCTTCCTTGGACTAATACAGTCTCCATGAAATTCAGAGTCACTATGATGTATTTTTTTAACCTGATGGTCTTTGTGTTAAATTTATCCTAAAAATACAGACTAAACCTGAGCATCTTAGTCGGACAATATTACAGTGCTATTTAAATTTTGACGCTTCCCCATTGAAAACAAATGTAAACAGAGAAATTTATTGTGAGGCTGAAAAACACCATAGTTGCCACCAGTACTTTCATAGTAGAGTCTTTTCTGTGTCAAGCTGCAAAGATAATCACATTTTAAATAGCAAGACCAGTATTTTGTAGTCTAAGTCTACACTCAAAAATATGAACACACAAAGAAGGTCTCTTGAGTTCCTGGGAAGTTAATCCTTAAGGAACAAAGCAGTGTATCATTGAATCTAATGCCCATGGAGGCTGAGTTAGCTTGTGTGCTTGCATTTGTCCTTGTTCCCACCAAAGAATACAGGTTCTTTGTCTTGCACAGAGCTGCCTTTGTGGGAGTCTGGAACTGAGTTAACTGAACTCATTAGTGTATTAGAAATAATAGTTTAGATCATAAGCAAAATGGCCCATTCCTTCTGAGCTTGGACATGCAATTTTATCTATTACAAAGGTCAAATGACTTCAGTAGGTTTCTTACGTATGAATTGCTGTTCAGTCAGTGTCTGCAACTCACATGAAAATACCCATGCTTTCTATTTTAAGCCCATTCTTGATCCCCCGATTTTGTCCTGAGGAATTTACTGACCCATTGCTTAAGTATCCAAGCAGAGGAAGACCTCAGCTTCAACCAGCGATCTAAAATTGAATCCTGTCCATGGTGTTCTCTTCTTCCCCACTTTACTGGGTGACAGACTTCAGTATCAGCTGAGGGAAAGGTCTCTTAAATGCTTCTACAGACAGATTACGAGTAGCAATAAATGGAGAGTTCATTACTAGAATCCTCTTAACTCATCTTTCTGCTGTGATACATATCCTATGAAACAGGATAATAAATTGATCCTGACAATTGTTCCTCACCTATTGCAGAAGGACATTGTGCAATTCTTCACAGGTACAGAGACAAAAAAAGCAACAAGAAAAGTCAAAACTAAGGTCAATTCAAAGGTCCAAGTATGACATATCTCACAGAGCACATTCAATAATGTAGCCAAGGATCAAGGAAGAACCTGGTCTGTTCCACAACTCCAGGAAACCATTTGTGCTACTTAAAAATTAGATCTCTGGCATTACTCTGGCAAAACCACTTCTCTCTTTATAAGCCTGACTTTTTTTTCAGTGAGAAGTTCCAATTTCTCACAGTAGAAAATACCTTTTATTTCCTTCCACCCTGTATACTGTTACTTCCTTTGAGTTTCTTGCAAAGCCTGTATAATACTATAAAGTTGTTTGTGCAAATAGAAGTGCATTCAAACATGTTAGCTGATGGCATATTGAATCTTTATTTAAAGTGCAACAATCAGCTGCAAATGGCTGTAGAATTCACATCCGTTAGCGGAGGATGAAATAGTTTTTCAGGTCCTTTGACTTGCCCTTTGTCTACTCCTGTGTTTCTCTACACTATAGCCATTTACCTGAGCTTTTTTTTATAACTGTGTACACTCATACTCAACTATGTATACTCATTTCCATTCTTAAGCTTTGTAAAACTATACGCAGCTGGGTAGGGGAAAAGGCAGAAAAACAACACAACAGATTTTATTATGATGTTCTAAGAGTAGTCTTCTTAGAAACAATGATAGGCAGTAGGTATAACCTTCCAAAATGAGGAAAAATTGTTTGGGGGCAATGACTGTCAATATCCCACATAAAAGGTTCTGAGCTCATGGAAAGTTTCAAAGCACAGACATCAGGTATCATGTAAATTCTGCTTTCCCATGAGCTTCAACATCTGTGGACCCATGTCACTTAATAAGCCTGTTTGACAAGCCCTTTTTAGGACTGCTGCATCTCTCAGTACTGAATAGCTGTAAGCTGCACTAAACTTTTCCATGAAAGAGATCTTATGCCTTGGGGCTGAAACAGAGGTTCACCATCAGCTGAAAATAACCAGTGAAAAATCTCACAGTTCCAGCCCCTCAGTAGATCTGCTCTGTGGAAGAAGTTCAAACTTACTCAATAGGTGTCATAAATAATTCTGACAATCTTGAAGCATTTTCTCCATTAGTACCTGCCACTTGGCTCAAGGCAATGGAAGCAGGATATTTAGAGTCAAAGAGGAAATAAATACAGCGTGATAATCCAGTCATGACAGCTGTTCTGTCCCTTGTAAATGAAGCTCTTCATTCATGCTAACTGAAAAGAAAATAAGTAAAAATAAACTCTAAATGGAAATTACAGGATTAAAGAAAGAAATGTATTCCAAAGCTAAATAATAATTAAAAAAACTTACGGTGGAGAACACTTATATGTTGTTCTGCATAAAATCAGACTAGCTTATTCCAATTATGTCTGATTTTTAAATGCCTTAATATTTTAGAAAATATACTGGATTTCAGGAGGATATTTGTCTGTGCAGTTGTGGTTCCATACTTCATTTTTGTTTGTTTCAGGCTGTATAATGCCCTGTTAAAAAAGCTTTAACCGCTTAAGAAATTTTGACTTAGAAGTGACCATGTTTCAGAAACATATAAAGTAGCTCTGTTGTGCATAGCTGGCACTTGCTTTGAGCATCTTTGATTCAACAAGACAAAAGAACAAATACAGGTTCACAAAGTGAAAGGAAATGTCATTAAGGGTATTATAACAACATATGTTTGCATGAGAGCTATGGAAATAGTGAATGTGTTTCAATTGCACTGCAATGGCAAACACAGTCCTTGATAAAAAGTGCTTGTTTAGAATAAAATAGTGCATATTGTGGTACATATAACGTTAGCTAAAAAGGAGGTCATTAAACTTGAACTGCTGTTGTAATAAACACTTTGGACTACACTGAATTTCTAGTGTCGTACTCCAGCAACGCTCCAAATATTTCTGTGGTTTTGGGACCTAAACAGGGGCAAACATCCTCAAATTTTGGACAAAAAGGAAACAGTTTAAATTGCAAGATAAAGAATTTAGTAATTTTATCTCACCAAATGTCTGTGTGACCCTTCAGGTGCACCATGGAAATGTTTGTGATAGGAACATGCATGTGTGTATCTTTGCCATGTGAAGTCTGAGGAAGGAGAAAGGAGCAAATGCTTGACTAGATACTGGTGTTCACAGAGCTGTGTGTTGTGGAAGTGTGCATGGAGCTTAGCAACAGCCCAACATATAAAGGAAATTCTCCGTTTCCAGGAGACTCCGAGGTGAGGAACGGTCAGTAGAGCCTGTTCTTGGGCAGCTTTCAGTACACAGTTTTGGTTTTGTTTGCAAGCTGGAGAAGGCTGTTCTGTGATATTTTCAAGTTTTGCAGTATTGCAAGAGAACTCGAGTCCCTGGCAGCTACACCATCTTAGGCTAGAAATTAATATCTTAAAAAATAATAAACTGGGACACTTAATTCGTAACCCCGTGCTTTCCCTCACTCTCTTCTAGCCATCAATATATATTTAGCAGCTTCTTTTTATTTAAAATTAGAGCATAAGTCAGTGAGGGATCCACCTTTTCTATTTCTTATAATATATAATTTTCACAAGCTATATTTTAGTATCAGTGTTGCAAGGCTCTGAGCTAGCACTGCATAAGTTGTTGCTGAGCATCTCACTGCAGGGATCTGTTACTTGACATTGCAGGACCATTGGCACTCTGTTGTCACCTGTAGCACACCAGATGGAGCTGACTTTGTGAGTCACATAGTTTCACTGCCTGTAAGGAAGAAATTGTGCCAATTCAGACACCATTATCTATTCAGGGACACCAGCAGAGATGGTCACACCAGCAAAATCTCTTTGATGGTGCAAGGGTTGAGAAAGCTAATTTTTTTTACATCAAAGACATGCAGATATTTTTAAAAACTTTTAAAAACATATATTCTCACTCTTTCTATGTGAACAGACAGAATAATTTGTTCATTTATACATGAACGTGACTTTCATTCACAGAACAATGAAAAACAATGATGCAATTTATTTTGAAGGATCTAGAAAATATTTCTCCTGAAAATTACCCTTTTGGGAAAAATCTATGAATATTAAGAAACATAATCTGCCTAATCATACAAGGATGAAACAGGTGGAATGGGTTGCCCTATTTGGCAATTATTTTCCAGATGAAAAATATCGTCTGTATGATTCCTCTTTGAGCTGATTTACTTGGGGAGAGATTTGAAGTGGAAATTAAGCATGATGTTAAATTATAGTCTTGAATATTCAGTCAAGTTTGCTGTGAGTGTGTATCGCTATAGTCAGCTCATGGTTAAATGTACTTTGCCTGAAGTTGTCAGCAATAAATGTACCATTTGAAGTAAATAATTCAGTTTATCCATTAAGGGAATCTACAATTGATGCCTTTGTAAAAGCTGCTATTGGAAAAAAGCTTATTTTGTTGAGATTAATTCAGTATATTCCACCCTTCTAAAAGCTTAAAATATGCCTTTGAAATATTTTGTACTAAGATAATGTTTTTGGGTTTTTTTTGGTGTGGTGTGGTTTTTTAAAAATTTATTTGTTGTTGGTGGTGGTGGTGGTTTTTTTTTGGGAGGGGGTTGGTTGGTGTTTGTTTGGGGTTTTTTTTGTTTGTTTGCTTGTTTGTTTTTTCTGAGAGGAAAGCTTACCAAAGCATTCAAGTTGGATAAAAAATTGCACTTGAAATCACTGAAAATTTATTAAATTCTGACTAAATCTCGTCAGTTCAGTTAGGGTATTTAATAAATGGCCAGGATCCCTTTTCCAAACCTATAGAATTTTTCTGTTTCAAAGTTATTGCTATTAATTTATTTCTGAGTTATGCCCAGAATTAGTCCCTGCTCTATAGTATTCCAAGAATACCATATCAAAGCAACTGAAAAGACATTGAGACAACCATACTCCTGAAAAATGATACTTTTAAATAATGAGTATCCTGACCTGAATCTTAAGATTATTGTTGGCCTTTGGTATATACCTCTGTATTTCTGAAAAGGCAGTACATATCAAGAAGTGAACATTCATAGTAACAATTGTCCTTCCTACATTTTTTTATATTCTATTGTAATGCCTGTATTTAATCCAGAGTATTTTCCACTTATTGTAGTTAGTTGGTAATTCTTCATATGAGGACAATTCTTCTAAGAATGTGCTAATTTTAAGAGTACAACATGTTGGTAAATTCATAATTTCCTTTAGAAAGACCTTTATGTACTAAAAATGCACCTCACTCATTTTTGCAATTTGTTTAACCCCAGTGAGAGTCAAGAGAATCTTTTAGTGGATGTTAGTGGAAATTGTAATGGACTATAGAGGATGGAAATATTGATTGAATACATTGATTCATGCTCATTCAGGAAAGTAGTGAGATAATAGAACTAAATAATTGGTAAAAATGTGAACTGACTGTTTAGATTGTAAATGCTGCATTCTAGACCTAACAGAGGACTTTCCTTACTTCACTCATCAAAGCTTGATTAATTAACTAATTGACAAACAGCTAATACCACCTTCTCAATCTCTTCTCTGGAAATCTTTCACCACCTCTGTTAGGCAGCATGACTGATCAGCAAAGATGGATTTCTTTTGCCCATAGCCATTATCTAATTTTAATATTTTTAATTTTCTTTCCTTTCTTCTCCTCCATAATACATCTGATATATTCCTAAGGGAAAAGAAATATACTTCTGACTAGTGCATTATTATATTTAAAATTCTGAGTAAATGAAAAGAGAGAGAGAGAAATTATCACTACTTGAATTTTGAAAAATTCTTCTTGGCAAAAAAACACAGTACTGTGACAAGAAGATCAGATTATTAGCTACTATGACTGCAATATTAATTGATTGCTAAGCTGAAATGCCATGGGCCATGTCTTACTTATTCCCACAACTGTCAATGGAAGTTCTACTCATGGAATGAATAGAATTAAATAACCCAAGCCTCCCCCTCTCCTTCCCACACATACCTCTTCCTCATACTGCATCTACTTAACAGGCTAATGATATACGAGCAAAATAAGTGTATGTAACCCTGAAATTCTGCCTTTGTGTTGAAAAAAAAGTATTTTCTATGGCACATTTTGTTAGAGCTCTTTTTGTTGATTTGTTTTCCAGCATTTTTTGGTGTTCCTTGGCTTTATGGAAGAAAAATTAAAGTGTGTGCCTTGGCATATATTAGTATATGTATTTATTTAATTCAACCGGGATATTGGAGTTCATGCTTCCCAGTTGAATGGAGTTTACCTCAGCAGAGCTTTACTTTAACACTGACTTTGTGGAACAACTATGTAGTTTTAAACTACCCACAATCTCCCATCTTCAGGTTAGTTGATTTGGAGGAGGAGGCTATGGGTCTTGTAGTCACTCCATTCCAAATATTTTCTAAGCCAGAGGTTGTAGTCTTGTGTTTGGCAGCTATGGTCATGTGTCCATGAATTTGTCCAATGAAATTTTCGAACCTATGTAGAAGTTTACATATTTTGAAATGTCACCAAATTATATTACAGTTTACAAGTTACATTTTACAATTTACAATTACAAATTATATTGCAAAATTTAGCAAAACTCCCAGTAATATTTAATAGGAAGTTCAGTGATTTGACTGTGTGCCACCTTTGTTTTGACCCTGTCTTTTGATTTTGACCTTCAACCTCTTTTTTTTTTTTTGAAAGGCATAGAGTGATAGAATGGGTTGGAGTGAGATGAATGACTAGCCCTTGTTTCCTCTCATAAATGTTGTTTCAGTTAGGCATCTGAAAGTAACTAATTATTTTTGAGAACTTACTCATCTTATGTTGAGGGATCTGTAAGATTTTGTGCTAGCAAATCAATTCTGTGTTGCAGTTTCTTTCCTAGCTATTTCAGAAGCAGAAACACTGAAACTCTCCTCCCTGCCATGTTATTCAGTCATCTCTCACCAGAGAGCAGTGGTCTCATGAAAATTACTGATTGGATGAACACTTATTTCAAATACTATTTTCTCTCTTCTGTCTTTATGAAGTAACTCTTGCTACTGTCATTTACAGACTGAATGGTTAAAACGATTAGAGATACTGCAGTGTTTCTTACCAGTCTTAATTTGTACTCCAGTGGTTCATATCTGCAGAGCTTGGGACTGGGTCCCAAATTTAGATCTGCATCTGATTATAGCAAACTGATGTAGAGCTCTGCTCCCTGCTGCACGGGTGATGTGGAATATCACCCTGCTCTGAGGCAGCCTAATACCCATAGTCCTCTATTTACTGGAATATTTTAATCTCTTTTAGATAACAGTTGGAATAGTTACAAAAATATGTTTTAGGGATTGTAAGTTTTCTTCCTTATTATACTAAAATTATGTCAAATGTCAAATATTCCTCAGAAATATAAATGTACTGGTTTCTGTAGGGGTATTTAATAAGTGTTAGACTACTATATATTTAAGTGGACTATAATATAGTTTTAAATCTAGGAAATAAAGCCTATGGCCAGTCTCAGCCTAGCTTCAGTTTTGCAAGATAATTTGCTCAAATCCTTTCCTCTATCCAAGTCCTGCTCTGCCAAATAAAATTTCTGGTTTTTGGCCGTTGTCCCACTGTCAGAAAATTTCACAATTCTTGTTCATTCTGCTCTTCTTGTACTCTACATTAAAGAGCCTTCCTAGTCTGATAATTCTATGGCTCTGAAAAATAGGAATGTTTCTGCTGTTCTTTCAGTAAACTGGGAAAGGATGGAGGGGTGCGTTGTCTTTTTTTTAAACCCCAGTTGAAGAATCTTACAAAATATATTGTCAGCCAGATAAGCTGCTGAAACTGAGCATAAACACGCTACACTCACTGTTCACAAATAATTTATGACTCTTCCAATGTGCTTCCTATTAGGCATCTTCCTATAATCCCTCAGATAGCAGTAGATTTATGTGGGGATTTCTTTGAACTATACCACATTCAGCCTTTCCTTAATCATCCATGTTTCAGGAAGGCAGCACTAGTGAAATAGATCTCTGTAATCAAGTAATGCCTGAAATTCAATTCAAGAAAACATTTTGAAACAATGACATGCTTTACATATATTCAGGTCATCCTAACTCTGGGGTTTCTTGTGTAACTGAAGGAAGGAAAACTTGATATGTGACTAAATAAGGGATTTGGTTCCTGGAAAACCCCAGCAGTCTGAGTGATAAGGGCAAATAACTGCAAGAAAAAGGTTTATAGAAGTGTGAAATGGAAGTGTTGAGTCTGTTTAAAGACAATATTTAGTTACATGTTTCTTCTAAATAAACTGATGACCTCTAATTAACTTTTGCTGAAGTTTCTTTTTAATACTACTTCTATTTTGCAAGAGCTAAATATAACTTTTCTAGCATTTTGAACTGCTAACAACTGTGAAAGCTGACTTGCAATCCAATCTTGTATAATATCTTTACTGTTGTGACTGTAACCCTGCCTTCAATGGAAATTCAGATTGCCACACAGAAGGAATTAATTCTCTTTAATGCTTTTATTGTGCTGGAATACCACATTGAGCACGTTTACAGGGTGTTCATTGACATGCATTCACCACAGCATTGCTATGTAGTATCACTTACTTTGCATGTAAGTATCAAAACAGTTTTTGTACCCTTTTGGAGGACAGATCAGATGGACCACTGGTGTTCTCAATTATAGCAGCAACCCCTTTCCATAGATGTTTCTGTCAGTCACTGTTTTAGACGTCTTCTTGGGATTTTATAGCTCATTGATTACACTTCAATCCACCACAGCTCTGACAACTTTATAGAAAAATCTTTTCTTGCCTTCAGTTGAATAACTTGCATTTTAATGTCTTTTACGTTCTGAAACATGAGCAGTGGGAGAGAGAGCAGATACCTGCTGTGCACCCTTCCCCTTGGTCTCAGTCCATCTGCCAGAGAAGACATTTAGTGGTGTCCTGAGTTGGTTCCATGGTCAACCTTGAAATCAAAGTTTTGTTAGCTTTCACCTGTCAGTACTCTTCTTGTTCAGTCTGATCTCTTGTTGGTTACCTTGTATTACATTTTTTGTAGGAAACTCTTGGACACTGAGGATGAACTCTCTGACATCCAGTCGGATTCGGTCCCGCTGGAAGTGCGGGACTGGTTAGCTTCTACATTCACAAGAGAAATGGGAATAGTGAAGAGGAGACCTGAAGAAAAGCCCAAATTCCGAAGCATTGTGCACGCTGTACAGGCTGGGATTTTTGTAGAAAGGTGAGAGTTCTGTTTTCTCATTACAGCAAGTATTGCATTCAGCCACAGTACCTGCCATTGAAAATGGTTTAAATGGTGTTTGATGAAGCTGAAGCAAATCATTGAGCCAGAATTTATGCTTCAGGTTCTGCAGCCACTCTATTTTCTATACAGAATTCCAGAAACCTCTAAATCTGCAAAAATCTCTCTTGGAAAATTCTGGGGATGAACTCAATGGCTTTGCAAATTCTACGCTAAGTTGTACTGAAGACTGTTCTAATATAAAAGAGTAATATACCAGCAAAGGGACTTTTCTCATAAGTTCATAAAAGATTACATAGATCTTTGGCATCACACCCTTAAATAGCTTCATGTCATTTCATAAACTGTGAAAGATTGGTTAAAAAAAAATAAATATATATATATATATAGTTCCAGGATTTTTTAAAGGAGTGCTATTTTTTAATATTTTGTTTGTTCTTTTAGGATGTACCGAAAAACTTCAAGCATGGTTGGTTTGGCTTACCCAGCAGAAGTTATAGTCACATTTAAGGTGAAAGAAGTTTAATCATTGCAGAATTTGAGTGTATTTGCACTTACATTTAGTGACTTTTAGGGTTAAATAAATGCTTTTTTCTACTGAACATACCCTAGCCATAGTTAGTACTACAGAACTGAGCACACAGAAAAGAGAAAAGAATAGTTAAAAATTAAAAAATAGTATGATTCTAATTAATTGTGATTTCATTTAGATGCTATTAGAGCAATAGAATTAATTTTTTATAGAAATCTTTATAGAAACATGAGACAGTTTTATCAGCTCCCAGTGGTATTGCAATCAGTGTCTCAGACAGCAGCATTTGTTTCCATTTTAGAAAATAAAATGGAGATAGTATTGGGATAGAGCTAACAAAAGAAGCTGGAGCTTATGGAACAAGTACAATATTTGCTGTGAATTTAAGGTATTGCTGTAGTTCCACCAAAAGACGCTCTTTTACAGTAAGCTGAGTTCCTAGGTCTATGTATGCAATTAAAACCAGATTTCTTTAGGATGAAGAAACTCAAATTTCCCTCTCAAAGCCAAACACTGGTATATCATTCTCAAATTGCTTTATGGTTAATGACAGCAGTGTTAATGACATTACATAGTATTTTATTTTGAGAGTGGTATTCAGATTAGCTGCACAAGGTTCTAGACATGATTTGTAATCAGAAAGTTAAACTTGAAAGATGAAGGCCTTTGATTCAAAGCATACAAAGTTGCCTAGGTCACGTTGCAAGTATTTTATTCATAAGTGACACAAATGTTTTCATTGTTAATACTGAAATAGTCATTAATGTGTTATCTACATTAGGACTTTGAACGAGTTGGACAATAAAACCACCAAAGTCTTCCCCTTCCCTCCAAAAATCTCTGAAGTATCTTTTCCAGTGATTAATTGGAAACCTACCCAAATGGATGGAAATGTAATGGTTTTTTGTTTTTTGTTTCTTTTTCCCTCATCTACAGGATGTTGATAAATGGTCTTTTGACGTATTTGCCCTAAATGAAGCAAGTGGAGAGCACAGTCTGAAATTTATGATGTATGAGCTCTTAACCCGATATGACCTTTTGAGCCGTTTCAAGGTCAGGAACTGACCACAAATAAAAATATGCATGCAAAAATACATGTGTCAGATTTAAAATACAGGAATGTCAGCATTGATTTTTTTTTAATTGTACAATGCAGTGTCGTATTTCAAAGAATATGCAAATGAAATATTGTAATACGCCAATAGTTCTACCAAATGCAAAGCAAGTGAAGTATTGTAATACGCCAATAATTCTACCAAACGAAACTTCACCCAGAACATGCAAATTTTTCTGCAACCCAAAAAAATGGAAAGCTATGTAGACCCTCATCATGTCGTTTGTACGTGTTACATAAATAGCCTATTTAGTCAGCAGGTCTGAGTCAGTGTCCCAGATTTATGGACCAAAGATTACCAATAAGGCAGAAAAGTGTAGTTAGTCCTAAATACATTTTTCATGGTTTAGATCTTAGTATGTTGGCCAACACTGTGCAGGGTCTTTAGCTGAACCTTCCTCTCCTAAACAACCTGGGGGGATATATACAGAGAAAAATGCTTTTCCATGGTGTTTGCAGGGTTTTGCAATATAATGTGGAGCACTTATAGCCAACACTGAAAGGGTGAGATAAAAAAATGGATCAAAATGCTACATTTATAGTTATAATAGTACCAAATGAAAGTTTTCTGATAGTTTCAAAATCACTCCACTGATAAACTTCATATTCCTTTTGAAGAGGCTGTCTCACCCTGAAATTATTTTGAATTTTTAAATTTTAGGCTGGTAACCCATATTTTTCCAAGAAGCTTTATTTGCTTGAAGTCAGAACCACACCAGGGCTACCATTAACAACAGTGACAGGAAGTACACAATGCTACTAGCAGAGTGGGCTTAAGCCCATTCTCAGTCCCATTGTTTACCTTGTAAGGTTTTTAAATAAAGAAAAAAAATATTAAGGAAAACATAATTTAATTAAGTAAGTGATGTGGTTTATCTCCAGGCAGCAAATAAGCACCACACAGTCACTCACTTGCTCACTCCTCTCCCCAGCAGGATGGGGAAAAGAGAATTGGAGGCGTAAAAGTGAGAAAACTTGTGGGTTGAGATATATACAGTTTAATAATGATGGTGATAACAATAATATAGAAAATTAATGAAAATGATGCAAATTAAAACAATTTCTCAGCACCAGCTGAGCGATGCCCAGCTGGCCCTGCAGGCAGCAGCCCCCCAGGCAGGCTCCCCCAGCTTCATGTTGCTGACCATGAGGCCATGTGGAATGTTATCCCTTGGGTCAACTGGGCCAGCTGTGTCTCTTCCCAACTCCTTCTGCACCCCAGCCTACTCTGTGGTGGGTGGGATGAGGAACAGAAAGGGCCTTGACTCTGTGTAATCACTGCTCAGCAGCAACTAAAACGTCCCGGTGTTATCAGCACTGTTTACAGCACAAATCCAAAACATTGTCCCATACTGTGAAGAAAATTAACTCTGTCGTTGCCCAAAGCAGCACAACGTGAAAATAAATGGCAGTAGATAGTACCTGTAGTTCTCACATTGCCTGGAGGAAGAAAAGTCATACTATGAGACTAAAGGGAACCTTGTCTCAAGCAAGGTAAAACTGGTGGAGAAAAGGAGATCATCCAATTGCTAGACTCCTATCTGTCAAGTCTATATTATATGAGCAATCTATGCATTCCTGGTCAGACAGACAAGTCTTGAAAACCATTTGGTTGATAGCTCTGCAGTCTCTTGTGCATGGTGTATGGAGAGGGATATAACGTGTACAGAAATTGGGTGGAGACTCAGCGGTGCATATATGATACTAGACCTTTACATTTTAAATTTTTCTTTTATTGTTTGCTGACTAGATTCTGTGGTATATTATTTGTGGTTTATTTATTGCATGCTTAACTTTGCAGCTGTTGCAGGAAAAAAATCCATTATTTTAATGTTTTCTTCTCCCTAGATCCCTGTTCCCAATCTTATTTCTTTTGCTGAAGCTCTTGAAGTTGGTTACAGCAAATACAAAAATCCCTATCACAATTTGATCCATGCAGCTGATGTTACTCAAACTGTGCATTACATAATGATTCACACTGGTATCATGGTAAGAAGTATTTTGAAGTTCAATTTACTTCTTTTCTCAGACTCTGCTGTTTTGAATGCATGTGTACATGTGTCTTTTCTAAGGGAAAAGCTCACTAGAAAATTTTGCAGACATTCAAACTACTGTTCTTCAAAACTACTAAACTTTATTTCATTATAACAGTTCTTCCAGGCTGAAATCCTCTTAATGCAGAGGGAAAGAAGAGGAAAAAAGTAATCCTTAAATCCTTTTTGCTTTTCAGTGCCTGTATTTAGGTATTATATATCATATTAAATGAGATAGATTTGCAGGAGTGGGCAGGTGAGAATTTTTTACTTTCACATCATTGCATGGGAGGTGTGATCAGGCAAGGAAGCTTTAGTATCTGCTGAGGTCCTGGCTGTTGAAGGATGCACTGAATCAGTTCTGGTCTCATTATAGAATGGTTTGGGTTGGAAAGCACCTTAAAGACATCTTAGTTCCAACCTCCCTCCTATAGGAAAGGACACCTTCCACAAGCCAGGTTGCTCAAAGCCTGTCCAGCCTGGCCTTGAACTCTGCAACTGCTTTTTCTTTGAGTTTTTAACCTTCTTTAGGACTGCACTTGCATACTGTATGTTCCTATAGCAGGCAGGATATTTCATTTGCCTTGCAATGTCACAATATTTTAAGTTTTTTATTTGGGAACTGAACTGAGGCTGTGCAAGCATTTTTATTTCTAAACAATTATGTTCGATTTAATACCAGCAGTGGGAGTCTCCTCACTATAAGCTTGCTAGGCAAAAGTAAATACTGACTGAAAGAAAATGGACATTGCTGTCAATGGCATTTTGATGATTTGTCTTCAATGTGAATACACTTGTTTCATAAAAGAACCCCAACAAAACAAACAAACCACAACAACAAGAAAAAAACCCAAAACACAAAACCAAACAAACAACAAAAAGCACCAATCAAAACCAACCCAACCAAAAAACAAACAACAAACAAACCAAGCAAAACAGCTGGGAAGAGATAGTGTCTGATTTCTGTTTGCAGCATTGTGAAACAATTTCATAAGACTTTGGAAAGGAAAAATTTGGTGCTGACTCTAGATGTCTGTACTGCTATATATATACACAATAAAAGACAGTCAATCGCTTATGTCAAGCATTTTCTCGCTTTAAACTGCCTTTGGCTTCAGAGGCAGCAAGTAAAGGTCCGTAGGCATCACAGGTTTTTATTTTACTGTTTGAAGGAAGTATTTTGCTTTTAAGTATCAAGTGTTTAAAGCTACATTTTAACTCCAATACTACTTGAGTTAAGCCTAGAGTCTTCACCAGGCAAGATTCCTTTCCACACTGAGATGTTTTCTTGAGAAAGTACTTCCATATCAGACTGAAGCAGGGGCTAGACAACTTTTGCCAAGAGGAGTCCAAACCAAAGTTCTTGTATACATCATTCACCTACCAAAATAATACTTCAGTGAAAGAAAATTCTTGAAGAGGTTAGATCATGGTTCCTGTCCCACCCTTGTCTTCTACTGTAAGATTAACTGCTAGCGTTAAGTGATGTAAGACATGGCTTTGTTGCAGCTGTACACTTGGATCAGGAACTTAACAGGAGGAAAACCTTTGTATTTTATGATACATTATAAACATCCCTCTGGCCCTTCTGCCCTTCAAAAAAGACGGCCACATTCAGATTTTCATTGTGATGCCAGAACAAGGTTCCAGCTTCCAGAGCTATCCTAGTCAATTTGAGACATTTAGACATTGATTAAACAACTTTGCAACACACTTTATGTATCTCTGAACACTGAATGAAAGAATCTGTTTCATATTTAAATATCTGCTGAATGTTTCATTGGGTGCACATGAGTATGAGAAAGGCTTTTCCAACACAATTAGCATCTTAATCTACTAACTAACTTTGATGAGATTTTTTAACTTTTTCAGAAAAGCTTAGATTTTACTGTGGTGAAACCTCACTGATGTTAGAACACTGCTACAAAATATTTCTATACAATTAGGCCAGCTTTAATTCACATTTTAATTGCCAAATTATGATATTGAATTGTGATATTCCCCTGCCTGTGGCAGGGGGGATTGGAATTAGATGATCTTTAATGTCCCTTCTAACTTTAAGCATTCTATGGTTCTGTGATACTGGAAAGTTCTTGGAAAGATACCTAACTAGGACAACACTTAGTCAAGAGTGCCTTCAAACAGATGTACTTGCCAGGCAGAAGGAACATTTATGGAAATCAGTGTTTGAAAGGGGGCCTAGTGATTCTGCAGCTTGCAAAGTGTTTCTGTCCTAAATGTCACTTGCAATTTAAGAAAGCATCAGTATCATGAAAATTTTCTATTTAACTTGTTGAATTTTTTTTCCTTTTGCCTGGTTAACCCTCCAGTACTCTACTCAATAACAATTTTGAGTTTGCTTCTCAAGCCAATAGTTTTCAGAGCATGTCCAATATAATGTCTCTTTTAACTCTCCTGTATTTCTAATAAATACCTGGATTAGAGTAAATCTGATGTAATTCTACATCAAATTCCTGTGGAGTTTTTTTTTTGTAGATTGGTTTGCAATTTGAACTTTTTGTGCTTTCATTGTCTCTTAAGGAACTGATGCTGACTCCAAATCTTGCAAAGAGTTGTTTATATCCCTTGTTTATTTCTGAAAGACATACTGAAGCAAATGTTTCCAAAAGCTGGGATTTAGGAAACCTTTTTTGTGATTCCTGTTGGTGGTATCATATATTTTTTAGCTTTTATAGGAAGCTGAAAAACAGCTGTATTTCAGAATTCGACAAAAAAATATGGCTAATCAGTTTATGCTTCTCTACAAGCTCTCAGAGAGATTCTGGTGAAGAATAACACATACTCAGAGTTGCAGTTAAAGAAATGAAATTATCATTAGAATTTGCAAAAGTTGCTGTCTATCTCAAGAAACAAGACCCAGCCACCTTGGATCAATGTTAGAATGTTAGATATCACAGATGGCATACAACCTATTAACCTTCCCGAGAGAATAAACCCCAGATGATGCAACTGAAATGCATAACTCAAGGTTGCATTTATGAAGTTTTCATCTTGATAAAGGTTTAAGAATCCAAGTCCCAGGGAATATATCTTGTAAAGAACTTTTGAGTCATAGATCATCTTCCCACCATCCCTTTTCTCCTCCCACATACCTGTATTGCTCAAAGTAAAGGAAAAAAATGTCTTTACTGCCAATAAGTGCATTGTGAAATTCCATTTCTTAGTCAGTTTTTAATCCATCATTGTAAAAAAAAAATAGTTTCAAACAGAACTCATGGTAAGTTGAAATGTATCTATTTACATATAAGCAATACACAATACTTCAGTAGAAGAGATAATTTAAGTTAGGTGTTACATTGCATGGCATAGTATTTTTCAGAAGGGAAGCAGGTTTCAGCTCTTCTCAGTCTTGCAGACCTCCAGATACTTGTTTTTCCCTCTCCCTTTCAGAAATACACTTATTAACTACCTCTCTAAGAGCTTTTTCCTACTTCTAGAAAGTCCTTAATAGTTCTCTTATTTTCTGATTTGATTACTGATCTCAATTTTGACTGTACAGCTAGTGTGTGTAGAATATTTTCTCTTCTGTATTAATATATGAAGCCTCTGTGTAGCCCTTAGATATTGTTTGTACTTATGAATGCATTGTCTAGCAACTATTTTGGTTTCTAGAAAAGCTGACCTTTGAAAAGGCATCTCAAAGAAAAAGTTTATGTTTAGCTTTAGTTATTAATAATTTCTGTGTTTCTATTCTACTTGGTATGTTGAAAACATTGTGAAAGCCAGGACTGGCCATGGCCTGGTTTCTTGTGACACACAATATGATGAAGGTCATTGTTTCCATTTTTAGAACTGCTTACAGTACATTCTCATTCCTCTGTTGTGACCTTTTTAAACATCTACTGCTTCACCAACAGGCAGTACTTGTTCCTCAGCAGTTTTATTTTGTCGCTGAATGACCTGTTTAATTATTATCACATTGCTTATGAATCTTGACTGTTTCCTTTCTTCTTCTTTGAAACAAGATCTACTATTGGCAACTTTTATACATCTCATATCCATTCATACACATGTATGTGCATATTGTGCGCATGCAGCTGAGATCATTCTTGGATCCGCTAGTACAGAAGATTACTTCTACACCAAAAACATCTGAAATATGTGTGGAAATGCTTGACTGGCATTTGACTTAATCAGTCCTATGACTGTGGGGGTTAATTATCATATGATTTTTCTGCCCCCATCTTTAGATGGAGTTAATTTTTCCTCAAGGACTTTCTATCATTCAAGAAATAGAACTTGAAAGAAGATAACAAAGGTTATTGTACAAACTGAGCAATACAGAACAACCTCAGTTAGCAAGAGTTGTAAAAGGGGCCAAAACTCCAGGGTCTGCATTATTTTGTAAACAGGACCTATATTACCTTTTGTTCTGTGTAACTGTATACTAGCCTTATGCACCTTTTTTTTTCCCCCCTGCATCAGTACAAAGTATGATAAAATTTAGAACAGGAAAATCTCCCATGGGCCTAATTTTAGTGCTATGTACACTGGTAAAACTTAGCCAATGCTAATTTTGTACCTTCAATTTGTTTTGAACTGTATATATAGTTTACTAAAGACAAATTATAACCTAAATTCATATTAGGTTTTTTAAGATTAATACACTGTAATTTGGCAAGTGTATGGGCTAAGAGATTAGATACTCAAAGCAGTTGCAAATTATACCATGTAATTCTTTTGATAACTTCTTATATTTTTGGCTGCCAATATTTACTTTGCTAGTGACCATAAGGATGTTAACTTGGTCTCAGAGAAATCATAATAAGCATAAGGACTGATTTTACTGTACAATACTGAAGTGTTATGGACATATATTTATCTGGAGTAAGACAAGAGGAAAGTTTATTTAAGTGGAAGGTAATGCAAAACATTTTCAGCACTGTAGTGTTTAATCCAAGTTAGGCTATTACAGAAAATGTGACTAGGATTTGTTTTTCATTTACCAGCACTGGCTCACAGAACTGGAAATTTTAGCAATGATCTTTGCAGCTGCCGTTCATGATTATGAACATACTGGGACCACAAACAATTTTCATATTCAGACAAGGTAAGTGAAGTGGTCTCCAAAGAGTTGTTTCTGGAATCTGCTGTTCATTGGTCTGAACTATTTCATAACTCTTAGTAATAAAGCCAGGGAGTAGCCAGGTCATTCCTGATTTTACAAATTGCTTCTTCAGCTTTTCTAGAGTTAATGGGACCGCTCACATGCTCAAAAACTGTGGAAAAGTAGGGAGATAGCTCCATAATATTTGAAATAATTGTATTTTGGAGCTGATATGTTAAGAGAAATTTCAAAAATATTCAGAACTTGCAGAATATGGGCTTGAAACCCCCTCACCCCTCTATTTGCTCACTTAAATTCTGATACTTCTGACTTAAAAACTTCTACTGTATCCCCATAAAAATATTATCTCACTTAAAGCAATGTGCCTACATTTTGTTTCACTTTGTGTATTAAACTTAGAGGGTCCTGGTGCAGAGGGAGAAACTTTCAAGTACAGCTTTAGAAATACCTACCACGAGCCCTCTCCTAGCAAGTTTTGGAAGCATCTGCAGTAGATATGAAAAAGAAATCTGAAAGGGAATCCAGTTTGAAAGCCAGGCTAACTGTATTCTTATGCAGGTGCAGCATGTCATTCTAGCTGCTGGTCCTGTACAACAGCATATGCTTCTCTCCCTTAAAATATTTTCAACTTATCAAAGTAAAATCCTTGACCATAACTGAGTGAAAATTGGTACATCCTTGACCTAGTACAAACCATCTCGTTTTTCTCTTACGCTAGGCTATACTTTTAGTATCCTCAGTTGAGGAGTTTGCTTTAGCTGCTCTTTAAAAAAAAAAAAAAAACAAAACCATGGCACTGGCATATTCTAATAAAACAGCTCAGTGCTAGAAATATTACTGCTTTGAACAGAAGCGTCCTCCCTCTCACCTATATGGATAAAATGCCCAATGGTTACATTTAAATTAAGTCTATAACATACTTTTTCTCCAAGATATGGCCTTCAATAATGAAAAAATGCTAGATTTGCAGCTGAAATAAGGATGCAACTCTTTTCTCTCTCAGCATAGTCTGCTAAAAATAAACCTCAGTTTGTAGTTCCAAGTTTATATTACTTTTCTACTTTTGTCCTTAATATTTTGCTCTGAAGTATTGCAAGAGTGGAAAATTAATTAAGCTGATAGCCTTTGAATTTTATTCAGGCATACTTGCAAACAGGTGTTTGTTCTGTGATGTAGCTCATTCTTCTCTCCTAGTGTAACTTGGCCCTGATGTGGTATCTCAGACTGTGATTCCAGGCTTATTTTGCCGGAGGAAAACTGACGGAATACCTGCCAAAATCATAGCAAATCTTAACACTGCTTAAACCTAGTCATAAGTAGCTATGTTGATAAAAGTGTGCTTCATAAACACATGTGATTGGCATAACACAGATTTGCCCATTATTTTAGTTAGATTATGGATGTAAACGTTGATTATTTAGGTCGGTTGTGGTTTATTCCCTCTAAATAATGTTTCCAATCCTGTTTTAATTTTTTAGATTCTTTGGTATTATACATGACAATATATACTATTAGCTGCATTACTAACTCAGCACACCCTTCTTCTAATACAGCCTTGTCAGTTGACGAAATTGAAATATTCAGGAACAGTTTTATCAGCACAGAATTGTAGCAGAGAGTGGAGTCCTAAGATTGCTTATCAGGTCAGATCAGGTCTTGGAGAAACAAATTCACCAAGAAGTAATGATGTTTAAAGCTCAGTGTGATAAATCCACACCACATCAAAACTTGTGAAAGTCTCAATGTGATTTTGGAATTGTACATTAGTCTTTAATTAAGATGGAAAGGATGCTGTTAAGTGTGCTAACATTATGGTATGGGTCTTTCTTTAGGGAACACTTGAGTGGAATCAAATTTCAGCTTAGCATCTCTACCATCCTGCTGTAGTGAGGCTTAAGGTTTCCCTGTTTTTCTGACAAATGATGATGGCTATTTAAAACATATGAAATTGAAACTTTTTAATACTTTATTATTTACAGCTTCTTCTGATAATAAGTAGCGTGGGCCAAAGCACAAATCTCAGAACAGGGGGAGTAATTTCTTAATACCCACCCTATGTGTGGAGCCCCACTGTTGGTGAACACATTGCAATTTAAATGGTTGTATTGTGTAAGTGCACTGTTGTAACCTAATCAGAGCATTTCTGATGCTCTGCAGTCCTGTCTACAGTCAAGAAGCTCAAAGATCTCACAATTTTTTGTCACAGTTAGATCATATCCATAAAACATCACACATTTAAAAATAAGACTTTCCCTCAAACAGTGCATACAATGGTATAATGATAATTTTTTATGCACCTGAGATGGAAAATTTAGCAATATTTGATACAAATAGGAACAAATAAACATAGTTTTATATATGTATACGCATACACACACATATATATAGTCATTACTTCTCATAGAGAATACCTAGTCCTACCTTTCCCAATGCCATCATCAGGACACTATTACAAGATCTGCCTTTTGTTTTCAACACTAGGTCAGATGTTGCTATATTGTACAACGATCGTTCTGTTCTTGAAAATCATCATGTAAGTGCTGCTTATAGACTCATGCAGGAAGAAGAGATGAACATCCTGGCTAATCTAAACAAAGATGACTGGAGGTAAGACTTGCTGTGACATTCAAACATAACTTCAGTATTTAAAAATAATAAAATACACCAGGCCTTCCCCATGGAGTCTATTTTAAGAGTTCAAATTACAGGAAACAACATTGACACTGGAAAGAGTAATGGATATTTAAAGTCTAGGGAAGGCTGCTGTGGTGTTAAGTACTGTTTGGGAGACTCCATATAGTTTTCCAAGTGAGGTTGTGCATTTATGAGGCACGGTAATGGACTGTGTGGACACAGGTGAGACAGCTCTTTAGGAAAATCACAATGCTGAGCTAGGTTGCCTTTGTCCAATGCAACCAGTGGGTTGAAATGATGGTGCAGAGTCACACTCTGCTGCCAGCTTGTGCACTGCTGCCAGCTTGAGCACTACTTCCCCTGGGATTTCAACATAGTCACATCTTAGTTAAGCATTAAAAAATAAATTATGTGGACAACCCAAAAATAATAAAGGCCCAGAAGCACTACAGAAATATCTTCTTTTTCTTCTTAGTTTTAGTGTAAATCATGAAGAAAATTTGGCCACCTGGAAGAATAAGTATTGTAATTGATGTATCACAAATAATAAGACCTGTAATGCTAAAATGAACAAGCTTTAGACTAAGACTCTCACCATTATTAAAAAGGACATGTTATCTTTGTATGTATTTGGATACATAAGGCATTTAAAATAAGAGTCTTCTGTGTCTTTCTGTAAACGTAGATATTATTCAGCAATCCTAAAAAAAACCTTGTAAATGGGTGGACTGTGAAGTTCAGAGAGAGGTGTTCTGCTTCCAGGGAAGTCTTCCACTGTGAATGATGCTACCATGAATAACAAAACTATACTATGCTTTATTTGTACTTTCATGAAACTATACATTTATGAAGGAATATGTGAATGTCAGATGAAGTTTTGGTGTGCTGTATATTTACAGATGAAGGACTGTTTTACATAGTAGAATTACATGAGTTTGCTTATCTACATGATGAGAACACCCCTAAATAAAATATTTATTGAATGTAAGTCTGATGGCCCTTTTGGGTTTCAATTAATGATTTTTCTGTTCCTGTTTTCAAATAAATATTAAAAATATTTTAATGTTTTTTATTTAATACAAAATGAGAGACGAAGCATAGACTTTTTAATTCTCTTAAAATAATTCTTCTCAGAGGATATTCATTGGATGTAGTTATCAGAAGGTTTGTGTTGTACATTCAGTTCTGGAGAAAATTGTCCAGAAGGACATTGTAAACTTAACTGACAACTGTCTACACACCTAGATTTTCATTGCCAACATGAGTCAGCCTTGCTCTTCTTGGAACTATTTTGGGTCTGATAGTCTTGGAGCCAATAGGGCTCTGTGATCCTATTTTTGCTTGTCTTAACTATTGAGTATAGAGAGTAATTGTGCCAGTAGACAGCCATCAGAAAATGGTATTCTGTCTTCTAAAACCATCATTTTAGGGAGAAAATTATTTTCTAATCTTCAGACTTGTTGTCTTGAGTATGTTTTTTGAAGTGGTGTTGTTTCATATTGTGTCCTAACAGAGAATGCTTCCAAGTAGAAAGGGGCTGACCTTCTTCAGTTGAATTTCAATTTAGGAATGCTCCAAGGGTGGCTTGAAAACGCTTATGTGCTTCCCCTCTCCTGGCTTCTTCATCAGTGAAGATCACCATAAAACAGTATAGTTTGAGAATCCCTGCAGCAACATACAGTGACTCCAGCTGACAGAAATCTGGCTGCCAGCTAATACAATTTATCCCAGGCATTCCCTTTTGTTATGCCACTGAGGAAAAGAGTAATAGGACGTAAACAAAATATTTACCAATAGAAAGAGGAGCCTGTGATGTCCAGGTCTGTGATGTTCATAGCTACAGCTTCAGTGGGCTGCAAACAGAATAAAGGGAAGAATGTGATGGAGTCTCTTCACATTCCTGAAGAACACTCTTCTCTACATAGATTGTTTGGTCATGTCTTCCCATAGCTCTTTTTCCAGTTCAATTGTGGACTGTTTTCTCTTAATTTTGTTGCATTTCATTTCTCTGTGGTTTTTGAACCCATTATAGGCTACCATGTTTTTTTGGAAGTTGTTCAATAACACCCTGGATCTGTTTACACTTCCTTTTCACTGTAACTCAATTATGTTTTCCTAGAAGATCTTACTTTAGTTTTGTGAATTTTGTTTATACAGGTTGGCCACACAGATGCTATTATATGCAGCCGGTTTGAAGTTGGTGAAATTTTTTTTGTCAGAGAAAAGTTGAATTTATCATCTCCTTTTGGGACTGTTCAGTAGAACTTAGAAATATATGAATTGACTAATAAGCTCAAGCAACTAAACTAGGACACTTGGTTCTGTGTTTTGTCACTTAGCTCGGCAATTACACTCTGTACTTTGAAGCATGCAGTAAATTCCAAAGGGCCAGTCTGTGCCAACCTGTGCAACCTGTTGCAGTCTGATACTTCAATTTAGAGAGTCAGTCATGGAAATGACAGTTTCCTGGTATTCGTTTCTAATATCTAGAGATTCCTGTTACCCTGTCATTTCATTGGTGCCATGATGGATCTGTTAGTCACTTAACAGAAGCTCTTCAATTTTCATATTATTACTCAAGTGAGCTTCTTGGATCTATACTGAAATTCGTGCTGTTAAACTAACAGTTTTGAGGTTTGCATTTAATCAAGTTGGCAGTTAATTGAAATTATAACCTCTTCAACTTTTTCATGTATTTTCTGGCACTGATTAATTTCTTTACTACTGTCATAGTTATTTTCTTTAGTTGCAGCAATTTCATTTTTCAAAAATTTAACACTGCTGACTATTTAAACTGAGCTTCTGCTAATTATTCTAGCAAGATGAAGCAAAATGACTGAGAATGACTTTACAGTATTCCATTTTCTCTTCTACATGTTAACATTAAGAAGATAAATGTACTAATAAACTGCCAGCTACAATTAAGTTTGAAACTTAGGCTTCTGGTCTGAGCAGGGGAACGCTGCCAGCATTCTAAGGATGTTGTCCTTTGGATAATGCATGTGACATTCATAGTAATTTTTCAGTCTTTTCTCAACTCTGAAAATATGTTCCAGGCTTTGATGTTGTTTCTCTCACTTAGTACCCCCAAGTAACAAAAGAGAGATCCTCATTTTTCCCCCTCTCTCATTTGACTTACCAGACTTGCAGTGTTCCAGCACCCCATGTGTAACATCGTTATAGGTGGTGGGGCAGTATTAATGTCTCAAATCATTCCAGTCAGAAGGCATACAATGATATATTGCCTGATTATTAAAAAAAAATGCAAAATTAATAAAACAATAAACACTATATATAGTGCATAATGAACAACATTCTTTCACAAATTCCCTTGGGATTCTTCTGTCTGAGAAGATGAGCTTTATGTCTTCAGTTCTCAACTTGCTTTTGCTCATCTTAGTCTGTTCCTGCATTTTTGATTACTTTCCAGCTGACCAAATGTCTTTGCCACAGACAAATCCAGGTAAAGCTGCTTTCTGTTCATAGGTTAACTACTTTTCCAAGAAATTCATATGCCACTCCTTGTCTCTTTATGACAGCATTGTTCATGTAATTTCTTTACATAGTCTTTTATCTATTGTTTTTTTTACAGTATTCTATGCATCGGACTAATGCCTATAAGAGGGTTAAGAAAGGATAACAGCACAGAACATGACAGTTTGCTTAAGTAAAGTGGAGATGGTAGACTCAAAACCAGTAATCTTCTGACTTTGGGCCTAAAAAACTGCCATGTGCTATATGTGAATACTGTTGCCACTTCCCTTCATAATACAACAACATCTACATATGCTTTTGCCATGGCAGCAGGAGCAGTGCTACTTGTATTATCCTGATGTTTGTAGTTGTGGACTACTTAATGAAGAAGGGGAGAGATTTCTGCCCAGGATTTACCATAAAGTCAGCTGAGGGCTCCTACCATGTAGAAGTTGAGACATTTTTCCTGGGAAGCAATTTAGTAACGGTAGCAGTGCAAGAGTAATCTTCTGTGCAATGATAGTAGACAAAGCATTTGTAGTTCTAGTAGAGCTTTATTCAACATTTCCCCATCAGGTCTCAATTTTCTATCCCTCTAATTATGGTTGATATGGGCACAGGCAGGAAACAACTGAAGGAGTCTCTCCTTTGCTCCTAAGCAGTTTTTTAGTGGCCTGAAATCTTCAGAAGTGGCCTGAAATCTTCTTTGATCCTTATTAAGGTGTTAGAGGTAAGAATTAGGGTTTTTTTCTGTTGCCATGACAATGAGTATATGGAAAGTGGGGTTTTGCTTCTCTGTGTGTGTCTTGTGTAGTAGAGGTGAGATGTCTTGTGAGTAGGGGTAAACTTATTTCTGATTACTCTTAAAAGTTCAGACATTGAAAGTTTCTAAGAAAATCTCTGATAGAAGGGGGAAGCAATAATTATTTCAGTCTTACAAACACAGGGTTTAACAATGCAGAGCCCTCAGTTTTCTTGTAGTTAGCGAGTTTATTTCTTTGGGTTTTTAAATTTTTTTTTAAATGGGTTTGGCCGTGTTTGAAGGGTACAGTTTCAAAGCAATTTGGAGGAGGAACAGCTGGGATGAAAAATAATTAGTATCTTATTATGAGATCAGAAAAGGTAAGGCATTTTCTAAACACAAGTTGCTATGGCTGCATGTTACTGAGTGGAAGTGAGAGCATTGAGTTTTTATCCAGTTACATTAAAACAAATCAGGAATAAATACATAAAAATCAGTGGCTTAAATAGCTGCTTAAATATGCAATTAATTTGGTTCAAATGCAGTCTTGATAATCTTTATAATAAAGTATTCTAAAATCCCTAAAGAATACTGCAAATTACCTCTTTAAAACGTAGTCCGTTGGAAAAAACTGCATGTGTTTAGATTTACTGAAATTGAAGATATGAATACCATATGAAAAATCAGTGAGAATGACTAAAGTAGTATTCTACTGTTGTATTTGATACTTGGACATTCTTAAGATTGGGATTGTGCTCATGAAGATATATGGTACATAATCAAATGTTTAATGTGGTGAATTGTTCCCCGTATACATATAAGTAGCACTTATCCTCGTAGGACATTTAAAAAGCATGTAAATAAAGATCCAGTGGACTCCTACATGGCCTGTATGTGATCCTTCTACATCAAGGAGACAGAATTTTCGAAGTCAGTAATTGTTGTTGACAAAATTAATTTAATTTCATATTCACAATTAGAATTAATACACTCACACGATTCATGTTTTACTAGTTTCATATTCATTTAATAGAAAGCTGATGGACAAACCAACATCTCTGACTGTAATACCAAGACAGAGAGAAAATATAAATAGTAAACTTCTAATTCATTAAATAGGCATTGCAGTATTTTTGAGATGAAAGGTAGTTTGTTGTATATGATCTTGTATAACGTTGATAGTGTTTCAGATGTAATACCTCATGCTCTTCTGAGTGTTTCCACAGCCTTCTTCCTAGCTTTAGTGTTATGCACTCTCTTCACTAAGATGAGGGCAGTAATAATTTATCCACTTGTGTGGTGGTAAGCTGAGAGACCAACTTGTTTTTTGAATACTCTACTGCTGGAAAAAATGGGGAAATACTTATAATGGGTGAGAGAACTGCATGTAATATTAGTTCATGCACTAGGAAATAGGATTTACAAAACAGTGTGACTCTGAAATAATGATTGCAGAGTACATTTTCTGAGGTACATTGCTTTCACAGAATCCCTTTAGGATACAATGTTCGAGTTGTTAATAATTTATTTAAATGCTTTTTAAAACATAATAAAACCCATGATGTTGTTTTGAAAGTTATAAATTAACAAGTGCTGCTTAAACAAATGTACCATACATAGAATAAATGAATTTTAATCAGTCATTTTGCTTTTAATTATTCTTAGGGAGTTGCGTAGCTTGGTCATTGAGATGGTCTTGTCTACAGACATGTCGGGTCATTTCCAACAAATTAAAACAATGAGACACACTCTACAGCAGGCACAGGGGTAGGTTATTTTCCATTCTCTTCCTTATCTGTAGTCTTTCAATGAGCTCATATTCAAGAAAAGAATTTAAATGGTTGCTTTTGTTTTGAGATAATTGGAGCATGTCCTTGAATTGACAGGGTAGACAAAGCCAAAGCCATGTCTTTGATTCTACATGCAGCAGACATAAGCCATCCAGCAAAATCCTGGGAACTGCACTACCGGTGGACGATGGCCCTGATGGAAGAATTTTTTCGACAGGTGCCATTTTTTAAATCCTTTAATAAGTCTCATTCAAGAAGCAATGGTTACATGATTAAATATTTTCTTAAGTCTGCCAGAAAGGTTGCTGTTGGTTGTGATTGACAAGCGTAGTCAGTAGTATATATTCTTTACTCTTCATACATGCCAGTGACATTAATTCAACTTTTATGTGTGTGAATAAGACAAAATGGTTATAGCTCTCTATCTATTTCAGCTGATATCAGGATTCTGAGTGCTGTAGTGTTTTTTTTTCTTTCAATTATAATATAACTTGTCAAGCTGTTTTCATTTTGTAGAGAGAGATTTATATATGCTTTGAATTAAAAAGAAGCACCAGAAGGGTAGGATGAGAGAAAATAGGAAGAATTCATGTTCAGCAAAGAAGACAAAAAGTTTTCTCCATTCCACATTTCAGAAAGCCCTTCTATTTCTTTTCCTTGCTAGTATTTGTCATGTATATGCCACATAGATCTGAAGGTGTTGCTTTCATAGCAGCCTGATCCAAAGCCAGAGATTAGACAGTACCATCCTGTTAATGCTGTGGCCATATATCCTTAACCAAAAATGAACACACACCTTTGTGAAAGTCTTTTCATTTCTGTGAGGTACTGAATTCCAAGAGAAAACCAAGTAGATGTTGGTGTCACTACTGCCATTTTTTTACTCACCTCAGCAGATGAAAAAAACACATTTTTTCCAGAGGGAAAGTAATCAGTAATCAGTATTTTTACTGAAGTACAATTGATAATCAAATCCAGTTTAGGTATGACACTTTTTCTAGAATTATGAACAGAATTAAAAATGGTTAATACAGATCAGGGAACAGTGTATGTATTGCTTAGCTTGATTGTCTTAATTTTGCTATATGTTGACATTTCCAGATCAGATGGGTCACACAGGAAAAAGGGACCAGAAAATAAAAAGGACAGTATGTTAAGCCATGAGGTTGTTAGACCCATCTTCCCTATAACTTGTTCAGTTTCTGGAGAATCTTCATATGAGTTCTCAGTAGGAAGCATCAGGGCATCCTTGACTCTGGGGTTTGCACTGGGGAGACAGACTGGAGAGCTCGTGCCTTAATCTAAATTATGTATAGACTGAGTTTTTGGAATTTATGAGTAGAGTCATGAGTTTGTGAACACCTCTGCCAAAGGAAATTACAAGGATTTTGAACTTGAGAGCAAAAAGGAACAGCAGATTGCCCAAGAAAAGAGGTCATAAAATGACCAACTGTAAAAACACTTTAGACACAGAGAGACAGACTAGATATGGCCCATGGGACAGCAAGGCAATGTGACCAGCCAAGTGGAGGTAGCATTAGCAGTAAACAGTACCATGATGGTCATTGAATACATAGCACCAGCTGATGTTTTACTTATTCCTTTATCCATTCATTAGCAGAAGCTAGTGGATCCCAAAGAAGCAGCTTACAGACTTGAGAAGGCATTTAACAATAGAACAAATAACAGTGTGCAACTCAGCAGCATAAAATATGACAGTCTTCCAGGCTGCAGAGGAGTGTACAAGAAACTGAATCACTCTTTACATGTACTGCTAAGGGCAGTGTGTATGGAGTAGTTCCAGCACTTTTAAAGTGTGATGAAGTAACTACATATACAAATGCCCTGAGCAGTGCAGACACACTAGGTCTCCTACTTCCTAGATGCACTGACTGTTTGTGCATCCTCTGGTCTGTTGATCCGAGCCTGAGTGATAGAAATATCTGGGTTTTCCAAATCTGTGTCAGCCAACATTAAGTAGTCCAAATGTACATAAAACCCCTTAATTCCTCTTCTTTTTTTCTTTAAAGATAGTAATTCAACTAATTCTAGTGCCTTACAGGAAAAGCAGCAGAATCTGAAACAGCTGATGCAAATCCAATGTTTCACAGGCATCTTTCAGAGTAGTTAGCACCAGCAAAAAATGACCTTGACAAAAACTTTTTAAACTACAGCTAATGGTTAAAATATGTGTCAGTGTTAACTTCAGGAAAAAAAGCCAAACAACACTTTCAGTTTAAAAGCAACAACTACAGAAAGTGTATTATAATGCCAAGGAAAATCTGAGTTACTTGTTTCAAATAGAAATACAGCCAGCCATCTCAAATCCTTAAAACTAAAGAAATACATAGTTCAAGTCACTCAAAGAAATACCACAGTTCTTACAGCACTGTGCTCTCAATCTGAACGCATCCAAAAACACTGAAAGAGAGCTAAAAGTGAGCTCAGCACCTGGGCAAAGAATTTTTTTTTACTCTTTTGATCTGTATCTTGTGTTTAAATCTCATTAAATTTTAATTATTTGTTTAAATATCAGTGCTGTGTCCATTATTACAGTTTACAGCAGACTTAAATGACATTTAAATATTAATTACTATTTTGTTGATTGCAAAGTAATTAATAATTGGGGTAAAGAGCTACTTGAAACCAAAAAAATTTCAAACTCATTCATTACTAGTGTGGAATTTTCTCTTTTTTAATACCTAGTGAAGAGAAGATTACAAAATTAATATTACTTTAGAAATCCTGTAGTCAACCCTGGCTGCAATAGTTAGAACTACCCCAGTTTAAATGATAGGACATTACAATCTGACTCCTGTATTTACATGGAGATGCCACTAGCACTGCTCCTAGTAGCAAGTGTTCATGTGTTCTTCCACACTCTGAGTTCAAATTATTAACACTTGTGTATAAAATTTAATGGCCATAGTGATAAAAGTTTCCACTTTCACATGAAATGCAATCTGTGAGCTGCATCTGTTCCTGTGGCTGGATTAGTCTTGTTGGTATTGTAATTCTAAACCTTCCCCAAATATAGTTCAGTGATACCTGATAAAAAGAGTAGGGAAGGTTGATACTGCCCCCTTCATCTGTCAGGTCCTGATGAGCTCTTTGGGAAAATGGTGTTTTCATGTAGTGCTCCCCACTGAATGATCATGAGACAGCACTCTCCATGACAAATGTATAGGTTTATTTTACTTGCAAGACTAGATTTTCCTATATCTAGAATATCAATGCTTCTGGCAGCCAGATTTGTCCAGCAATATAAATTATAACCTCCCTCGAAAGATGTCTCTTCAGATTTTTGTGGGGGGTTTTTTTGTGCCACTACACTTTTTGAGCTTTGGCAAATCAGTTGGTCCAGCATACTGAAAATGGAGATACACCCTCCTGTCTGTTAAGACTTGCAACAAAAAAGACTCTTCTAATGTGTTAAGTGTTAAAATATTCTCAGAACTAGGTTGTACAAATCATCCTTGTGATGAAACTGAGCTTGTACTTTTTTATGATGTCAGCAGCAGAGAGACATGCCTGCTAGTGAGGGTAAGTTCAAGTCAGTTCATACCCTTGACCTGAGTAAATCTATTGAAGGAATTTTACATGTTGGATGAACCCATGTAATAGAAGGAAACACTGAGCATTTGGCATACTATTACAAGCATGTTTAAGTAACTCCAGTCCCATTACCTCTGGGATTAACAGAACTAAACTGGGAATATTGAAGGACTTCATATATGTTCAATCTCATTGGCAGATGCCTTGCTGTTGAGGAGAACTTGATTGCAATAAGTACTTTTATACAAAAATTGTCAAAAGTGAGTTAGAATTTAGACCCTTAATCAAAATCTGGAGATTTGTCTCTGACTTGTGTTTATTTAGCAATATAAATGAACAAAGTAATCTGTTGAATACATACTAAGAATAGTCAGATTCTTTTGTCTCTCTGTCCATATATATATATATATATATATGCTTATAAATATATGCTTATAATATTAAACGTTGTTGTTTACAGGGAGACAAGGAGGCTGCTTTAGGTCTTCAGTTTTCCCCGCTCTGTGACCGCAAGTCCACTTTGGTAGCTCAGTCCCAAATAGGTAATAACAAGTTGTGTTTTTCTTGTCTGTGTAGGAGCATGGAAATTCACAAGGACTTTTCATATAGCCATTTTGAGTTTTAAACGTTCAAAATTCCATCGTGGAAGGTATTTATTTGCACCTATCTGTTGACCAAACTCATATGCTCTTATAGCAGAAATGTGCTGGTCTCAAAAGTACATGACATAATTTCATCATATGTGATGCCAAGGAGGAATAGGAGAGGGATACCAAAGTAGTGGACATGAGACCAGCTTCTACTGTACACACTTTAGTCTGGTAGATCATGTCCTCAAGCTGCTGATCTCTTGCTCAAGAACTCACAGGTCTGTCTCTGGTATAATCTAAAAGTACCAGTTTGTAGATGCATCTCAACTTAAAGCTAATTAATGTTGCAGCTCTCCCTACAATTAAGCCTGTTAGTGTGTCAGGGTCAAACTACACAGGGTCAAACCTTAGTGGGTTGACAAGGACCACTGAATTTTGTCACTCAACATGTCCTTTATTTTGTTTCACTGGGAGTTTGAAGGCAATATGTTTGAGCATCATACCTACTGCAGAGAGAAGCTGGATCCTAGACTGAATCACTGTTGCTCACCTTCATGCTGTGTTGCATGGTTAGAGCATGAAGATATCTGGAAATCCATTGCTAGCTCATGTATTAACAGTTTTTTTTTCTGTTAAGTGCTCACTAGAGAATAATGCTTCCTTCTCTCACTGTGTCATTCCATACCGTGATGAGCACTTTAGAATGTAAAAGACATTGTTCAGAGCTGACATCCCAGAATGGTGGGATGAATGCTGTCTACTAAGGATATTACTTGTTCTCTTCACTGATTTGACAGAACCCTCCTACACACTGTGAAATAACACTTTACCTCCACAGAATAATAAACAGCAATTTGAAATATTAACTCCTTGACGAGAAGCTCCGAATGGTAAAAGAGACAGCATGACTTGTAGCACTCTGGGTCAACAGTAGCTTCCCTTCTATTCGATAATTAATACTCATTTCAAATGGTAGGTGTATTCTGCAGTGCATAAAATTCACAAGAAAAAAGAATGAAAAGCTGTAATTATTAATTTCTTATATCTATACAGTGTCAGGTGTTTTTTGTTTCAGCTGTGCTTTTAATTTCAAGATTATACTTGCGGTATCTAATATATTGAATTTGGACTACAGTTATAAAATCAGCCTGATAGCAAGAATTTATTTTTAGATTTGAGACTTGTGGAAATGTAAAACCTGGTTTTCTCTCTCTTTCTTCTTTAGGTTTCATTGATTTCATAGTAGAACCAACATTTTCTCTTCTTACTGACTCAATGGAGAAAATTGTTATGCCTCTTATAGAGGAAGCGTCAAAATCTGAAAGTCCTGCATTTGGGACCCCCAGGTATGAATACACTGCTTAGCTATTGAACTAACATAAGATCACATAATAATAATAATGTCATTCTCAGAGTTATCTCAGTTATTTGAAGTTGAGGCAGTAACACAAACAGCTGTGCAGTATTGCCACCCTGTGGGGCTACACTGTATTTGCAATGTGCTATTTTACCCCATTGACTAAGTGATTGTGCGTATAAAAAAGAAAAACCACAATAATGGTCACTATTAACACATACAAACCATGAAAATTATTTCTACCATTTTTAATGTAATCTTTTCAATAGGTTATTGAAATTCCTCTATCTATACAGAAAACTAGCTATGACTGTAATTTGAGTGAAAGTGAAAAGTAACTGTAATCTGAGTGAAATCCTTGCTGAAAGCATTGTTGAATAATCAGATATTACCTTTATGAATACTGCCTCTTATATTTTTATTTCATTTTGAAACTGTAATTTGCGGTTACTAAAAGGATAACTCTGCAAGGCAATTTTTCGTTTGCCGGGTATTAGGTTTTAGTAACAAAATGGTGAACCTAGCTCTTTCCTATATTTTGGTTACTAGAAGCAAGTAGAAGTTACTAGAAGTAGGTATTTATGACTGTTCTTAGTGTTTTGGGGAACAGTGCTAAACTAAGGTGTTACTGATAACAAATTTTTAAACATACTTCACAAATGAGTAATTAGCAGCTGCAAATGGTTATGAGCTTCAGGCTTCATTTTTGGTTGATGTTCATGACTGAATAGTAAATGAACAAGGGCTTATGATCCAGCAAAACTTCTTCATGTGAGATGGAGGATAAAGGGATTTTTTCTTTGTATGAAATCAAGTGCCACACTTATGAGGAAAGTGGAGAGCCTATAGCATGATACAGGAAAGGCCGAGCCAGCAGAATTGCACAAACACAACTGAGTGGATGCCATGAGAATGGTGCCTGGAAAGCACTAGAATTATAGCCTATTCTTTCCATTCTATCCCATTCAACATCTCTGTTGCACATGAAAATTAGTTAACTCTCCTTGTGAAGTTCTCCTTGGTATGTTCACTGCAGCTACTTTCTGATTGATGGAAACCCATTTGTATGCATATGAACACCTGCCTGTGGTACCAGTGAGGTAAACTATGCAGCATAGTTGAGTAAACAAAACCTGTTATGACATGATTACTGGCACAAGGTTGGAATTGGTCTGATTGTTTAATTCTAAGAAAAAAAAGAGCATTCGTTCTTTTTTTCCCACCTTTACATGGTTATGCATATACATATATGAATAATTTGACTTCTACTTACTTTGGATGTAAAGTAGCTGCAGTCACTATTTTGTGGATTTTGAAGCCACTATCTTAAATCCTGCTTTGATTTCACTTGAAAATGTGTAGCTTGAAGAGAATTTTCAGCTCAAGCAAAACTCACCTGTCATATGCTTTGTGTCTTCTTTTCTTTAAATGGGTCAAAAAATAACAATCTGGTATCTTTCCTGTGAGCCCCAAAGATACCATTCACTGTTCAAAAACACAGCTAAAAAGCTGCTCCAAAATGGCTGTATAAACATTATTTCAAGAATTATAATATATTTTTAGCTGTCACATTTTTTTCAATAATTCCCTGAAAGAAGGTCAGCATCTTGTATCTTAGTCACTCTTTGGTGAAAACTATTATTTCAAGTTAGTTCCTAAGCAGCCTGATTCAGATGAACTGTGTATTATTAAAATTGCCTGACTGTGTTAACAATTTGGGTTTTTTTCCCTTGTACAGCCAAAACAGTTTGGGAGCAGTAAGCAATGCTGAAGCACAAAGACGACCTGGGTTTAAAAGTACAGGTGATGGAGGGACTCACACAGAAAATTCTCTAACAACTGTAGACCTAAGGAGCTTTAAGGACAACTTGATGAAGATCATTCAAGCAAACAAAGAAAGATGGAAAGAATTAGCAGCAGAAGGTATGATATATGAAGGTGGAATGTTTTTATAGGTTACTCCCTAAGATCTCACCTACTTTCATTTTTTAATTTCTATCAACCTGTAAAAATGCATAGTTGTCTTGTAGTCATGTATTTTGTGTCTTAATATTTGTTTAGGTGGTCCTGTTTTGTTCTTCCAGGAGGTCTAAAGAGATTTAAGTGGTTAAGGATGAGAGTAAATCTTCCAGCCTGTACAGTAAGGCTCTGTGCTGCACATCTTGTCTTTAGACGCCTGGTTTAAAAATGTGCATTCTTGCACATTTAATTGTAACTGATACTGACATCTGCTTTCAATGCTAAAATCAACAATTCAAACTAGTGTGTGCTGTCACATTTCTTCAGAAATGTAGAAGTTGTACTTTACTATTAGAAATGCTATTTGTTCCCCACTGTATGGAACAATCTTCAGTATTGCAGGCTTCTTGGGACTATGCTGTAGGCAATTATTTAAATGACCCAGTGGATCTAAAGATTTGGGCAATCGCTGCATGCATTAGGCTCAAACAAGGCAAAAAGTGACTCTTCATTTGCCACGTTGTTAATAAAGCCAAACCTGCATCAAGCAGTTCATAAGCCATACCCAAAAACTGTCTGGAGTTACCTGAATGAAATGGTTTGTGATAATTGTTGTAAAGAATTTATAGCTTTGATCCAGGTTAAGTGAATGCCATTTGGGAATATTTTGTCCACAGTCTGTGTTATTTCTGAGTGAGTACCTGGAATATTTCAGCATAGCATTTCACTGCTGAGACTGGTCTTGCTGTACATGACCTGATAGTGACAGCTGGGAATGATATCCTGGAACCCAGTGCCAGCCTTGCTTTTCATCCCATCACCCAAATCAACATCTTTTTTCCCAAAGAGGTGTCAGACAAGACAGAAAAACAGTTCTGAACAGTGATAAAATCTAATTTAGTGCAAAATTGCAAATGAATATTCTCATTAGGAGGATATTAAGAATAAGCTTCCACATATCTTTTGTGACAAAGACTTGAGGGAGTCACGTAGAATGGGCAGCTGAGGAGAGGATTGCATTAATATTGTCTCTCCTTCATGAGCAGCTTTATATAACCAGTTGCTTCTTTTGGTGTTTCCCAACTAATATTGACTAGTCAAAAGGACAAAACTGCTAATTTGTGGTGGTCACTAATAATAGAAGGCCATCAGAGTGTCCAAGGCCACTTAGCTATAGCTATATAGAAATCAAGCAGCCCTCAGCTGGTGACATGCAAGGTCCTTCAATGTGGAATAATGGAGAACTTGTTATCTGGCAATTTGCCCTTTCTGGTTCCATATAACTAACCAGTTTGATTCTAGTACATCAATATTTGGTATATTGTTTTGGAGATGTATAGTGTTATAAAAGTGCACTGTTTCGCCTTCATTCGCAATGCTTTGTGGTGCTCTATAAATTACTGGTATATTTAGCCCAGTTTTACTGGGCTGTTGACAGGCATTGAAAATTCAAAGCTTATTCCAGCAAGAGATTTGAAAATTGTCCTGGATAAGATTGCTGTCAATATTAACGTGAGGCCCAGCAAAATCCAGGAAACTCTGGACCCGCTTTCTACTGTGACAAACAGGGATGTTAATATTCAAGACTCCATGGCTTTTGTTGAGATTGTGGTTGTCTTAACCTTTTTTCTTTCATCAACTTTACTAATAATGGATGTTTAAGTATTTTCTGAACAGAATTGTGGAATTGCAGTAAAATGTACAATAGGAAAGGTGATGTGTAAGTGAAAATAGCTGGTGTTGAGGCCAGAGCTTCATGAACAGTGTTGTCGTGTGAGGAAGAGATTTATAGAAATCTGCTCCTATAAAGAGGCTACTTGCAGCAACATCTGCAGTAGACTGGAGCATGGCATAAAGACCTTCAGGGTGCCTGAATAGAGGAAAACTTGTGAATAATGCAAATACATTTGAGTACACATTTATATTTTGTTAGTAAACAGATAGTAAAGGGTTTTTATTAAATAAAAATGGTGGGGTGGATTATATAGGTTTTGTGGAAGTTACTATATTTTTCATTCACTTGGAATGGAATGTCTGAGTCCATAGTCCATATGTGGGTCCTAAGGACTGCTATAAAAGTGTTTTTTGCTAAGTAAAAAGAGCATTCTATAGAGCACTATCTGAGGTACCACATAAATTCCTTGTCCCTTAATAGGAGAGGGAGTCTTCCCCAGCTGATCCAGTATATCTGCTCTGAAGCTGTACATGCAAAGGCTGAAAATTCTTACTCAAACTATGCAAAATGAACATCTAGTAAGGAATAAACTATGCTTCGATACATCCCCCTTCCATGTGAAATTCTTTTTAGAACAATCAAGTTTGACTCACCTTGTAAGTGAATAACCTGAACCCTTGAACTTCAGATGATTAGTCCCATCCTGTCTGGGTCTCATGTTACCTTCTCTCACTCTATGCTTGATGAAAAGTCTTTAGGCTGCTCTGGGCATATGTATGAAGTTTTGTTTTATTCATATGTAAGTAGGAGCATATACTGAGAGATGTCAGAGATAGATCACTGCCAGATGAAGGAAGTGTTGTTATTGTTAGCATTGTTCCTAGCTAGATAATTTATGACAAGACACAAATTGCTGGGCACACTGAGGAGGTCACATGTATGAGGACAGTGTTGTAGTAAACAGGCTGGCTGTTAGTGTAGATCTTCAAACACACTTCCTGAGCTGACTACGACAAGCAGAACTCGTGCTGTTAAAAGAACCATCTGCATTCTTGTCAATGGGCTCTGCAAACATCAGATATTGTTCCCAGATTAGTTCACAGGCTAAGGAGAATTTGTTTCTGTAAAATGTAGTACTGCAGATGCACAAGGAACATAAAAAGAAAATTAGCAACATTCCACACAGTTTCCTGAAGATGACTTGAACTCATTCCAGCCTCTCACCTTTTCAGGATAAAGCTACTCATGTAGCCCTGGTTTGGAGGCAGTTCAGCTGGAGCAGGGGCTCCCTTAGCAAGGGCTGGAGTAGATGGTCTGGCTCCCGTGCCAGACAGTCCAGAGCAAAAGACTAATCCCCACTGACAGTGTTGTTGGCAGGGCAGCTTTCCTGGAGATGCTGGTGCTGCCTCTCCCTGAAAAGATAGTTGCTGTTGAGACTTGATTCCGAGCAAGCAGCTTGTGCAAGGAACAGCATGCCCTGTTTTTAGAAAGGCCTGTGTAAGTAAGGAAGGTGTTTATCTACCTAGGCAGCTGTTTGAAAGCTTCCTTAACAGAAGGCTCAGTAAATAGCACGGCTCCACTTTGCTAAAAAGGCCATGTCTTGTATAATTGATGCAGAGGAGCTCAGTGCTCTATAGCCTAAGGGTCTTCAACCTTTCACCACTGGAGAATTAGAGGAATGTTTCCCAGGCCTTTCAGGGAATGCTGTTAACAGGGAATTACCATAATGATCAAACATCTGGGATTCTAATTTGAAAGCCTTGATGTTTAATTAATATTCCAAGCCCAAATCACCAGATAATCTGTCTTTGTTCAACTCAACACAGAGATAAAGATACTATTCCATCCTGTGTTTTTTTCAACACATATTGTTGATGGCTGCTGCTGTTTGCAATTATGGTAGTTGTAAGCAAATGGACAGTAAATATGCTCAGATGAATCTGAGAGGTTCTTGCATTAGAGAGTATGTGTTCTAAGTGGATTTTAAGGTTTGAAAGTTATTGATCTGCCGAGAAAGCTATAAGAAACACAAAACTTGTGGGGAAAGATTTAACTGTGATGTAAGATCCTGCATGGTGCAGTTCTTAGAACACATAGAAATTGTAACACAATTATTTAGTATTAAAAAAATACAATGTTTATTCCTTATGCCTACAATTTTTATATCTTCATACTTTGTTCTGTAAAAGTGCTCTAAAGATACATGAATAAAGTTGGTCAGTGCTTGGCAAGCTCAGGTACTCTTAACAGAGTGGAAGGGTGTAGATTGGTAATCATGCTTACTGATTTACATGGTTTAATCTCTTCAGTATATATCATTGTAAATAAAGTTACAGGGAAAAATAAGTATCAACATTTTCTGAACAGAAAGAGTGACAAGCAGCTCAGGACACTCACCTGAGGTCAACATGAGGGAATGCAGCATACATACCAGGAGTCCAGCTGCCAGTCAAACAGGCCCATCATTGAAGCATGATATGTTCATCTTCAGGATAATGCAACTCCAGTGTTACTTGTTCTCATCTTATGCTTATATAACTGTTCTGAAGAATTAAGTGTTACAGGACCTGACCTAAGGTTGCATTATTTGTATGGAATGAAATCAGTGACAAACGTCCTCACCACTTTTGGCAGTGCACTGGGCTGCAAGGCACAGAAGTGTGTGCCTGGATTGACTGACCTCATCAAGGTGGGATGAAAAATACGTGGGGCTGATCGAATATCTCACACTGGTCTTTGCTTAATTTTGATGGTAAAAGTATGACAAAATAACAACTATTGCATCTTTGGAGTAGAGATCGGCTTTTTTTCCCCCCATGGGCAGCAATTTTGAATAACAAATGTCTCTTCTGAAAGACCTCTCCATGGTACCTGCAGGCCCCCCTCAGGCACTTTCAGTTCTGCACACTTCCAGTCACAATAACCACAGGGTTCAGTTCCATTTTGTCTGAAAGATTTTCTCTGCAGACTCACTAACAAGAAGAGAGTAGCAGCTGCTGAAATGTGAAAATCTAGGAGTGATGATCTGATAGCATGTTAATGTGACTTAGCAGCCGCTAGGAAGGGCGGGCAGTGGGAGGATGTGTGTGACAGCCACAGAAACTGACTGACAGTTTGGCACATGAAATCTACCCTAATGGACTGTTTTAATCTGTTGGAAAAAAATCAATTCAGGAGGCTAAAGAAGTCCCATCTAATATCAGCGACAGGGATTTTAATTGCAGTGCTAAAATGCTTAGGTCATAAGCAGTTTTTGAGCTAATTCAGAAACGTGTTAAGATCAGTGGGAAAAGGAGAATTTTTCAGCATGGTCTGAGTAAGTGCAATGAGTGGGTAGACCTAAGAGTAGGAAGAAATGTTCAGTATTGGCAATACCTGGTAAATCACAGACTAAGGAATGATGTCTGACCTAGTAATGGAACCCATTTTATTTCTCCCTGGAGTACACAACAGAGAGCTGGCCCCTCTCTGCACATCACAGTCTACATCATTGAAAGCACCTTTTCCCTCTAGTAGGCTCACAGCAGCATGTCCCTTCCATTCCCTGTCCCAAAAGTTCCAGCATTCAAGCCCTTGTGCTTACAGCTAAACAGCCAGAGACGTAAAAGGCAGAGGTAGCAATCCTACGAAACCAAAACTTCAGAAGTTATTTTTAACCAAACCCTTTAGTGAAAAGTTTTGATAGCTAATTTAGTCTTTGCTACTTCTATATGACATAATGCTATAACATTAACTCCCATTGGATTGCGTGGTTTGCAATGGTTTCATATACTCCTGTATCTGTGATGATATATGTGTGAGGAGTTGAAAGTGGAAGCAATGAGTATCTAAATAACTCTGTGAGTTACTGCAAAGTTTTCTTAGGTTTGAAAATGGCAGATTGGTTAGGGAGAATCATGGTTGCTTAGGGACTTTTGGTCATGTCTTTAAACTTGGTAGTTCCAGTGACACCAGGATCAGTCCTCTTCTTTTCTGCAAAACTTTGATGCTTTGTCCTGGTCTTTTCTTCTCTTTAAAATGGCTGATGTGAGAACATGTCTTTCAGAAAGGTGCATTTCCCTCCCATCTTGTCCTGGTTTTGGTCTTTTGTCACTGCTTTCTGGAATTTTGTTTTACAGTAAAAAAAAAAAAAAAAGGCAGACAAACCTAGAAGTGAAAGTTTGTTGTAGTACACACAGTGATTCCATAATATCCAGCAGCATTCTTCATTACACAGTCCTCAAATAACTTAATTCTTAGTGCAGGTTAACACCTTTCCTCTCTAATTCAGTGGTTTTCTAATCATTAAAACTTTCATGTTGTTACGTCTTTCTGTAAGGGTAAAGTCTTGTAGCTTATTTTCAGCACAGCCAATGAAAATAGCAATGGAGTTCAGCAGGTATTTGTTTTAGTGGGGTTTACAGTCGCTGCCATTAGCTGGTTTGAGATGTCCTGCTTGCACATGGCTTTTGTGTTTTTCCTCTCCATTACTGTTAAGACATGCTGTAGTGATGCAGTTGCTGTTAGCAAAAGGGTAATTTATAAGCCGCGTTCTGTGCAGGTGATAGTAGTTGAATGCTCTTTTTCATGCTACAGGAAGACGAGGAAAAGAAAGTTGATGGACATATACAGAAGAGAAAGTTCCAAAATGCTGAAAAGCTTCTTCACCATTTAGACCATGTCCCAAAAGTGTTGCTGCATACACAGGCAGTAACAAACAGAGCTGGTGGAAAGCAATGTTGTAGTTGATAATGTAGACCCTCCAGAGCTTCTTCCCAGTCTGAACACAACAGAAGAAAGACACCACTTCTATCATGTTTATGTGTCAAATGCCGTTGTTCCTTCTCACAAAGGACTGTGATTTAAAGTGGGATTTCAGAAAGGGCACAGAAATACAGAAGAGAGGGATAAGACTGAGTCACTCCTAACTGACCAATTAGGAGAAGCCATTTATTTTATAGATGAATTCACACAAATTTTGCTGAATAATACTTTGATTCTTGTAAAGAAAACAAACCAAACAGTTGAAAAATGCATAAACAGGCCTGATTACTGGCACTTTTGCCAAGTTAAAACAGAGATAGCAAAATCAGTACAAGAACACATACCTTAAGTTCACTGCACTGTACAACTTACTTCTGCCTGCTTTTATCTGAATGGATATGATAATCCCTGAGCTGTTCAGTGCCTGACACATCCCAAAACACAAACGTTTTCTGAGGGCCAAGATGGATGGCTGCTTAATCTTATATACCTTATTCATCTATGTACTCTTATTGGATATTGACAATGTTGCAAATGCCAGATTACTTTGTTCATTTTAAATACCTCATTTCCATATCTGGCTGGCCATGGCAACATAAGCCCGTAGGGATGGGAAGTTTGCTCTTCCCAAAGCCCAGTGCAGGGTGAGGGGCAGCAGCCTGATCCTCCTGACCCTCGGAGGGTCCTGGCACTTTGTGGCTGGCTGGAGGCAGAGACTCTGCCACAGTATTTATTACAATTCTTACTGTGCAGCAGTGGGGGTCAAACATCATGCCAGCTTCATTTCTCTTACACTGGTAGGATTAGTTTAACAGTGCCTTGCTTGAATTTTGATTATTTTGTCACTGTCCCAGTCTCAACCTCATTTAGACTGCTAGATAATTTTGTTTAATCAGAGTAATATGACAGCAGAAATTAGACAAAAGTCCAATTTTTACATGCAATATAAAGGGCCTATATAATATAAAGTACAATTATTAGCTGTTATAGAAAGCAGAAATCTATATTTTCCCAGCACAATTAGCATATTCTACAAGTGGCTGACACACCATAAGAATCCAGTATTTTTCGTCTTTTTGGCAGTGGATTAATAGGGATTGAAGCTGAGTGGAGCAAAGCAAGTTAGAACATAGAGTCAGATGTCCAGCAGATGAGAGACTTTATACTAAGAAAACATAGGGGGATCTTAATGACAGCTGTGACATCATCACAGAGGATTTTGTATTTGACACTTCTCAGTCTCAGTCACTCCTACCAGCCACTCCTGTAGTCTCACACCAGTTTAAATGCAAAAGGCATGACATTTAACTAGCATGTTGTCAGGTGTATCTTGGTGCAGAGATACTACATTTCAAAGCTCAATCCGCCAGATAGTCCTGAGTTAGTTTGGCTCTGGTTTAGGTATCATAAAGCAGATATGTTTGAGATCATCTTGAGGGCAGGCATAAAAATTAGAGACCATTATGATCTAAGTGAAGAACAAGCCATCAGAGTTGTTATGATTAAACTCTTAATCTTCATTTGCCCGTTTGGTAGGTTTCAATTTTGGTAGGGAGTGAATGAGAAAAACATTTAAGTTTGGATATTCAGCTTTATGAACTAAAAAAATAATACTGGATTTTGCATGTATGACTATTCTGAGCTTTCTTATATGAGAATAAAATGGTTGGCCATCCAGTTACACCAAGACACACCTGAATTCTGGTTAAAATAATCCTGGAACAACATTCAGTAAGAAAAATACTTCCTCTTCTTACAAGTTTTCTGGTTAAAAGACCTCAACAGTGTGCTATGTTAATATTACAATATTATGTGTGATTATAATTCAGCTTTGCTTCATTTAACTTACTGATGCATTGGAACAGCATCTGAAATATTTTGAGTTTCCTTGGGTTTTTTATGAAGCTAAGGAAAAATGCTGTAGCTCTGCCATTTGGAGACAAACATGGCACATAAATCACTTCATTAGGAGAAAAGCCTTATGTAAGTAGGTTATATCATGAGTGACAGATGCTTTAAATAACATATCTAGATTGAACATAATTTGCATCAAGTTCCATATACATATTTCTCAATGGCTTTAGCCTAACCTCTTCTTTGTAAGAGCTGCATTGAAGTCTGTAGAAAAAGAGTACTGTCCAAGTTTCAGAAAATTTGGAATCCAAAACAAGCAAGTCTCTAAAGTTTGGAGGAAAATGGTTTAACAATCTAGAATTGCTCAAATCTTAAAGTTCTGGATTTAAAAAAAAAAAAAAAAAAGCACTTTTTAAAAAAAAAACTGCCCCAAAAAAAAAAAAAAAAAAAGACATTTTAAAAAAAAAAGTTAAAAAAAAAAAAAAAAAAAAGAAATTATTTAACTCTTCCATGCTTCTGCACATCTGTTCAGGTTTGAAGGCATTCCCTTCCATCCTTTTTCACAGATTAATTGTACTTCAGGATGAACTTTTGCTCTGGATTTAGAGAAGTGAAGTGGTACCAAAGGCTAACTTTAACAAAAATGCGCTTACAGTCTGGGTTATCTTTTAGTTGTCATGTGCAATCACTTGTCTGGATTTGGACTGGTCACTCACAATCAGAGATTTTGGGAGCTGCCAGTTGAACTCAATAAGTATCTCAATGCTTGGTTTCCTTCGTTAATAATTTATAACATCCAAGTTATGATATGTTATGCAATATCATGCAGCAGTTTTATGCCCATGTTGTTCAAACTGCAATGCTTTCATTTTTTTGACTTGATAGTATTTGGTATCTTCTGTACTTGTGTACAGATTACAAAATCTAAATTTATGAAATACATATTATAATATCAAGAGAAACAGGCCCTCCATGAAGATGGTACATTTATTTTTTATTGGACTCTTCACCTGCCATCACAAGTTTTCCATTCTTTGGTTTTTTTTTGCTTTTTTTTTGTTTTTTTTTTTATCTAGTTATTCCTGACACCACCTCTCTGTGCTGTTCTCTTCTTCCTCCTTTTACTCCGGGCCATTTCATTTGTGCTGTTCTCCAAGTCTCTGCAATACAGCAAGGAGTAGAGCCTTCCACAAACATTATTTTTTCCTGTTGCTGCTGTCCCCTAAGCACAATTTCCCCCATATCTGTTCCTTCTTCTGTATGTGCCATTAGCCACAATGGCAGCAGTACTGCATAGCATATGTGTAACCCCTTATAATTTGTTCCAGCTTGTATGAGCTGATGGTTTGGACTTTTCTAGGCTGATGAGCCAATTTCCTTTAGGGTTTCCCTTCAATCCTGATGCCTGCCCCATCCCCAGCAAGGTGTGTCCATCCATGACCTCTCTCTCTTGCAGAACTGATGGGGGAGCAGCAAGGGGTCCTCCCGCTCCCATCCTTTAGGTTACTGTGGTCTGATGATGCTCCTTGTTCCATATTATGGCCAAAACAGAGGTACATATTAGACATCAAATCATTAAGAGGACCGCTATGGTTCAGTTGCAGTAGTGCAATTAGGGGCAGAATCTGACCCATATTAAACACAGTGGTCATGCCCTCATGCAGAAAGTGGTGTTCACAGTGTTCCTGGGTGCAGCTCTATGTGTCACTACTCTGAAATAAAAAAATTGTGGCATATCCTTCTTATCTAATTCACCTATTTTGTTCCCTCTTTGTAGAAGAACTTGTGAAAAATCTTGGTGAACAGGAAAAAGACCAAAGCAGAAATTCCACAGATGCACAGTTACAGGAAGAGGCAACAAGGATACAAAATGAGAGTAGTCAGGGAAGTGATGGTACAACCTGTGCTCCCAGATCCATCGTCCTACAAGTAGTCTCTTTCGACACTCCTCTGAGTGATGAATCCAACTCAGAAAAATGCACTAACTCTGATCCGAACCAGAAAGATCTCAGCGATGCCCAGCAAGAGACAGAGAATGCAGACCCACTGAATGGTAATGCTTCATCACAGAGCACCAGCCAGTCTAATGAAGCTGTCCAGGGTGAAGCTGCAGCACTGTCTGGTATCTCCCTGTCAAACATCAACAGTAATGTAAAATATTGAAATAAGGTGTTGTACAAACCACCAGCATAGCACAGTTTCTTCAGGCATGTGTAAAAGTGGTAGTGTCCTAAAACCATCAACCAGAAGCATAGAAACAAATATCAACTTCTTGACATCAGCTATTTTGTATCTACTAGAAAATGCTTTACAGAATTTATTTTAGTTAAACTTGAAGAAGGATTTTAGAATAATTTAAAGATACACATTTACAATAACATAGCCTTTTGTTACTGGAGAATAAGGTAAACTTTCAAAACAGAACTATCTAACATATTCTCTTTGAATAAGTAATTATGATATTAAAATTTATTCCCCTTAGTTTAGGCACCTAATATGGTTATTTTGTAAACCACATGCTTTGTACCAAATGTAGTGTGAGTCTGAGAGTTAAGCTGAAGTAGATGGAATTTGCCAACTGTAGTAGTCATGGGACTCTGTCATTCTCTTAATCAGGAAGATCAGTCTCTTGACTGTAGCTGCAGGACAAGTGGAGCAGCCAGAAAATTGCTAAAATATCAGAATATGTTTAGAGTGTAAGTATTTTGTCACAAGATGACCATGTCTAGTATCTGGTGATTGCAGCACAGTATCAAGGACAAGATGCCCAAGCAATGAGGAAGAGATGTTATCAAAGGAAGAGAAAGACACTGGGCATCTTTGTTTTATTTTCTGATTTTTCTTATAGTTAGAATAAGCTTTGAAATATTAGGGTAATAAGAATAATCAAGGCATGTAATGACAGATCTTTTCCTCACTTTTAATTAAAATGCTAAACTCATTAATGCTTTTATGACAGTAAACTTTGCAATACTGTGCCAGAAGTATGGCATTGTCTGAGCAGCAACACTGAAGTGCTTATAATGCTTAGCTTAGACATGAGTATATGACTTGGCATAATTCACAAAAAGGCTTTTTATGGAGAACTCCCACTTACTCTAGAGTTCCACATTCCAGGCCTCCATGCTTTTATTGTTGACAGTTTTTTTTCCATCAGAAATAACAGATGGTTAATTTAGGGCCCTAAATCAAAATATTTACACTAAAATTATTTTCACAGCATTTGAAGTTGTCTAATAACTGACAATTTTATCTTTTGATGTGTATTTTTTACACCAGGTTTTGTATTAAAGCTCAGCTTAAAGTGCCTTAGGAAAGTTCCCCATCTCCTGGATGAGGAATGAAGTCGGAAAAGCTGCATCTTTTATCTTTCAGACTCTACAGAGGGCAGTTGTGGTGTAGCTGTCCTTGTGGTCTTTAGATGGCTGCCCAACAAAAAATATGTTTGAGAGATCAGATACAATTCAGCATGCAGTTTTCACTCTGTCGTCTTGTCTTGTCAATCTTTACATTCCTTCCACCTTTCCAATGAGAACAGAGATTTTGTCTCTTAGAAAATGCTAATCTCATTTGTTTTGTAAGGCAGGAAATTTTCTAGAAAATGCCTTGTATTTTAAAACTTCAAACTGCAAAATTTATGAAAAGATTAAGAAGTGATTAAGTTTTTAGTAGTGTATTTGTGCATTTGTTGATGTCCAGTGGATCCAGACAGGACTCTTTTAACCAATGTCAGACATTTTCAATGGAAGCTTGCTTCAAACAAGCAGAAGGTAGGAAACACATGACCTTACAATTTTTCCCTGTTTCAGAAATTAGACATATTTGAGTATTCTAAGCAATACTATATATCTATCAGGACATTATTAGCACTCTCCACACTAGACTTTACTTCTGTACTTTCTGTACTGAGGATGGAGCTAAGGTGATACCCAGAGTGCTTGCTGACTCCTGGGCCAGAGAAGTGACTTACACTGTGGGTGTTGGGAGACTGCCATGGAAGGAAAGGAGAAAAGCAACTTGGTTATTCAGGTTGCAAATTCATATGTTAGCTGTCATTGTTCTGTCTTTCAAAAAAAGCAGAAAATTCAGTGAAGTTTTCTGTGTGTAAGTGTTTCAATTATAACAGAGATGGAGAACATGGGAAGATGATGTGTCTGCATTCTAGGTAACTGTCAGTGAATGTTTGGATGTACTATGATGAGAGGTTTCCCATTAAAAAAAAGTAAAAAGGGACTGTTTTCCACTCCTTGTATCATGTCTCTTTCTAGGTGTAGTTCTTGTAGACCATCACAGTTTAGTGACAGGAGTAGCTGTGCCCTGGGTCCTGGTCAGTGCAAACAGAGGACCAGAGGGTCACTGTAACAAACACTGCAGCTGTGACTGAATGTTGTTTTTCTCCACAATACCTTTGTCCTTTCCATCATCTCACTTTCATTTAATTGAATGGTACAAGATTAAATGAAACTATTATAAGGTGATTTTTTTAAGTGATGATTTTCCTTTTCTCCTGAGTGATTTATTAATTAGAACATTAATTTTAAAAACTGCTTATGTTTAATTAAATGACTCCACATTTCAATGATTTATAAATGCTAATTGGCACACTTTTAACTTCTCAGTCATAATGATAGCTACATTAATCCTTAATATCAAAATGCAAGGGAGGTAATAAATCTGTGATAAAACAGATTGCCAGTAGCTTCACTCCATATGACAGGAGAGGACTGCCCAGCGACATCAAGTGTGTGGAACATTCAACATCACCAGCAGTCAGTAACTGAGAGCCTCTGGAGAATAACCAGGTTAAACAGCAATGGGCAGATCCACACCAACAACATGCCAGTTTGATTTATGGGAGTGCAGGTGGCATCAGGTGATCATCCGTGCCATGCAAATGCTTAGTGACCGCTCAGTGCTGCGCAGGCCCTGTGGAGCTCAGCCGAGGCTGGCATCCTCTCCATCGGCGCAGAACGGGAGCACATCACTGTGCTGATGGTTCCCTGGGTAAACCAGGAGCCTGGCACCAAGGCAAGCCATCCTGTACATACATGGGATAAAGATGGGGAGGGGAGGTTAGTTTGGTTAGATTAAAAAAGCAAATAATATGTTTATGAAAAAGATAGGGTTTATAAGATAACAGTCATTAGCAACCATTCAAAGGGCAGATTTTATCACATAAAAACCCTGATACACTGGCAAGAAGAAACTTATATATGTCTAAGAAGTTAATGTTTAGTTTTTTTGACATTTAAACCACAACATAAGAAAGATATTAAACTATTAGAGCCCATCCAAAGGAGGCCACAAGGATGGTGAAAGGCCTCGAGTGGAAGCCGTGTGAGGATTGGCTGAGGTCCCTTGGTATGTTCAGCCTGGAGGAGACTGAGGGGAAATCTCATTGAAGTTACAACTTCCTTGTGAGGAGAAGAGGAGGGGCAGGCATTGATCTCATCTCTCTGGTAGCCAGTGACAAGACCTGAGGGACTGGACTGAAGTTCTGTCAGGGGAGGTTTAGGTTGGATATCTGGAAAAGGTTCTTTAGCCACAGGGTGGTTGGGCACTGGAACAGGCTCCCCAGAGAAATGGTCAGAGCACCAGCCTGACAGAGTTCAGGAAGCGTTTGGACGAGGTGTTCAGTCACATGGTGTGACCCTCAGAGATGGTGCTGTGCAGGGCCAGGAGCTGGACTCTGTGATCCTTGTGGATCCCTTTCAACTTCACATATTCTGTGATTCTGTGAATGGTTTTGTTTTAAAGCTTCCACAAGCTCAAGTGTCAAGTATAAAATTTAAATATTTTGATAAATAGCTTTTACTTTCATAATTCTTCCCACCCCCTTTTTTGCTTTAATGGGTAATAATGCTAATAAAGTTTTGCTAAATCCCTCCAAAAACAGCCACAGGCTGAAAGATCTGGCAACATCCTTGTTCTGATTAATGTTAGTCCAATTTGAGACTTTAAAGGCCTTCAGAGTATTGTATTCCACCTACATTGAATTTATGTAAAATAAGGGGGATGGTGTAGGATGCTGCTTGGGGGAATATGACCCATCTGCTTGTGGCTGCATTACAGAGTGGGCAGCACACATTCTGCCACCATTCAAGGCCATGAGATAAGAGTGAAATCAGTAGCAATTCTTACTTTTTTACAGTGAAACCATGCTAGATTCACAGCTACTAATTTTCTTCTTTCCTCATTCTTGTTCTCTTGAGTTCTCTTTCCTCTCTTCCTAGTCTCTTTTCTAAACTGTAAACCTCTTCTTCAACTTCAGCTCGCCATCATGTTTCAATTTTCCTTTCAGACCACGCATCATCCACTTTCCATTTCAGCTACTTCTACCTTGGTTTTCTGTCTCTCAAAAATTTTCCCCTCTCCATTTTTATAACTTTTATGCTTCTCCCAGCGCATCTTTTCCACTTTTGAGGCTTTTATGCTTTTCCTTTTTCACATTTTCTGTTCAGCATTCTCAGTGGTGGGATCCCTCATTCAACTGGATAAGACTGAGAAGTTACTATATAGTAAATAGTAAATAACATAGTAAATAACACTGTACCCCTGCCTGCCATCTCACTGTATAATTTCCTCAGCTGTACTCATTCAAAGTAACTGATGAAATAGTTTTAAGCAACAGCTTAATTTTATGATTGTTGGTTTGAAATTCATGTTGTATCAATTAGTTTGAAAGCTGCTTATGTTACTCCATGTCATTGCTCTTATCTGATTTAATTCTTAGAACTTGACACTGCCATCTTTCATTATCTGGGAGAAACTTACTCTGATTTGAAAGCCAATGGTAAAGAGGATTTGCAGAGTGCTTCTCTGCAGAGGGTGAATTTTGACTTTGAATAAGCTGGAAGGAAAAAATGAACCAAAACCAAACCCACTTTATTAATGCTCATGTAAAAATCTTCACAGTTTTGTTTCATGCTGTGATCTATTGCTTTTATTCTATCTTTTGCCTTGTGGATAAACCATCATGATTAGTTAATTCAAGCTGATGCTTTTTCTAGTGAGAAAAGAAAGAAAGCAGTGACTGAAACCTCATTTTAACCTTGAAAACATCTTGAGGAACTACATTCTGTCTGTGTATGTCTGTGCAGATTCTCTTGACTTGGTTAGCTTCCTCACTCAGGTTCCCAATCACATTTGTTTATCTTCCAGGTGAGCCTAAACACTGTAAGAAGTCAGAAGATATTGTAAAAGCCACGGAGCAGAAAGAAGCACTGATACAGAACTAGATTTGCAATTTCTTAAAAGCTTCTGATGTTTCAGGCAGGACAGGTAATTTGGTAATTTCTTTGTTATAATGGGGAGTGTTTTATACTGTAAAGGCTTGCTTAGTGCTATTCTTAATCTCTTTGTTCTATCCCAGTTATGGTTATATTAGAAAATCTTGAAATGGGGACAGTATACCCCACTTTCTATGCCATCTTGAAAGCCATTCAATATAAAAAAGTGAAAAACAGTACTTTAAAATCTCTGAATCCTTAGTGTCAGACTAAGTGATCATGTGATAAATCAATTCAAGTATATGAAATATTGAAAGTAGTAGTATCAAAAAATATCTTGTTTATGAATTTTCATTTGACCTCTCTTGCAGGAGAAAAGAACTCTAGCTGCTCCTACCTCATGCTCTCAGAGGCTGTTATCTGTCAACTTGTTCTTGGATCATCCTATTTCTGTGGAGAGTGATTGAACAAAATGTCTGAAAGTGTAAAATGTAAAACCCTGAGCTGGTTACTCAAGGCACTTAAGTCGCAAGATTTCAGTTGGTTTTGTGTTGTTATTTCTTCTATTATGCTTTCCTAAACTAGCCAAAATAAGCTTTTCAGCCAAAGTTGGACCTTGCTTTGTTGCATCACTGATACCAGACATTTCCAGTTAACCACGAGATGTGTGAAAACATGATTTTTGTCACCTGCCTGGGTTTGCTGTTACGTGTCACTGCTGCTGGCATCCAATGAAAATGGAAAATCAAAATGAAATGTGTTTCTAGATTCTTGTTCATGCAATCATGCTGCATGCACTACAAAATCCTACTTGTTAGCTTCCTTAAAATATCTGGAAATAAATGTCTCCAGACTGTACAGGGAAGTTGTAGAGTTACGCTGACCAGCCTGCGTGAATGATGGTCCTTCCCCACTGTGGTGGCTGCCATATGGACAGAACTGGTGTTGAACAAATCAGTATTTGAAATATCTCTCCAAAATTAATTAAATAGTATCTGGTGTTAAAGATTAAAACATTCTGAATTGTATAGTATTTTGGAAGACATCAGCAATGTTGTCAGCGCTGCCATGAAGCCGGTGCTTATTGTTTTGTAGGGTGGAAGAGACAGCGACAGAAAAACAGGAACATTGCTTCATTTCAGCAAAATGTTGTGTTGCCTCTCAGACAGAACTGGAAGGTGATGCTGACGCCTTATATCATGGTTTATCTCAAAGGAAAAGGTGACAACATGCATCTTGCAAAATGTTTGCAAGTGTTTGTTCTTTCTGAGGGGCAGCAAAAACAGAGCACACAGGCAGTTACCTCTGCAAGAAGCCTCAGAATGAGCCCTCCAGCCCAAGCTGTGCCCATAAAGAAACTCCATTTTCATCTCCTCTTTCCTCGAGCTGCACATGACCCCTCCTGACTTGTCTGGGTGTCCTCCATGGCTGCAGCCAACCTCATTTCCCTCTGCTGGAACCTGCCAGGAAACTTCCAGGCTCCCCTTCAGGTTGTAGGCACTTGGGTGGCTTGAGTCACTGCACTCCCAGTTGTCCTTTTTGGACCCTGTGGTTATTACCTCACTGAACAAAAAGTCCTTCTAATCAGCCATGGTCTGCTCTGAAGTGGACTCATGGGAGCAGTGGCACTTCCTTCTGTGCCAAGGTGATTTAGACCTATGGGCTGTTCATCTGCTGTTTCAGGGATCCAACCAGAGCTCAGCAGGCATCAGGCTCAACCTCAGCAAGGGCACACTTTGTCCGATTGAAGAAGGAACTGTAAAACAATCACCCCAGGCTGAGGGACCCTTACATGTCCTGTTGACCGTCTCTTTTCTGACAGCGGAGCAATCAAAATTGAGCTGGGAACAGTGTAAGCTCAGAGCCCTGGGATAAGGGCATGCCAAAAGGTGGAATTCCTGTCATTGAATATGTAAGCCATATATGTGCTATGCATAAGTAGTATGCATAGTTTTAACTTAAGAAATGTTTGTGCATATAGGATGTAAAAAATGCATTTAAATTGTTTTGTGTATCTGGTCCAGAGCTTGTATTTAGCATGGACAAATCTCTGTACAGTGCGGTTAACGACTGAAATGTTAACGGATGAAATTGTATCATAGATGTTATAACGCAATCAATATTTTTTGCTAAAAGTTAAGAATTTATATACTCTATGCTAGTGTTTGAGCAAATCATTAGTAGCCTGGACCACTCTGTGCACCTTTGCAGCCTTTTTGGGAATGTTGGACTCTTTTTTTTTTCTTTGTAATAAAATATAAACCATTTTATGGCTTCTTATTGTCCTTATGACAAGAGAAGAAACTTAATGGTCATATCAGACTTTTTTTAATTGTAAGTTGCCATATGCTGTGGCAGTGGAAAATCTTTTTGATTAAGATCTGAGAACTTGGGACCTTACTTCAGATAAGTTGAGCATCTACAGTTCCCACCAAATTTGAAAAGAAAAAAAGACAACTGCCATTTTTCAAAACTAGGCAAGTAAGGTATTTGTTTGTTACTGACTGTTTTCCAACGTTGTAATTTATGATTCACTGAGACTGAAAGTCTGGAGCAATCGGAATTTAATCTTTATATTGTATTTTCAATTTCAGACTTTTACAATAGTTGAACTTGACTTTTTTTCTGTGTCTCTATCCCATTGTTATTTGTTATTCTGCAAAAATTTTCACCTGGAAATACAAGAAGAAAATATAACAGATTCTGCAGAGAACTTGAAGCATCCTGTGGGGCTCTCGGTGTCCTGTTGTCATAGCAAGCACCAAAGTCTCCTGCTGCAGAAGATAGAAGGAGCTCCTGGTCTCACAGGAGGCACTCATTGCCTGCAGAACGCATTCATTAATATAGAAGAGTGATTTTTGTATAAATAATCCTATTTGCTCATTTGTATTCCGTTTTAATCACTGTGGTAGATGTTACTGAAATACAAGAAGAGTCCTTAGTATTTTGCTACTGCCAGCTGATTCTCTTTCTTTTTTCCTTCCTTTATTGTTAGCAAGATTTTGCCTGGACATGACCCAAAGCTTGGTATGTTGTTTGGATAAGGAGAAATTTTCTCTCGTGGGGAAGACCAGTAGAACCAAGACACGTTAGTTAAGGCTTTGAGCTGGGTGAAATCTGTGTTTGGATGGCAGAAAGGCTTCTTGAGAGAGCCTCTCCCTGAACAGTAGTTTATCCCTGAAACCTGTAAGGCTGCACTACCAAAACACTGCATGGGGCCCTAAAAATGGTGTTTGTATATGCATCTCTCCCACAGCATTCTGGGCATGTACCCTGCATTGAACACACTGAGGAGCTGTAGCTATAAATGAGCCCTCAAGAGTTTTATTTTGTATTTTTGTCTTGAGATATCTGACAGATCTATTATGTAGTATTGTTATGGGTTATGATCTAGCCAGTATTTTTTTTATTTAATTTTCAAGAAGGCAATCTACAACTGTGTGTTTTTATTCTGCTGTATTTGTCTATATTTCCTATGATGATATTCCCAAATAAATTTGATTTGAGGGCAAGGACTGTGAAGCTCCTGAGTATTAGTTAAAAATTTGGTTTCCCGAAGCATTTTTGCTCATTTGTGTGTGATTGCTTTTGAGGAGTGACAGTGCATATATGGTTGTTTCCAACCCTTTCACCTGTTTGGGACTCCACACTTTTTTCATGACTGTCCCAGTTTCCCATATAAACTCACATTTGCATAGCACATTTGAAAACAATTTCTTTAAGTGAGTCTTGTCTTCTTAGCCTTTATGGCTAAAATAGCCCTCACATGAAGAAAAGCATAATCAATAGAACATTTTTTACACAAAAAAATTCCTACTATGGGTTGAAATTGAAGGAGCCACTGGGGCTGTTCTCGTTAGCAGCAATTCTTAGGGAGCATACGACTTTCAGAGATACCTCCATGGCATGGTGTAAATTTTATAATCCAAATTCGGTGTAACTGGGATTAAACAGGGCCCCTTCCTACTTGGATTGAAAATGAATTGAAAGAATCCCATAGACCCAAACATGTACCAAATAGTAACTAGGTACATGATGAAAATAAATCAAGACAGCTACTTTATACCACATTCTTTGCAGTGCCTTATTTCCAGGTGCTGTCTGAGCTACATGCATAAAGGACCTTCTTCTTATAGAGATGCCAGAAATCAAACAAGCCACTACTGTGATAAAAAATAATTTCAAATTAACAAATCAAGATCACTAGTGGTAAGTGTCTAAAAAGTATATTTGTAACAGACTATGCAGTTATTACATGAGAAAGAGGAAAATGTAAGTATGACTAACATTCTTCAGCATAAGCTTAAAGATTTTTGTGTACAGTAGTTTATCAGAAAAAGGTTTGTCTGTACGGGGACTGCGTCTCTTTTAAAGGGTTTTTAAAAAATTACATCATTGAGAAACAGTATGGAAAAATGAGTGGAAATGGATTTAATACTATGAGTAGAAGAAATGGTCCTCTGTCAAACCCCATGCAAACATTTAGGCTATTTCCCTGGAATAATTTTAGTTTCCTGGTCATTTAAGTATGTAATGGGTCTCCAGAGATTCTTTTTCCATGTCCCAGGGCAAATATTCAGAGGTTTTATCAAACTGTGACTGTCCAAGTTTTCCCCTGGGAACAAAGAAGCAAGTCATAACCACCGAGTTATAAATAGGAAAAATCTCTTATAAAATTAGGATTTTAACTGTTTTGGGCTGAGCTTTGCTGCAAAATACTTCCTTTGTGCTTAGGCAAGTCCTTTGCTCATGGCCTTTGTGTGCAGCATTGTTGGAGAGCTTTATATTAGCTGAGCTTGGACAGATAATATCTTAACCAAATAAGCTTTTCTGACAGATTACATAGTATATAAATTTTAAAGCTGTTGACTTTTATGCAGTTGCAACATCCTGTATAGCTCATTATTACAAAACCAAAGTAATATAAAATTGTAGCTAAATGACGTGGTCAAAATTGAAATGGTAGGTACAATCTTGGCTTTAAGATGGAATAGTTAAGCAGAGTCGATGTTTCTTCACTTTTATTTAGACCGTGGTTATAAAGCTATCTCTTCACCACACAGGACCTAATGCTGGTGCACCTACAAGAAAGACTACTGAACCTGCAAGAAAGACTTTGGGACTTGTATCATAATACCACAAACAAACATCAAGTTACATGAAAGTATTGGCTAATTATTAGTATAAAGCCTGACATGATTATCTCAATAGAAATTCAATGAGCCAAGGGGTCAAATTCACCTATGATGCATTTCCATGAGAGAGGGTGTCATTATACCAGAAATTAATTTGGTAACTGGATAGTAATTGGTTTTCTCTTGCTTTCTCTGTTTTCAGCTGGTTTACAGATTTTTTTTTTCTGCAGTGGAGGGTACTCTGAGATCTAATGTCTCTGTACAAAGAACTGTTCAACTTTAGGCCATCTTAAATTATTTTATTGAAATTGTGCTTTCTTTTCTTTGAGATTGTTCAACTTTGAGAGAGAACTGTATTTTTCTTACCAGTCAGAAATGAACATTCACCTTTATTGTTTGGGGTAGTTCAGTAGTTCACAATTGGAATTAATGGCAACATATTTGTGTCAAGCATTTTAAAACAATGCATGACGCATCTTGATTTTAGTGTTCCCACCTGGGAAAGACCCTATTTTGCTGGGCACAAGGTATTTTGGGTAGGGCAGAACTGTGACTGCAGCCAGAGTAGTTCTGGAGGACGTGTGTGGTTTCAGGTAAATAGTAGGTACAAGAGATGGCTACAGAGTTGATATTTCCAGTAAATTAGAGAATAAAAATGTCATGAACAATTTAAATATTATTTATAGTTGACCTTCATGTCTGTTTTTAATATTCAATCCACTGAGTGTTTAAAAAAGCAATTAAAAGTCCCATATAATGTTAAAACCCTTGATAAATGTAATAAACAAATGACATATTCAAAAGAGAGAATCTATGTCCCATTAGGAGAGAAGAAGAAAGATGAGAGCAACATATGGCAGTATAATTAGAATGATTAGGGAAGCACATCAACAGAATTTATGCTGCAGGGAAAATGTAATAAGAAACCAACACACTTTCCTCACTGCCTTGAACACTGCAAATATCGCTCTCTGAAAAGGAGAAGATGCAGAAAAGCTCCCTGGCATTTAAAGCTGTAACTTGTGTTCTTCTGTCGTTATTAAAGATGCACACAGCCATCTGCAAACCATTTATTTTTTGCAGAGTTCACATTGTCCCATTGCTTTGATTAATAAGGAGCAATATTACACCTCAGCTGCTTTTCAGAAAGATGCTATTTTGGAAACCTAATTAATACTCATTCCACAGTTAGCTTGAGGTGTTCGTTAGTGCCAGATACTGAGTTCTTATTTGTTTCTCATTATGTGGAGAGTACTGCTTCTCAATGCCAACGTTTTTGTTTTGCATTTTGGAATAACCTTTCGACACTCCTGCTTCCCACAGCCCTCCCTTCAGAAGAGCTAATAACACCTGTCATCATTATTTTCACATGCCTGTTAAGGTCTGTTGAAGACACTGTGGGCTATTTACATAGATAGACTATCCTGATGCACAGCAAATATTCCTGCCATTTTCTGAACAGTTGGGCCAAAGAGAAAAGCAAAATTTAGAAACTTGGCAATGAAATTAAAATCTCAGCTTGCCACTAAGGGTCAGTATATACTAGACAAATGAATAATTGCAAAATTGAAAGAGTTTGCTTGGCCTAGCAGTAGTACAAAATAATTTTTTCTGCTGTAAACCCCTCAGATTATTTAATAAACAAACCAAAAAATCTGTAGCAGAATATATATGCTGAACTTGTATAAACTTCATCATCTCACTTCGATGAAACTGGAGATTAGTAGCATCTTACCAAGTGGCCTGAGGTTTAGTAGAGGGTGCACAAAATATCTGGCAGGAGATTTGCTGGAAGTGCTGCTATCCTCATTGGAGGATAAAGGAGAGAATACAGCAAAGCAGCTGAGCATCCACTCAGTTGCCAAGTTTAACGCTGTGCATGAAAGGTTAAATGTAATTGCACATGTCAGGAATCAACAGAACAACTGAGGCTTTTTCTGGAGCTCACTATTGCACCGAGCTGCTAAAGAAAAAGAAGAAATAATATAAAAAGAACATCTGTGTGCCTGAGCACCATCATGGATGCAACAGGAGAGGAAGAAAGGGGAGCTTGAGAGACAGCATGTTTTAAATATGCCCTTACATTGTACCTTTGGGGTTAGTGGACAGACAATACAGGACATATTTACTGCAGGAATAAGGTCTCTCATAAAAAAAACCTGTGTCTCGAGAGAACAGAAATGAGCAAGGAGCCTTGCACTGAGCTAGGGACATTTTGTTATACAGTGCCAGCTGTACTCAAGCAGACCTGCAGGAGCCTTGCTTAGGTCCCTCCCCAACCACTCTCAGCACTGCAGCCCAGCTCTGGAGAGAGCTGTGACAGCCTCCCAATGCTTCCCCTTCTGGAATAAAAAAAATGCATATTTTTAAAAGAGCAAAAGCCTGGCCCTTGATGATGTATTCTGTTAAAGGCAGTGCAGGTAGACAGGAAGTCACTTCCTTACTGACTGCCTGGACCTGGACACCGTGGGAGTCCCTGGCCCAAGCACAGGCAATAGAACCTCTGCCTTCAGGGATGCCTCGGAGTCAGTGTTGAATGTGACAGTTTTGGTTAAACAACACCAACAGTGCAAGACTAATGGTGATTTTTCAGTTTACATATTGGGGAGAAATAATGGTATTATGGGAAGACAGTGCGTAAATCCTTGAAGGTTTCAACACAATTTATAGCAATAATAAAAAAAAAAAAGACAAGAAATTCAGTAATTAAGTTGATAGCAGGATAATAGAAGCTTTCATGTACACCACACATAATATTTCCCCAAAGGAAAGTATATTTTTGGCCAAAACCTATGATCTTTCTCAAGCAAAATTCCTCGGACTTCAGTGGAAATTATGCTTTAGAAAAGACTTTTAAATCTTGACTCTTAATATTGATTTAAGTATTATCAGATTTTGCAGCTATAGAATAAATAGCATGTACCACTGAAAGTCAAATTGTGGAATTTTTCTAAATAACTTATTAATACTATCTCAATAAATTTCTCTGATAACAAGTAAGAAAAGAAACAATGCTGTAAAACGCAATAACAAAACACCTTTAAACTACAGTACATTAATGAGTTAAGGGATACCAGGAACTGACTGACATAAGTCTGAGGAGACAGCTTCCTTTCAATTCTGCAAATATATTTCCTGCAATACCTTGAGAGCCAGACCAACAGCAAACATACCACCGCATGGAAAGGTGGTAGATTTAAGAATGTGGACAAGGGAAGGGAAAAAAAGACACGAATCAGAGTTGCTCATTAAGAAAGAACTAAGTACATTACCTGGAAAGTCTCTTTCTTTTTCCATCAGCCTGTTTGTGGAAAACAAACTAATACAACTCATCTCTAAAAATCCTGCATCCACCAAACTTGTTGGACTTCCCAGCAGGAGCAGGTATTGTGTATGTCTGTATTTCCCCAGCAGGAAACAGCTCTAACAGGGAACATATTGCAATTTTTCTTTAAAGTGCTTTCATACTTGCATTTTCTGTGAGACCCTTGGTGTTTGCTAACTTTTTGTGTACTTTCTCAATCAAATGATGACATTAATGGATTTTTTTCTGTGTTTGTTTTAATCTGTGTTTTTGGTGACATAAACACATTGGACAATGATTGACCATGGACTCCCACGAGAAGATCTTCACCACCAAGTGCACCTGTGTGGAGGTCACTGTGCTGTGAGACCACCAGAGCTTTCGGGTACACACCAAAGCACATGGGTGGCTCCCTACCTAAGGCTGCGGTTCTTAAATGTCAGTGGATGCACCAAAAACCAGAAAACACCTGGTCTGGGAAGCAGCCTGCTTTTCCTGACCTTCCTTTCTGATTTCCTCACACTCAGACATCTCTGTCACAGGGCTCACTGTCAATACACTACAGTGTTTCATCTCTGCTTAATGACAAGCACTTTCTTTCTGGGTTCTGTTGTTTTACTGATTCTTTCCTTACAGCTCTTCTTGCTGTGTATCTCACATGTGGAAGATCAGACAAACAGGGTTTAAATTTCTGTTTTAAGTGAAAAATGGCTGATGTATAAAAAAATTAGAATTTTGACATTGTCCTTCAGGTAAGGTTGCACCAGCAAACGTTGTCAGGGTGGATCCATAGTAAAATCTCTGCAGGAAGTCCCATCTCTTTGACAGAAAGGAGGAGTCTGTTCCTATACTCAGGCATGTTTCTTGCATAAACTTGGATGAATAAAGAGACAAAGAAATGGGCTTTTGACCTGATAAAACAAATCTGGAATGTTTAGAGATGGGGAGATGATAAGATTTGGATTTAGACATGCATCAAATACTGGTGTGGCTGTCTGATGCTCTTAGTGAACAATGATGATTCATCCAGATCACAGCTGTAAAATAGAATTGTTGTCCTCTCATTGCTGTAGTTTCAATCATTGAAACACACAGATCTAGTTCAAACTAAATCTGGGAGGAGGTTTTTTCCCTATTATTTCTAAAGTGTAATTATACTCAGGTCCAACAGTCATCCTGAAAGAAGCATGTTCAGTGATGAAACCTCCAAGCTCTTATCAGGTGTTTTGTGTGTTGCCATTGAAATGCTGAGATTCCAAATTGTTAAATACCTTGACCGGGTATCAGGTGTTATAAATCATGTACGTGTTTTCATTTGCTCACAAGTCCTAGACAGTTCTCATCTGAAGCCTGTGGGTACTAATAACCAGCAAAAAGCCATTAATATCCAAAGTGCTTTATTAGCTAGCAACACAGAGAGATGGTGTGAGGTTAAACACCAATGACTGATTCACAGCTTGGGAGTACTGTGGCAATGAGCAATTATGTAAAGAGACTGGTGCTGTGCAAAAGCAAAGCCAATGGCAAATCTAGGACCAGAGCCCAGCTCTTCTTGCTGCCATTTCAGACCTAACTTGGGGCTATTCAAATGGTTTCTGAAGGGTTATTTCCTTATTTTTGTTGTTTATGACGTAAAAAGCTCTCAGTCCTGTAAGTCTGTAGCAGCTTCTGTATAACTGAAGAGTCCTGCTTTAGTCCTTCTTGCACACCCTAGCTGAGCTGGAGTCATGGATCCTGTTTGCAGTGTTTCTGCAGAAAATGGAACCAAAGAGGACAGATACAGAGACCCAGATGGAGGGAAAAGATGGCTCTCAGATATAAAGGAACACTTGTTGACAGATCCTGTTCTTAGCAGGTCTTCATGGAAGACCTCAGATGGAGAGTGAAATCACCATGAAGGCATGGACAAAAGACTCTGTGTTTTCCCACTTTTTTCTTCTTTTTTGCTAGCACAATCCTTTAAAGGAGACTTGATATAGTGAAAAGTTAAACTGGGGGTAAAACTTTGTATCTAAGGCAAAACGTTAATACAAAATGACAGTGAATTCATTAAAAAATTTGCCATTGATAAAAAATTGAAAGAATCTGTTAAGTGTGACTTTGAAGAAACATAGTTTTTCTTCTCCACCTTATTCCATTTTATGCCATAGACTTTGCATGGTCTAACAAATGAAAAGTTTGGCGTGAACCATGCTAGACTTCAACGAAAAACCCAGGGCTCAAGCTGAGAAAAGCTGAATTTCTGGAGCTTACTATGCTGTCACTCACTGGCTGAAACTGCCAAGGGCAGAGCAGGAAGGCTGTGACCTGTAAGTGCTGCAGGCAGGCACAGTATTTCCCATGGCTCAGCTGGTGGTGGGACCCTGTTCACAGGCCTCCCACATCTCATTGGTAAAAATTGCCCTTAACTGAAAGGATCATTTATATGAACGTTTCCCTGTATGCCAGACAAACCCTCTGTACAATAGACAGTTTTGTCTAAATTAGCATATTATTTATTTCGTAGTTTTAAATCAGTTTTATTTACAACAAGCCTTAGAGTACAGCTCACACGCAGTAGTTAAGCTCTGGCAGTACTGACGTCAGGGAGCTAACACATTTGCAAATTACATTTCTAAGTCATAGAATATAAAAGAAAAAAATTACTTTAAAATAACTGTTTTATCTCTAGGAATAAGGGTCACGGGACACATGTGCAGTGTCTGCAGTGCCCATCCAAGGGCCCTCCCGGGAGCCGCAGTGCCACCAGCAGGGTGAGCAGGCAGGGTCAGGGAGCAAAGGGTCAGTTCTGTGACTCTCCAGGACAGGGCTCGAGGCAGCTCCGCGCTGGTTAATGGCCCCACTCCTCTTCCCTCTCACCAACTCCCTCTTCTTCTTCTGGAAACACTGAATCACTCTGACTCTTCAGATGCTTAATCCCTGAAAATACAGAAGTTATGGTTAAGGGCAAGACCCAGATTATCTCTAACTTTTATTAAGGACTGATTATGGTGTACGTCCAAGAGTTTTGGCCCCATTGTCACATAATCTGGGAGTTCCTACACTTCACTGTTTATGTCCACAGCACTCCAAAACATGGGATAGATTTTTTCCAAATATATCACTTAAAAATATTTCATCATCAGTTATTCCAGTTCCACAAAGTTACAAATAGCTGAAAACATTATCTTACAATGGGTCATGCAACAGCCAGCTCCGCTTCTAACAGGAGCCCAGCACAGAATGATGGGTTCTGGGCTGCTCTCTCTCTTTTTCCACATAAACGACAGCACATGGTTTCCTGGGAAACTGTTCAGATGCAAACCAAGCAAATACACTAATGTTCCCAAGCCACAGTTCTTGTAAGTGTGCCCTGCAATAATCAAACCATTTCCAATTAAGGAGCTGTGATACATGAAGGTGCCCGGCTACCACCAAGCTCTTAGCAGCACCTCTTTAGCAACACCCTTTAGTAAGACAAACTTTTAAATATTATTTGACCTAACTATAGGTTAATGGATATTTGTTTCCAAATTATGTTGTGTTTTTAAGGTAAATTTGTCTCCTGTTGTTTCCTATGCACTCACAGAGCCATTTCTAGCACAATTCACAGCACCTATCTAACAGCTGCTGTTCAGTACTTCAGACAGGGACTGCTACAAACCACAGTGCATCTTTTTTATGGAGTCTTTCAAAGATGAGAAAGGGAAAGCTATGGACGGAAAAGAAGGTGTGTGATAGTGTGATAAAACCATGGAATTGTATTTTTTGTAGGAGTGAAGACTTTTGGTTATGTGGTTTATTTGCAATATTAAATATGAAAATTGTAGGAAATGGAGAGAAATTACATCAATGAGCATTACTCATTGATTTTCACAAAGCAAGTAGCTATCAATCTTATTTAATGATTTTTTCATAACCTCCATTCAGCAGCCTGACTTCACCTCTGCCAGTCATTTAATGCCACAATATCACTATTCAGGCTGTGTGCCCTGCCCTTTGTCAATATGGACCACATGGCAAGCAGGTAGTGTGGTGAAGCTCTACCCACAGAGGTGTGCTGTTGGATCTGCTCAGCATCTTTGTTTAGCAATGTCTGAATCGTTTGCTGAAAGGTTACATTCTGTTAGAGGCTGAATAAAAAAATCATTACTCAGTTAACCCCAACCATTTTTACAACTGCTACTATGGCAACATTAATTTATTAGAAAGGCTATTTCCTTCTCATCTTTTCAATGTTCGTACAAGTACCACAGCTCATGCCCTCAGCTTTCTCAAATAGTAATCAAGAAGCACCAAAATGCTGTAGTTTGGCGTTTATTTCTGTTCATGTATAAAGCACGGTAGTAAAGATGAGCATCAAATACAGACTGTAAGATTTTACTCATAACAAAAAACCAAAACAAAGCCAGGATATTTGGCCAGATATTTTAGAAGATATTTGTATGTAAGAGCACATTCAAGTTAGAAACCTCAAGTTACTGGTTCCATGTAAACTCCATAAGCTTCACCATACCAGCTGCAAATAGGGAGGACTGCAAAGACGATCCATGTCTCATCAGTGTCCCTTTTCCAGGCAATGGGTAACTCTGAATTTGTGGACACCCTCATTTTACTGAAGTGCTGTGCCTGCACTGTCCTGATGCTGCTTTGTTTCTCTTGCTAGATGCCCTGCCCTGCTCGCTGCTTTCTTGTGGTTGAGGCTCACAACTTCCCAGCGACCCCACTGTCCCCACAGCTTCCCAATCTGCTCTGCACCTGAACCAGCCACTGCTCCACAACACTGCAGCCTGGCTGGGGCTCTGCTCTGCACCTTGGAAGTCTGACAGCAAAAACCCCCTTCCAGACTAAACACTGCTCCTTCTCCCCATTCCCTACAACCATTTCATACCCACAGCGTGTTCTCACTCATCCTTAGGCTACTTTAAAACAAAGTCTATCTGAACACTGCTAAAGCCAGCAAGACAAGAATGAGCTTTTCTCAAAGGGCTTATATTTCACTGCAGGTAATTTAATCCCATTAATGCTGATAAACAAACCCATAATTCCAAACCATATTGAGCAGCCATGCGCTAATATAATTTGAAGTGTCAATCCTTTTTAGATTAAGTCACTGCCTCAAAGCATATTTCTAGATTTCTAGATACTTATAAAATATGAGTGCAAATGGGACAACTTTCTGGCATTTTTGTAGTCACATCCATGTTGTTTCCTCAACAGCTGTCTTTTTGCTTATCTCCATCTGACCAAAGCACCAGATTAGAGGGCTAAATAGTGTTATAAGATTTGTATTCCTGAATTAAGTATCTCCTGAGAAGAAAAAATTAAAATATTCAAGTAATTAAGGCAGCTCCCCATCCTATTTAACACTTCTTCCTTCACCCTGCTTCACTTCCCAAGGAAGGGTGTTGACATTTACCAAACTCAAGACTGAAGTCTGCTTGGCAGCTTGAATTCCCTAAAGTTTGAAGGGTTATTTAGTTTTATGATTTGGAGCTGGTCCTCTCTCTATCAAAAACACATTTCCAGATTTTTGGAAAGCAATGAAAGACAATGCTGAGCCACAGATAAAACAGGCTGATTTTCCTCATTTCCAAACTCAAATCACTGAAATTGTCACGCAAACAAACCTGACCAAAGAGGATAACAGTGAAAGAAAAATGTCTCAGCCAATGCTAAATGAATTATGTTCTGGCTCCCTCAGCGAAAATGACAATATCAAAAGAAACATCATATATTCATACCACTAAACAAAACAAGAACTGTTCTTTCTAATGGTACATTTTGGGCTGCATTTACCAGTCAAATATGTTTTACTTCTCTGATATATCTTCCTTACAAAACTTTTTTTTCGTACTAAATTTTCTTTTAAATTTAAAAAGCCCTAACAAAAAAATCAAACAAACAGAAAGCACAAAACCCAAACAAACAAAAACAGAGGGAAAAAAAACCACCAGAAAAAAAACCCCAAACTAATATCATTAAAAGCAGCATACACCATAGGTCTTTGGCTGAGTTGGTTGAGACCAAAAGAGCTGTCAGGTCTTCTGGGGCAGCCTCTTTCATGCATAGGGATGGCCCATACTGATACAGAAGAACAAGGAGCTGTATCAGATCAGGGGCAGCTTTGGGGCAAATAACAGCGGCCTACCAGTACCAAAGAAAGTTACCCAGAAGATAAAGGTATCTGGTTGTGAATTAGAAGAGAGTGTATTCTGACTGGATATAAGGAAGAATTTATTCCACTCAGTGTATTTAAGCACCGGTGTGGTTTCCCAGTGAAAGGGTGAGGTCTCTCTTCAAGGAGGTTTTCAGTACTGGACTAGACAATGTGTTGAACAACCTTGTTAAATTTGGTACTGATTCTGCTTTATGCATCAGGTGGAACTATGGACTTTCCCAAGGTTCCTTGCAACCTAAATTACTATATGATTTTATGAAATCAAAACTCAGTAATTCCATCTTACAGTTTCTAACAGTGTATTAACTGTGTGCTGAAGGCTACATATTCATCCAGCTGGGGGCTTCAAATTACTCCTTTCTCTGGAAAAGTGATAAAGTGTCTAACTCCACCAGTCAGACTGATTTCAGGAACAAGACTTCTCTTCACTCCTGAAAAGCATGAGGCCAAACAAAATCAGTATTTCTGTACTGGTTTTGGAAAACATACAAACTCATAATTAGGTTATGTTGTCCATATATACCTACGTGTGAGCTACATATTGTTCCCAAACACAAGGAATGAAAATAATGGGATTAAAATCAGTGAACATGGAGCATCTATTGCATGTGACAGATAAACTTGTGAGACAAAATCTTACATAGAAATTACACCCCAGTCGTGGGCCAGTGCATGGAAATGCAACAGAAAGAATGCAATATCTGAGAGAGAGGCATTGAGCCCCTATTCTGCAGATAGGTCCTGGCACTCTGCTGGTGCTCATCTTCCCTTGAGGGCCTCAGGGGCAAATTCCTGTCTCAGTCACTATCAGTGAGTGGTGCCTGAGGGTGCTGACTACCACTGTAATTGAAAGAATATGCTCAGATGCCTGCAGATGTAACAGATTAAAAAAACACACTGTGCTAATAAAACCAAGGCCTATGCACCCTCTTTCAAAAGAAATCACTTTCTTGCTCAGCTAAGCATCTGCACAATGGAAGTAACATAGACTCTCAACACTTCACAAGATGTTTTGCCAGATGTTTCCAGAAGCATCTGATGCTCCATGTGATGGAATGTGCTCCCTTCTGTGAGTCAGTGCCAGTGGGAGAGCCCAGAGCTGCAGTCCAGTTCAGACAGGCACAGGGCACAGCCTCATCTCAGTGCTGTGCTGTGAAAAGCATCAGATGCTTCCTGCTCTTGCCACCTCCAGCAGAAGCTGAGGACCATCAGAGCCTGGAGGAGCAGCTGCCTGGCAGAAACTTCCTTTGACAGAAGCTGAGTAATTATTAGAAAGTTTCCCTCTCTGTGATTTCCGTTCCACAGAATACAGCTTAACTGGCCTCCATTCTCAGCATTTTCTACTTCATAAAAGTTTAGAAAAAGGAGGTTTCATCATTTTCAAATGTTCATTGTCAGGTGCCTGCCAACTACACTGCCAATTCATTTAAATGTAAGAAATACTTATATTATGTTCCCTCTGCCCCACTTGGAGAAGGTATCAGAAACACAGCTGTCATTACTGATTGTGGAGAAACACAAAATTTAGCCCGGCACACATATCTCCTAGGCACTTTGACATTCTTGATCAAAAATTTTGTTGTTTGGCTGGAAAAAAATCCTACTATATAATTTTTCTTTGTTTGTTTTAAACAGCTGAAATACAGAAGGGCATATATTCCATGCAAGAGCAGAACAGGAAACCAGTAAGAAAAATGCTATAGTTTCCCAAAAAACTATTTTGAGCTTTCTCTTGTTTCCTCTTTGCACAAGTGACCTGTTATCTATCTCCCTCATCTGTACATTCAGTTCCTGAAACCTTTAATCTATTTGTACTTGAGTGGTTTAGATAAGCTCTCCTTGCATAGATGTCAGAGTTCAGTGCTTAAGCTTTTGTTAGTAACTCTTAAAAATCATTAACCCTATCCTTATCCCTACTTGCCTCCCCAACTGCTATCCAACTCTTTTTCTCCCTCTACCATTCCACCCACTAAAAATGATGCCCACTGGTTCCAGTTTATCAGCCCTCTCCGCCCCAAACCTCCACTTCCTTTGGTCCAGTTGTCCTTGGACCCAGCCTCAAGACTTTCTGGCAAAAGTGCCCAGTGATCTCTGTCTTCATCCTTTTCAACTTGTTGATGGCTTTACCTCTGGTATTTCTTTGCCCTGGTTCTTCCACTGTTGCAATGCGTTTCCCCTCACCATTCTCTGACAGTCATTTTCCCCTCTCTCCAGCCTCTGAGGGCAGGTGCCAGAGGCTGCAGGCTTTCTTCTACTCTTGCAAGTACTCCAAGTCTTGATTGTACTTCACAAGCACAAAAGCACTAAACACCTTCATAAAGACTGTGAGGGAATGAATTTGTTTTTTCTGTTAGAGTTCATCTTTGATGCAAGCTTTTGCAAGTCTAAGGCAATATCTCAAAGTGGTCAGAATCAAGCCCTTGATCTGCAGTGCTGTCCAAAAGGTTCATCTACTATGAACAACACTGTCATTTTTTCCTGACATTTAGGCTTACACATTTCTGATTTTCACTATTCTCTAGATGCCAATATTAAACAAATTGTTATCTAAGCCTTGCATATTTTTCTTGCTTAATGCGTCCAATGTGGTCTTTAGCAATTATTCAGCCATTGAAACTCTGCCTATCATGGGATCTTCACTACTACCACATCTCCTCCTCCAAGCTTTATAGATGTACCTTTGCTCCTGCCACTATTTTCCCCCTTGAGTTCCCTCCATTGATTTGCTCCAAGATATTTCAGACCAATGGTGGCTATTTATGCTTTCAAGGAAAATTAAAGTTCTTTACCTATTGTGACCACCATCCACACTCAAATCAGGAAATTATACAGCATTGGTGCTCAAATTGCTAGGCTTTAAAATCAGCTATAATTTTCATTCTTCTTCCTCCAGTTCTGGAGAGGTAAAACTATCAACCTCCATGGCTACTTCCAAATCCTCCTCAAAATCCTCAGTTGTGGAATTTCAGAAATAACCTGAAAACATTTTTGTTGCCAGCCTGCTGAGGCAAAGACTGCTGCTTTCTTCCCTAACACTCTATGCATTCCTGCGTTTGCTACAGCCTAGCTTGGAGTTCCCTGGTGAAACAACCAGCTTCTGTTAAATGTTTGAACAAGGTTTATGTGGCACAGACCTAATTCCTGGTGTGGGTTCCTGGATGCTTCATTAACCTTAATATGATATGACAAGAATTGTGGCATAGAGTGATCAGTGAAGGATTACTGAGTATGAACTAAGAGCCAGATGACGTCTGACATTTGTATGCAAACAGAAGATGAATTTTACATACCTTTCCTTGTGTTCCTTCATTCCCACCTAGAAGAATGGCTTCAGTCTGACAACCTGGCAGCTATTATTTCATTTGCTGATGCTCAGGTTAAATAATCACAATCAATAATCAGATGACCTGTGGCAGGAGGCTGATCTTGCTTCCAAGAAGACCGGGCAACAAGAGCAACAGCCCAGCCTTGCTGAGGGTGGAAGTTCTGGTGCATCCCAAGGTAGCCACTGTCTTGGGTGGTCTCTAAGCTACCCGCAGTTCAAAGAGCATCAAAAAGTTATCTGTGACATGAGAGCAATAAAACACACAGTCCCAAACTTTGGCAACTCCCATGTGTGTGAGTGAACAGAAAAAACATGAGGGAGGGAAGACAAAAATAAAATATATGGACGTGAAAAATTTTGCTTTATAGATGTTGGCAACTGTGAACAGTCTGCTTGATACAGCCTTTGGAGGGTTTCTAAAATTTGAGTTGTTCTTTGTTGAGAAAAACTGGAAAATGGTGCACTGTGCAAGAGTCTCGAGGGACTCTGAGTGGTACTCGTGCCTGTAAGATTTTGTTAACCAAGGTTTCATGAAGGAGTAAAACTAATCACTTGAAGCTTGATAACCAACATGCATGCGTTGCCCTTACTCCTGTGGCCAACAACTCTGAACATAACCAGGATTTTTTCATTACACAGATCTTGGTCCCATTCCTCTAGAAATTAATGAGATTTGCTCTTACTGTTTTTTAAAGAAAGAAGAGTCAGCTTAATTAATTGATGTCAAATTCCAGCTATAAAGCCAAAAACTCAGCTACTGTTTATTTACAGTGAATGTATGTAAAATACTACAAATTACTATCATATGTTCCTTTAAAGTTTGAGATATGAGATAGACAAATTGACACAGAAAGTAGGCACACTAGATATTCTCAAACTCCTGTTTAGATTATTCACGAAAAAGAAAAGTCAATCTGTCACGCTGTTATCTCCAGTTGATGGAGTCTGCAAACACCAGCAGAGGTGATGAACCTACAACACTTAAAAAGAATATGCACCAGCATGGTATTTTAAGCTATGCTGACATTACAGCAATCTATAAATAATAAAAAACCCCCTCTGTCTGTTATTTTATTTTATACCTAAGCTCAGGTTGAGAAAGAGAAAAACGTTCTCATGTGTGTTATGATTATGAGACCAAGACATTATTCAGCCTTGCAATTTCATTTGCTTTTTTTCCTCTCTCTAACCTGCATGACTAAATCAAAACAAATGATCTGAAGCACTGGCAAATTTGATGGGTTTATGTAGGTCACATATCTGATCTGGAGCAGACCAGATCATCAGCATATTCAGCAGGTCACCATGGCCCCGTGGATGTTTGTGAATGATCATTCAGAAACCCAGCAACCAGGTCTGACTAATTTTCTAAATGCCTGCTGGTTGCTACTAACTCTACTCGTAGCTCGAGTCATACAATACTCGGTTGTTGTGGTGAGCCTTTCAAATGACAAATGTTGAGGCTCATGCTACTTTCAGTCAAAAGGCTCACTGTTAAACTATCACAATGAAGACTGTATGAGAGCAGCAAAAATCATGTTAAAATGTCTGGCTATTTTCCATTTTGTTCTCTGAGACATCATTTCCCACTTTCCATTTTTCCCTCTCAGAATGGCTTGAAGCAGCACTGGTCCTTAAGTGTAGTGTGAAGGAGCTTCTTGCACAGAAAAGCTTTTGTTGGTCCTCCACAGGCTGGCCTGAACATGCACTGGAGAGAGGGGTCAGCTTTGCCATGGCTGAAGGGACTGCATCTCCTACTTACAGTAGCCAAAAGAGTAAACAGAGAGGCTTTTGTTGCCCCAGTCAACTTCTGCTAGTATGGAAACATCTTGTTCTGCTGGTTCCTTCCTTCCTTCCTTCCTTCCTTCCTTCCTTCCTTCCTTCCTTCCTTCCTTCCTTCCTCTTCTCTACNCCTTCCTTCCTTCCTTCCTTCCTTCCTTCCTTCCTTCCTTCCTTCCTTTTTTCCCTTGCTAGCCCTCAGACTGCAGAAGTCAGCCAGTCTTCCGAGGTGAAATGAAGAGCAGAAGCTCCTGCAGTCAGCTAGCAAGGGGTGTTTCAGCCTGTATCTGTCTCAGCCCAACACTAATTGCCCTTTGGAAAACCAGAAAATATTTCCCAGCTGATTCTGTGGAGGATAGATCTTGGTCAAATACCTCAAAAATTTGATCAGAAAAACATGCAGAGATAGCTCCTACATCAGTAAAGAATCTGAGCAGCACTGCAAGGCTCTCCTCCTGCACAGCTCCCTGTGCTGCCCTGACCAGGCAGCTGGAGCCAGCAATCAAGAGAGGATTACAGTTTTTCAGCTGACACTTTCTCATCTCAATTTTTCAGCTCTAAGAGATAGGCTTAGAGCTGTTGATAAGTGTGCTTGAATTCAACCAGTGCAGGCAGACCTTCAAAGGTGCTGTGCTTTGACAGGTCCTGGGAAGCTTGTTAAATGGTCAGAATCTCCTCTGAGACAGCAGCTGTCTGGAAGCCAACTCCATGCCTGACTTGGTTTAAGCAGGATGGATTCATGCCAAAGCACTTTAAAAAATTACAGTAGCAGATTTCAACAGCCGAATATTTGCACTTCCTTTAAGTTGGACAATTTTTGTTTCTTCATTTTTAGGAAAAAAAACCTCTGAAATTTTGCAATTCCCTTTATGAAGAGAAAACAAAGGGAAAAAACCCACCAAAAATATGATTAGCAATACCAAAACATTTAGTTTTGCCTAGTTTGTTAAACATAAAAATGTAGACATGCTATAGGAAAATCAATTTGATTTTTATACACATTCAAAACACTGAAAATTCTTTACAAGCTATTTTAATCTCCCCAACTTCATGAGCCATTTCCAAGAAGCTGTATTTCAGTTTTCTTAAGGCATACTTATCTGACTTCAGTGTTAGTGGACAGCATTATCCAGCTGCTTGCTTTTTTTTCCTGGACAACTGCACTGTGGCTCTACTTTTTTGATTTTGACTGACATGGGAATTTTTTTGAGGTCAAGAAACCTAAACAGTTGAGGAAAAATTTCCTGCCACATCCTTAGGGGAGAGAATCCTTGATGGAGAAGGGGAAGCTGTAATACTGAGAAGCAGAAGCCTGATGATGGAGGGAATGAAGTCCTGTGTGTAATGACTGAGCAGCTTTTGCTTCTTCTGTTTCACCTCCAGGTCTGGCATGGCACCCCCAGCATTCTGTTCAGTTTATATTTTGGATCCATATTTTCTAATTTTGTATTTGCGGCTATTTTGTCTTTTTGTGATTATTATTTCTTTCCATGGTCTGGGGCAGATACAGAGCAAAATATGTTAATGGCAGATTTAAATCTCTTGCTGAATATTCTGTGCAGCCTGAGATTTTTAGGGTTAGGATGAAAAGCTTTCCAATGAGTTTACAAAATCAAGACAGGAGCAAAATATTTGCTGGTCACCCAGAATTCCAAGGTGTTGTTTCTCTGCTATATTTCCATGTACCCTGTGGCTTTCACTTTTTATTAATCCAGCCTATTTGTTTTTGTCAGAAGTCTATAAGCTTCTCTGTTAATTTGCTGATGAATTCCCTACTGAGTTGTAATTATAATCTTCATTGTGATCCTTCCTATCATGACAAAGGACATAGGATTTTGGCACCAGCATAACCTCACGTAAGCAATATTGTAAACATTGAATGAGCTCTTCTTTTAAGCATTTTATAAACAACCCCAAAATTAGAAAAACATTGTGATAATTAAGCAAGTGATTGATAGGCCAGTGTTTACATTAAATTATCCCCAATGCAGTTGTTTCATGGGTGGCATATGAATAACAGGCAATTACTATTTTCTTCATATTTCAGGCACTGTAGTTGCAGACTTTACATGCAAGCAGGAATCTGTCAGAAAGAATGAGCCTCTTTAGTTTTCATCACCTCAGTGCCTGTGAGCTGCTGAGATCATCTCAAGCATCTGGGATCCATTTCAGAAGACTGAAGCTGAAGATGGTTTGAATCCTTCCTCTTTCCCTCTGCAGCAGGCAGTCCATGCTAACCAAAGCAGAGCCTATGGTATGAGCTATGAATCAAATCAACTTAACTCCCTAGGAGCATCAGAGTACTTCTGGAAGATCAGAGACAGTCTCTCTTCTGTTTTCCTTTGGTGCTGGAGAGGTTTTTTTCCATGTTAAGAGTGAATTTATTTGGGGCTTACAGCCTACCCTAGAAAGTCCTAATTTTTGGCTTCAAGACATTTTCCTGGGACATGGTATCACCCAGACAAACTGACATGTAGAGAGCACCCTTACAGAAGCAGGGAATGTACTTCCACAAGAGATATCACCCATTGGATTGAAAGGTGAAATTTTGATCTAGGCAGCTGTGGGATGATGTTTTCACTGTGTTGTCATTACCATGGTGTGAAAGATTTTGTCTGTGCCAATTAACTCTCACCCAGAAAGCTCCCAGCCTGATGTAGCCACCAGTGATCATTTTCACTAGGTGCTTCGGATGACTCCCATGACTCGGAGTGTTAAAGTGTGGCTGTGTGGAGCCTGCTGACCTCAGGAGAAAAGCAAGCTCTTGTGCAGGTGTAGCTCTGAGATCTTACACTGCCGAGCACTTTGTAACTTGACTGTCTATTTTGTTCTCCTAAAAAATAAAATCCTAGGACAAGAAAAACATGTCTAGTTCCTTTCTCCCATATAGTAGGTTGTAGGGTTTAGATATGCTCAGAAGCCTTGGTTTTCACCTTGTGCCCAATTATGGCTCTTCAGACTAATTAGATGAAATACCTTGTGTGATCTGTCATCATTTTGATATATTTAACTTCTTGATCAGGTCTGAGACTATGCAAATATTTTCATCCGCTGGAATCTGGGTCTGTTTACCCACTAGCTGGGGCTCCTGCTGAAGAGTCCATGCAGATGGAGGCTGATGCCTTTAACCTTTAAGAGATGGTTGGTGATCTGTTAAGTCCCATTGCAGCCACGAGGAAGGGGAGGAAGCAGCTATCGTAGTTAGTCCTAGCCAGGGGCTGAACTGTGATCAATACACATCCTGGTCAATGGGCAGGTGGGAAGGAGGGATTCTTCTCACCCAGCACCTGGGACAGAAGTGACTTTTTTCTACACAACATTGGCTCAGAAACACCTGGTTGGTAGAGAACAGTCCTCTGAAACTGCCCGACCACAGTGACTTCAATGGGAGATAGAGAACATCATTGCTTTGCTGCAAGGATCAATTTTCACAGAGTAAGGGTACAAATCCCTCGAATCAAGGGAGACAAACCACAATGTAGCAATTTATGGTGTTCTGCACAGTAATATAGGTAAATTTTCACACCCTTAAAACAAATGCAAAACAATTTAGTACATAATGCTTATGCACTATCAGGGTGCTTCTCTGGTACACCAATTCAGCAAAATCAAATTCCTAGCTTAGACATCAGAAGGTGTCTGGCACAGTGCCTCTGATCTTCTGGGAGAGGAGAAAAGAAAAGAGAACAGTGAAAGGTTTAGTTTGACGTCTTTAGTAATATTTTAAATCTGAACTATTATTATTTGAACTTGTCCAGTGCACAGAAAACTGAAACCTCACCAAATTCTTATATTTAACTATTTTTGACTGCTGGAAACTTAGAACCCAATGTTAATAAATACATTATTCAACATAAAATGCAGTCACCACAAATTAATTGCATTGCAGTAGATACAACCACTCTCACCTTGCAGTTGCTATGGGCAGCAAAACACTGGGGCAAAATCTTCAGTGGCTTTTTATTATGTGACTTCAGCTTGTGAGAAACTTGCCTCTTTTGGTTTGCCTAAGGCATCAAAATACTCCAGAGCCAACATCCAGTACAACCAGAATGTAATTATGCCACAGAAACACTGGCACTGAGAACTGTCAGAGCCTGAAAACAAGTATTGCTCTCAATTTTTCTGGAAAGCAGAGCAAGAATATCAGATTATTAAATTTAATTGTGGAAAATATAGACAAAGTGCAGAAAAGGTAGACCCTTCTCCAAAGGTTTAGGCACATTCAGATCACCATCACAGATTCTTTAAAAATTAGTTTTAACACTTCTACTTTAGATCTTGCTAAGAGTGATTTGGAATAAAGGTCAGACTCTAACCACTCATGGCATTTGGGGAACACTGCTGGAATGCAAGTGAAATGTAGTAACAACCTCGCAGATTTTAAGGTGAAATTAGTAAGATTTAATATAGTTCCACTCCTTACAAGCATTCTTGCCATTCAGCAGTGGAGCTGCACCTCAGAGTCACCAGAGGGAGCCTGCATGCCAAAAATCCCACAGACTAATTTTTTTAAAACTTTGTTTTCTTGCGGATTGCAAGGAAATTAAAAGCTGAACTTGCATAATTTCTCCTCACTGCTGCAAGAAAAAGAGGAGCCTGCTGCCTCCCTTTGCTCCCCCTTTTGGAAGGGATGACCAGCCCATGGACACTCAGATGCTGCAGACAACCACTTGCCCCACTGCTCACTGGCAGTCCCTCTGCTTTCCCTGCTCTCCCTTTAACTGGCTGATTCTTCCTTGAGGCTCATGTCTGGACATCCCAGCTGAGCTGGGTAGGTGCATATGGGTTTCCTACACCTTACCAGCTGCTCTCCATGTACAGGTGCAATCCTGGTGTGTCTTGTGTCCCTGTCACCTGCAAAGATGCCATTGCAGGGAGTAGACCACAAACCCGCACCATTTCCAGTGTTTACCAGATGTGTGTACATGTACTCCTTGCTGTGTGCCAACAGATACAGGAATAGTGCACCTTGAGCTGGGAGAACCACAGCAAACATTTCAGGTGTGTGATTTTCTTCCGAGCGGTCACTAGAACCCACAATCTTTGTAATTGTATTGTTAAAAATAGTTACTCTGTAGATTGCTCAGAGCCTGCTGATCATCTCTTCTGGCTGTAACAGACCTGTTAATAACACTGGTTGTTCACAGGTTGTGTGAGCACTGAAAAACTGCAAGTATCCTCCCTCTGTTTCAAGAAAAATTAGCAGCTACACCAGATGAGAACTTTTAAACAACATCCTCATGGCCTGTGCAGCTCACAGGAAAATGAATCCCTTTTCAGATCCATAGGCTAGCTGCAGTATTTCCTGTGTTTTTCTGGTAACAGTCACACACATAATTCATGTGAGTGTTCAGTCCTAACTGCAGGCCTGAAAGGATGTGGTTGAAATCTTCAGGCTGATCATGTTCTTGTCTCCATGCCAAAGCTCTGGTGGGTGCTTTTGGGAACTCTGTGTTCTTGCTATACTGGGCCATATTGCATCCCAAGGGGTGAAGGAAGGGAGAAATTGTGGAAGGGAGTAGAACCACATGGCCTTTTGTAGAAAATTTTTGGTTTTCAATAAATTCAGACCAATAGGCATCCACTTCGAAAGGAAAAAAACAAAAATCAAATATTAAAAAACCCAGATAACATCCCCACCAGAAGAAATCCAACACAGATGGTCCCTAAGGATCAGAAGCATGGTTTCTCTATGTTTCTCTTAGCTTAATCAAAGAAATAAGGACCACGTTGTTCAGAGACAGAGACATCACAAAGCTAATGTGCTACTTGGATATTGACTTGGGTCAGAATGAAAGCTGATGGTAGGAAGTAAAATAGCTAATGGTAAGCTACTGTCCCTGGAAGAGCTGCTTGTGGCCAGGACCCACTCTCATGGAAATCATTGCCAGATCCCAGGAGGAGTGAGTGCAGGTGGTGGGAACTCTGCTGACGGCTGTGAGCCTGTGCCTGCTTACACATGCTCAGAAGAACCAGCACAGCTGATGGAATCTTAGCTGGAAGGTCATGAGATGATTTTGCTGTGTCAGGCTAATGCCACTGCTCAATGCACGGTGGTGCCTTTCATGTTATACAAATTCATTATTAACCTCAAGCTTGCCTCTAGTCATTCTGTCTTTCGACAGCTTTGCCTTTTAAGGGTGGGGATTTTTATAAATGAAATTTTGCTACATGGAGAGGAGACATTAACAGACAAAGAGGAACTGTAGAAATATGCAGTTAGATATATAGGGAAGACTTTTCTTTTTAAGGGTAAATTAAATGAGACAGCAGCCCACATACTATGGAGACATTTTAGAAATACACTGCTTGGAGAGGTACCTCTCTATTTATAGATTGCATCTGTCTCTAACTCCAGAAGACCCCAATATAAATTGAGCAAGCTCCCCCACTGTTTCCCCACTCACAGACCCCTGGCAACGCTGTAGGAGGAGCGTGCTCTCCCCACTGTCACAGGCTGATTAGTGGCATTGAGCCAAGGAGGAGTGAGGACCTGACAGATGCACTTATCCCCACCGTACACACAATCCTGCCCCTCCTGTCTGGCAGCCCAGGAGACATCAAACACTGAACAGGAGTAGCAATGTACAATTTAGACTTTCATTCTGCCGTCGTGATTGGGATCAAATTCCGGATTTACAATGCTTTAGATGAAACAAAGGGGCAATTATTATTTATTACAGTACGACTTGCTGGAGTCAGTGTCTGCCATGTGGCTTGGTTGTTAACCTCCAGCATAGAACATACAGTTAAAGCCAGGAAATAAAATTTAATGCCCTGTCAAATGACTGACTTCATAAGAATCTTACATTGTCTCCTATAAAAATATTATCTTTTCTTCGAAATCTGCTTCAATTCAGAACACAACACTGCCAAAATATTTGTAATTTCACTATAAATACATCTTGTAATATAAAGTAACCAGAACAACATACACTGCCCTTCCTGGCCTTTGTACTTTACATTTTAAAATATGTACTATGTCTCCCACATTCTCTTTCTATAAAATTTTGTTATTATCTCTTAAAAGATAATAACAAAAAAAAGAGACTTTTTAATGCTGTCTGTTACTGCTTAGAAACAGTATGATGTTTACAAGGCTCTGCATTTAATACAACAATGCTTAATAACACTATTTTAAAGTCATTAAGATTAGCTTCTATCATAAAAATAAAGTTGTGCCTTTTGGAGGAGGCCAGTTTAGCATTCGTTGCACAAAGATTAAAAGGAACGATCAGATATGCGGACTTCATGCTGAGCCGAATGAAGTGAGTGGAAATATTGCCCTAGACTTCGGTCCATGTAGGAGCACACATGGTAATTTAGGGACTGACATTAGTACTCGTCACAGCCTTTTCTTTTTCATTCCAGGTAATGGTGGCAGAAGTTATAACACAAACATCCCAGTTTTGCTGTAGAACAGATGTCAGGCTTAGTCTCCGCTGGACACCTCGGGCTCTCTATAGGTACTGCAATATTTATTGCAGCCAAGCCCAGAGACATTTTGAAGCAGGAGCCACCAGCTGTGTGAAATGAAATGTATTCAAAGCTGCCAACAGTAAGAAATTAAATACAGACTATGGCAGTGTCTGCCAACATTTTGGGCAGTAGCATAACAGTGGCAGCCAACTGAACTTGAGATGGCAGCAGTCTGATGTATCCCCATCATCAACTCAGTGATTCACTAATTAATTTAGCTTTTTTTTTTTTTTTTAATTGTATCTACTGTCATCATCCTACTGCACAAGTCTGAGTAAGGAGAGAGGAGGGTAGAGAGAGGGTGAAAGAGACCAGGCACTAGAATGTAACGTGGTGGTAAAGATAGCCAAGAAATTTGTTCAGGGTCATCCTGCATTCAAGTGGTGTGGTTGCATCAAGGTGCATCTGACTAAGATGTGGGTAAGAACAATCTATAAACAAAGAGAACAAGTAGCTTCGAAAATAAAGCTGCAGATTTCATTTGTGGCCTAGTTAAGCATGAGTAAAAAAGGCAATGATACAAAACTGCAGCATAAATCTTCTATTCCCAGTGCTTCAGAACGTCCAGGCAGTTGTGGGTTTTCCACACAGCAAAGTAAATGCATGGATGGCATTCTGTCACCTCATAACGCATGAACAGACAAGAGCAGTGCACATAAATAATGAGGCAGAGTTTAGCCCTCTGTTATCCAAGAAACAACTTATTGAGATAGATCTTCTACCCAAAAGAAATGTCTTGAAGAACAGGTACCACCAGGCTAAAGAACTGATGCCACTCCCTGGCAGCTCTGCCAAGGCATTAGAGGAAGACGTTGCCCCAGCCTTGGGAATTGCTCCAGCTACTGGACAGTGCCTGCTTTTGTCAAGCAGTCCTACTCCCTTGCCCAGTAATTATTGTAGCCCTTGAGCCTACTGGAAAAGGAAGGTGATCCAAAATACACATTCAGGACTGAGAGGATAGTTGAAAACCACCTCTGTCCCCTGTGCTGACCTCATGGCTCATGTGTAGCACAATCGTCTGTGAAAGGATCATCACTGGAGAAACTGGGAAAATGTAATAGCCTGAGCCAAAGTGAATGGTCCACATAGGAAAAGTCTGACTGAGCACTAGCTCAGTCTGTGAATTTTCATAAACCTGGCCGTGATGTTCAGAAGATTGTGTAAGATGTCTTATATTATAGCCACCATTAATTGCCTAAAATTTAAATTTAAGCCTGCATATGAAGCAGAAACCATAAAAAGACATGGTATTTTTCATTCTAGTATAACAGTGGTATTTTGTCTTCTTACACTGATGTGTTTAGTTAACAGTAGAAGCTCTTCACAGAGTTTGCTATGTAAGAAGGCAGCCTGTAAAATGATACAAGTTTTTGTAGTGACTGCTAAAGACTTGCAAACTTCATTCCTCTGCTGCTTGAAGTAAATTTATCCTGAGATTTCTGTTCCAAAGTGAATCTCGTGTTTTCCAAACTCAGTGCTTACCATACCAACAATAATCCTTAATGTCTCCAGACTCTACCCGTGTTTGTTGTTAACCTTCAGTCACAAAGTAATGAGATGCATCAGACATCATCAAGCTGGCCTAAGGGGTTACAAATTTGGATGAGGGCCACATACTGTACTAATTGCTTCTAATAAATTACATATTTCAGGAGGGACACCATGATTTTAATCATTTATTCTGCATGTTGTTTCCTTTGGAGAGAAGAACAAGCAGGCACTAAACAAGTGGAGCATCTGAAATTCATGGCAGAAGCTAGAAAGAGCTCATTTAATATCAACCATCATTGTAAATACTAGAATTATACACGTATTAAATCCCTGTGTCTGAACACTTTGGGAAAAGCTGGTGAGTTCTGGTTGTTTTAATGACTCAAACCAAAATAATGTCTTTGAATGTTCCTTAGATTTATAACAACTCTAATTTAATCCCATTTCAAATCTTGTAGCTGGGGTCTAGCTCAAGAAAAAGTCTTTGTTTTTATGCAAAGAAAAATACATTAAGAGGGAAATTTAAAGCATGTATTTCCCAAAAGGCTGAGAGGGAAAACAGTCAAATGTACCTCTCACTTCTGTGGGGAATGACTTTGATTATGATTTGATGGCTCCTCATTGAAAAGGAGTTCCAGTGAACACAAAAAGCTACAAGAATTTTCTGTAAAGCCTGCTGAAATTAGTAAGATCTCGATCTGATCTAAACAGCTTCTTGCAGAGTGAACTGAGTTAAGTTTTCCTATTTCCCTGACCTCTAGCACATCCACACCAGTAGTCACTGCTAATGAAATCCTCAAATCACTTGGGAATGTGCACTTCCTTCACAGGGGGAGGCCTTGATGGTATTTAAATAGCCATTAGTATTAATAGCAATAACTGGTAGATAATGTGGAGATTTGGGACCTCTAGGGAACAATGCAGGTTTGGGAACAGCTCAGGCTGTCTTCTGTTTGTCTTTGTAATCCTTGCTTCCTGTCACTGCTGTTTTCATTTCCTTCCAAGGATGAGCTGAGATACCAAACAAAACACGACTATCTAGGTAAAAGGAAACCTGCCTTGGCACACAGAATGCCTTGGGATGGAAAGCTGCAATTGCAGCTCTGAGACTCAAATGTGCTCTTTTGATTTTCAAGTGGTAATGGGACACCAAGGAAGCACTATTACCTCGAGTAAGTGAAATCTCCTTCTGCCTTGGCAGTCTAAGATGCCTTCACTTGGTCCCTCTCTCTCTGGGAGGGTTATCATCCCATTTTAGACTTCTCTGGCAAGTGTGAGGTGAAAAGGGTGAGAGTCCAGCATGATTTCCACAGGCTCCTCTAACCCACCAAGCAGTGTAACAGAGATATTTCTAAAGATGCTGTTTGTGCATTGATGGATGGATGGATCTTTGTGCTAAAACAGTTGGACATCTGCTTTGGTACAGAGGAAAAGGATCAAGGGATTCTTCTTGGTTTTGTCATACATATGAGAAGCAGATTAGTAAACAGGAGAAAAAGGCCTTACACAATTAGAATTGACTGGAAAAGATTGCCCCAGGTAAAACTCCTGAGAAACATCTCAAACTGAGAAACATTCCTGTGGCTGTTTTTATTTTTCATAGGGAGATTCAAGCTCACCTTCACACATAAAAAGGAAGACCTGAAAGGATGAGAAAATTTGAAGTTCAGCCATAGAAACCCACAAGTAACAGAAGAAAAAGTGGCAAAAACAGAGGAGCTAGAGGTGATGAATCCTCGGTTAAGATGGCTGCTATACATAGAAAAAACTGTGACAAGAGGTGAATACACAACATACAGAAAATATGATGGATTCGTTTGGTGCAGTCTTCAGACACTGACTTTTGCCAACATTGCATGCTACGTAAGAGCATGGATATAACAAACACTAGTGAGGCAGGTTAGGAAAAGAAATATCTGTGAAAGCAAAATGGAAAACCTCTTTGACATCCATTAGGTTTGGCAATATAATACTAAGAAGCACAACGTGCTGAGCTGTTATCTGGTTGGCTGGCTGGGTCCCTCTCCAGATTACTACTTAAATCAATAGTTCTCACATTGATTTTTCCAGCACACTGTATTCCAGTAAAAAGAACAATGCTCTGAGATGAGTCAGCTATTTGCTCTGTCTGTAGGAACTCTAGTGTATTCTCATTTAGGAAAATAAAAGCAGGCGCCAAAGTACACACAGATACATAGTAATAAGAACCTGCCTGTTGCACCAGGTTTGCTACACCTCGCTGCAGCAGCCACAGCCTGGCCTTGAGCTAGGGAAAGCTACTGTAATGATCAAACTGAAATATTTGGGGATGATCTTAGACAGCTAATAACATTGAATTTTAGTTCAGTAAGTGCTCTGTCAGAGGGGAAAATATGTCCACATGTGTATCATATCATAGAATCACAGAATCATAGAATGATTTGGGTTGTAAAGGACACTAAAAGTCATCGCGTTCCAGCCCCCCTGCCATGGACAGGGACACCTCCTGCTAGACCAGGTTGCTCAAAGCTCCATCCAACCTGGCCTTGGACACTTCCAAGGGTGGGTCATCCACAACTTTTCTGGGCAATGACAAACCCTTCACTGGGCAATTTAGCTAAGAAACTGTTCTCCATATGTTTACCATGACAGGTAAAACCTCAGCAGTACTGCATTTCCATTTATTGCATATATTTTCATGCATTTGCATATTTTATGTAGCATGTGCTATAGGTCTGGTAATGTAACCAGTCATCACTATTGCCTGATGTTGCTTCTGCTCTTTTCAACCATGCTAACAATTTCCCATTTTATAGGGGTTCCTATAACCACAACATGCATGTTCATCTCCTCTTTCTCTCTCCTGCTTAGACATCAATTCAGAAACCAGAAACCTTTCTCTCAAACAGTTTTGTAATAATTTCAAGAAACTTACAAAAACTGCAACAAAAGTATTTTCAGCTACTTGGGCATTTGGAGTCAGTCTGAAGCACAACTCTGCCCACAGATTCTCTTGGTCCCTCTCTGCTGCAGGCATGGACAAAGGTCCAGCCATGGTCCCTCATCTCTCCCACAGCTCTCTGCACACGGCTGCTGTCTCGGCTTGCAGGCTCAGACATTGCCTGCAAGCTTGGCTTATTTCTGGGAACTTTGAGTTAACAGCAGCTGCAAACTACTAAAATGCCAAAGAAGTTAACAAATGAAAATATTTGTCCTTCTTGTCCACTACATTTATTATCTCCAGCTTTAAATGTAAGGTACCAGATTACAGTCTATCCCACCCTCCATTAATAACAGCCTCAGAAGGTACAGAACAGCCAAGGGACTGTAAAGAATTTTATTCTTTACTGTATATTGAGTACCGTATTGTGTACATACTGAGGCACAAACAGCTCACAGAAAAATAATAAATATATGTGTGTAAAGTTGAGGAACCGTGCAATTATAAAGCCTGTTGTTCTGAAAATACAGCTGAATAATACTGCTATAAAAACCAGAATAACTTAAATCATTACAAAAACTGTATTTCTCATTAGAAATAGCTTTGTGTATTGCATAGCACTGTGTATTTCACATGGCTACACACTTGCCTCACAATCTCTTAGTTTAAATAAATAACATTCATGTTTTCATACCAGCGAAAAGGAAGAATAATGAATTTTCCACCAGGTAATTTTTAAATTGAAAAAAGATCGTATTTATGACACTAGCAGTATGGTAAACCTGGAACAATCCAGACTGTTGACAAGATGGGTTATCATCTTCCCAGTGTCCACTTGTGTACCTGGGAGTACAGTGTGAATTAGGGTGTTACGGTATGGAGGAGAGGCATTTTGTGCTCTGCTTTGTGCTGTTTACAAGATATTTCAGGTTAGTTGTTATCTTTTTTGAATCACATGCTCTCCTACTCTCCTACTCTTTCCTGAGAACTGAGTTGATGTAGAAGTAAACTGTGCCAGGCATTTCCCAGGTCTCAGCAGGGTGTTGAAGGTAATGCTGTGTAGGCTGCAGTTCTTGAGAGGAGATAAAAGGACCTGTTTTATACAGCACTTCATTTGCACTGTATTTATTTTAGGTTTGTACAGCAAAATAAGACAGCAGGGAGATCAATAGGTATTATTGTTATCCATGCAAGGCACTTTCCTTCCACAAAAGAAATATTGTAATTGAACATAACAAAACTATTTAAAATATCCAGCACATAAACTTCAGCCCATTTTGACAAACATGTCTTGTGTGGCAGCTGAGTGATATTTTGACTGTGGCTAACTCAAGTACTAGAGAACTGAATCCACAGAATGAGATACATAGAAGTGGCTGATATGGTAAATTACCTCATGACAGACACAGGATTTCACACAACAAATCAGATAGCCCACCTTTTCTGCCAGGCAATAAATTGTGTTAAGCAGACATATGGAAATCTATGTATTCATTATCTATCAAGAGACACCTGGCAGGATGACTTTTTGTCTACAGTCTGAAAATAATCCTGCTCTGACAAGTGTCAGTTGGAAGTGCAGGTGAATCACTATAGAGCTCGCTTCACTGCAAGCACCATCAAGTCAAATTCTGTTCAGAGCTACTTAAGAAGCAAGGCCTAAATGTAGCTGTTCTGATCCCCGGTGATATTCTTGCTGCTTTTATAATATTCCTAAAAAGCATGTAAGCCCTTGAAATGTTTACCAAGCTTTCTCACTTTTCCCTATCTTCTGAAGAAAGACTTCACACTTCCTATGATCAGATACAGAGCCCAGGGCAGGGACAGAACCTGCACGTACCTTTGAGGGCAGGGGGGGTGAAGACGCTCTGCTTCCTCTGTTTGGGAGAGGCGCTCTGGGACTGGGGAGGCACAAAACACAGAGAGAGGCAGTGAGACACAGACACAGGGAGAGTTTTTGTTTGTGCCCGCTCCGGGTCTTGCCCCACGGCCGCTTTCAGAGGGTGCACACGCCCATCTGAGAGTTTCTGAGATAAATACCTTGTGTACATCTGATGCCAGCTCCCGGCTTTTCATGTATACAGGAAAACTAAGATTAGATAGCCAAAAATATGTGTTTAATGGACAACTTTTAGGGCTCCCAGGCAAGACAGACCAAATAGTACTGAAAATTACCCTTCACTCTGTAAAAATATTATTAAACATAAAATTAGCCCGTGCTTTTAACAGTCTGTGTAACTGATTCTCTTTAGGAAAATAAATGTTTCTGTATATTAACAGCTGCCAGATTTACATTAAACAATATTTCAATTGAATACAATATATTCAGTGATTATATGCATGGGTAAGGCAGTACTGAAATATTAATATATATATATTTTAACATAAATAAGTGGAAAATCCCTCCCTCTGCACTTTTTCAATATGTTCTATTACACTTAAGATAATAATTTCAGTAGCCCATCACTCAGCCTTTAGCTGGCCCTGATTTGAGTGTTATATTTAGACACAGTTAAACTTTCTGTGGCCCAAAAATCTTATCTATGCACAAAAGACAAATTATTCCAAACTAATGGTAGTAAAATTACACATAGAGTAATAATACTATCATTATGCCAATGTTTAGTTAGCAAAAACTAACTGGAATACATTCAGTGCTAAAGCAGAGCAGCTTTTGCAAAATGAAAGCAGCTAAATTAGCATCAATATTATACCAACATGAAATATGTTTGTGTAAAAAGGACAATAGTGCTACGTACAGTACAGCCTTTGCTAACTTTGGAAGACATAAGCACCATATCACACTGCTAACAAAAAGATTAAAGACAAGCTGTGTATAGGCAAGCTTTTTTTTTTAATTTTATTTTATCAATTTCTAGTTATGCTAATGATGTTGCCTTTTCTAAAATATTTGCTTAAAATGCCTAATGTATAAACTGTGAATTTTAATCAGATCTATTTCTTCATGGAACATTTGAGACAGCTCTTAAGAGAACCACTTTCACACAAGTAGGGCTAATCCTATTACCTTACTTTATCACAATGGATAGAATGATAATATTTATAAATAAAATATTGTCTTCTTTGGAAAGAGAAAGCTATTTATAAACACTATGGGATAGGTTGTTGATACCCACACCAGTAAATCTTTAGAAGTCTGTATTGGAGTTCAAATTTGAATCAATCAATACCTCCTGCTGCTATTTAAAGTGCTGCCTGCTGCTCTGAGCAGTGGGTGAAGGAGAAAGAGATCGGGAATTGCAGGAACTATGCAAGGGGAGGTTAGAAAATGAGATTGGAGGAGCCAGCTTTTAACTCTTGTTCAAACAACATCACTGCATTCCGTGCTGTAGGCTTGACAAGTGATGGAGAGAGTGGAGAGGTGTTTGCAATGCTTTTGTAGACCAGCAGTGACCAGCAGAACCAAAGCAACACTTGGATGGGCTGAGCTGGCAGGGTCACCTTGGGTCTGCTGTACTTTGACAGGGCATGGAAATAAGGCAGAAGGGGAGCTTGTCTCCCCCAGTTCCCTGCCACAGGAGGAAGGGAGAGCTGGCAGAACTGACACACTCCACAGCTTTACACAGCCCTGATTTGAAAATGATGGTTCTAAAAACCATCTGTGTGATGCTGTGTTACTGCAGATGACATGACAAGAAAAATATTAAACAGGATGAAACAGTGAGTTTCCAAGGGGTTTTAACAATTGTTCTATTTTCACAATAAATAGGTTTTAAAAAATGTTCACTTACCTCTGCCTGTGAGGTGTTTGTTCTCTTCTCATCTTTTTCTAGAGAAACAGATATGGAAAGTGAAAAGTTAGCACACAAGTGTTTCTCAGTGCTAACATTTGTAACTCTGCCCTGAACCTACAACGCTACTGTAAGTAAGAAATTAACCTTCTGATTTACAGCTTTTCTTTCTCATTTGTATATCTCAGAAAACCAGCAGCCCTGATCGGCATTTAGACATAAGTACAGCATCTGAAATGCTTAATTCCCACTTTTTGTCTGTGAATAACAGCGAGCAAAGGAGTGCCTTCAGCAGCAGGTCCTTTGTCCAGGCTGGCAGTGGAGCTCTGCACTGCAACTGGGGCTCTCAGGGTACAGAGCTGCCTTGCCCGGGGACTGAGCTTTCTTCTATGGTCAGAAAAGGCCTGGTTGCCAAATGGTGTGAAGCAAACTCACCAAGGGCTCTACTGCATTCAAATAATAATAATAACCTCACTTCAGTTAAGTTATTCATATACCAATACTGGTACTGGAGAGAGCCTAGTAGTAGTAATATGCAAAATCAGCAAAACAAAGCTTAAGAGCAATCTTTGACCTGAGAAATTTCATGACATTACCAGACTAAAATTTTTCCTGGAACTTCTTACTTTTGTTGCCCTAATTTGCTTTGGACTATATGCATAGCAGAATTGGCAAAACTGGAAATTTCTAATAAAAATAAGTGCCTCTGAGAATCTGCATGAACAACTAAATAAAATTATCTGAAGGCTCAGGGATCTAGGCATGTAACAGGTTTTGGTATGAGCTAAATTATTTTGCTAGTGTTGTTTTGATGTGGTTAATGGCCAGAGAGTGTCTGTCTTCTGCTGATGATTTCACAAATATTTGACAAAGATCATGAAGGATATTTGATATACAGTAGTTTGGAGCTCCAAAATAAAATGCCACTAATAACAGAGACATCAATTCTTGCTGTACCTGCTGGCCTTCTAAAATTTTCCACTAGCAGGTATCTGTGTAATTTGCACTGAGGTGTGGCAGATTTGTAAATGTAGGTCTGACCAAAGAATTAGGTCTAGGCAATATAATCTGACTTATTCTCTAAGTATTGGCTGCTTGTGGTGTGCTGTGTTTGAGGAGATGAGTCAGTCCATGCAGCTGGATTGTATTTTGTGTCACATTCCTTACCATTGTATCTGTGCATCTTCCAAATGTAATTGACTTACTGCATTTTTCAGTGTAAGTACTTCCCATTGCCTTTCTCTGAAAGATATTCAAATCACTCATACTCAAAGTTAAAAAATATAGTTGAAGACAGTGCTGATTACTAAAGCATGATCCCACAGATACCGAATTAGACAGGACAATCAGGAGGCCAGTTTCCTGCCATTGACATTTGCGTGAACTTTGGTAAGGTCACTGATCTCCTCTTTGACTTCCCTACCTGTAAATAAGTATAGCAGTGCCTATTTCAGTATAGTAGTGTCTATTCAAGTCCATAAAACACTTTGGGGTATGAAGTCAGGCTAGCTAAATGGGTATTTATGTGCTTGCAGCGTTTCTTACTGGTTGTGTATCAACACACTTCAATGAGTCAACACTGGATTTTTTTTTTAATTCAGGATACTGGATTTGGCTTAAAGGCTGAAAGTTGAACAAATCAGGAACTTGCAGCAAAGAACAATGTAGAGTTAGTTATGTCCCATTCCTTCCTGAAATTCTAAATTTGCCAAGATTAAAAATATATTTTGTAAACCCAGGCATAAGGAACTAGCATAAGGAACTAGCATAAGGAATAAAAACTGCCATCAGCTGCTTTGTTGTGTTTCATGTCTTGATCCTGAGGATGTGCACAATTCTAACACTTTGGGTTTGCACATTTAGTGTTCTGAGTGATGTGACATTAAAACTACCAGAACTAGAACATTTACAGCCTTTCCTTTCACCCAGCAGCCTTTATACAACAGGAAACTGGTCCTATATGGAGTTGGAGAAACCATTCATATCCACAGGGAAAATAGTGCCAATGAAAAGTATCAGACAACATCAACATTTAAGAACAACTTACAAAATCACATAAACAAACAATTTTCCAAATCAGAAAGTAACCTAAGGCACTGAAAGACACAAACTCAAGGCAGGAGCCATGAAACATTTAAGTGAGTTGTGAGATGAAGGGAAAGGTACAGCTGGCTGGAGATGAAGTTTGGTCAATGGTACATTTTGACGTGTTTATTTTTGAGGACAGAAGGAGCATCACATGCTTATTTTTGACAGGGATTTTGAGGGTTAAGACTCAATCAAGAGTATAGATTTTTAAGGAGAGATGACGAGGAACAGGAACAAGGGAAGCCTAGATTTCCAAATGTAGAGGAGGAGGAAAAGATGAAAGGAAGGAAGGAAGGAAGATAGAAGAGCTTGTAAGTAACTGAGGCAGTAATGAGACACTGAGGACACTGGGGTTGTAGCAGCAGTAAAAGGGGAAATTTAGGGGTGAGAGAGAGCAGAGCTGGAGTACAGTGTGGGCTGGAGCTCAGTCAGGAGCTCTTTGCTTGGACAAATACTTAGAGGCACCTTGGTCTAACTGAAGGATTACATTTATGATTGTGTGAACATTCTTCCTTGGACAAATAGTGGTTTTCCAGTGTAACTTATAATGCTTTGAAAGCAGTCTAAATAAATCAATGAAAGCATGTTCTTACAGCAGTCTTGCTAAGAAAGTGTCCTTGTGAGAGAGTAAATGCAAGTAGAAATTAATGCTCTCACTGCAAAAGGTCAGTACTGGCATCAAGAGATCATGTAGAAAGTCTCTGTGAGAATGTTGAGAATGGAAGGTACAAGGTAAGAAAGAACATCAGTTAGCAACTACAAATCAGACATTTCCACCTATTGAAATCAAACAAGCCATGCATCTTCCACCCTCAAATCCCTCTCAAATCCATTGACAGTTATAAACTGAATTTCTTTAGTGAACACTTAGAGCATAAATTCATCTTGAGAAGGGTCAGTAAATAAACAGAAACCAAATCACAAATATCAGACTGTGATATCACTTGATTCACAGGACAGAATGAAATCTCTAGTTTGTCACTATCCTTTAGTTCCCTTTGACTAGTGTGCAGGCAGGACTCTGCTCACAAAAAAAGTAATAATCATACAGAATGAGAAATTCACTTATCATAACTAAGCAATTATATAATGGAGAATGTGAATTGAAGTGATCAGCTATTTCTCTTTTATATGAAAAAACCCACTAGTTCTCAGTAGATAACTTCTCCCTACAGGTTTGCTCTCTTTTTGAGGCCAGAAGGGAAGAAAATGATATTCCATTTTCCCTCCTCACAGACCATAACATTATTCAGAGAACACAATATTGCCATTGTATTGTATTACAAATCTCAGCATATGGCTTTTTTCCATTTAACATATTCTTGGCTGCTCTAGTTAGCTAACAGGAATCTAATTACTCAAGTAATTTCTTGACAGTTTTTGTGGTTTTGTTTTAAAGAGGTGTAATAGAAATTGTATGAGGAGCTGAGAATGGATTTATACATACACAAGTCCTGGAAAGTGCAGGTATGTAAAAACAAGATTGGAGCTTTGTTTAAAGGTTTTTTTTACACCCAAGCTAAGGCAAAAGCAGTTGAGGACTTTCCCTTGTGCTGGGTGAAAAATGTTTGAGCCTAGTGTGATCCTTACCTCATGCAGGCTGGAGTAGCACCTGGCAAAATAAACAGGGTTTTCAGGCTTTAGTCATTATCCTGAGATATATAAATAGGCAATAAAGGATCTTTCCATCAGTCCAGATACGGACACAGACTTTCTGAAACAAAGCCTTAGTTTTTTATGGAAAGTCAGTTCTGAAAGTCCATCTACCTGCACAGACCCCCTTTAAGCATTAGACCTCTAAGCTTTAGCCTTTACCTAGAGCAGAGTCTCACTCACTTGCAGGGAAACCAGCAAGACCTGGCCCAACTACATTGCTGAAATAGGTTTAAGAAACACCAGGGGGGTTGTCTCCCACACATGCTTGTTAGAACTCTTGGAATCTTCATGAGCACATCTCCCCAGCCAAGGTGAGCTAATAAACTGAGCTCCCCTGAAGGTGTCATTCTATGATGTCAGAAAAGAACTGAGTGGGAGGAGGCTGGTTGTAGCTGGGATGAAATCTGCTTGGTGCTGCTGATCATTTCTTCCATGAATGTCATATCCATGCTGAGGGTAGATTTGTGGTGGTTTTAGAGTAAGATCAAAATTCGTCTGCCTTGCTTCTGTCCCTGGATAATGTTAATGCACTTGGAGCAGCTACGCAGGGCAAGAGGTGACCTGTTTTAAAAGACTTGGCCTCTGATGTCATCCATGGGCTCTGCAGTGGTCTCATCCAGCAAAGGCTTATCTCATCCAACTAAGTACCCTGCTTGCTTTCCTCTTGGCAAGAGCAAATAAAAGCCTTTTCTGTAGGGTTTCAGTCAGGCACTGGAGAAATAGAACAGGTCAGAGAGGTCAGCTTTTACACAAAAGAAACTCAGTAAGAGACTGGTATAATTGCTGGAGAAAACTTCTTACAAAGAGTTTGGGATTTTCCTTAAAAAACACACCTGAGCAGTTTCAGATAAAAATCACAGGGGGCTGATAGCTTTGGATTTGGTTAGTTTATGTCATAGTGTCTAAATTTTCTCTTAAAAGTAATAAACACAGTAGTCTTTAATTGCCAGATAGTGAGAATAGCCCATGAGCCACATGCCTATAACAGGTTTTAGTTAAAGAATGTTTTAAGCAATTACGGTTTGAATCTGAAAGAAATTAGCCTGATGACAGATTTTAGGGACACAATGTTTAGTCTGGAGCCACCTTATAATCCTGCCCCCACCCCTATATACACAGAGCCACTGAGGGGAGCAAAGTAGATGAACAGAAGCATGGATCCAGCCTTTCACAAGCAAACAAGTGCCAGGGCACCTCAAGCCAGAGACCAATCAATCAGATAATGCTGCTGCAATGAAATAATTCAGCCAGTTTCATTTCTTTTCATTAGTTCTGATGAAATATCTCCCTGTCCAAGCAGACTCTGTGCATGAGCAAAGTCTGATGTCAGAAACTGTGAAAGAAATGAACCAACTGACATCTGATCAATGTGCTAAATGATGATGTAGAGTTGGAAAACAAAAATAATTTTCCTGGTCCTGCATCCACTTAGCCATCTCCTGTAACGAAGAGGAGGTGGCTCTGCCTTCCTGCTGTGGGATTGGGGGGTGCTTGTGTGCTTGGGCAGTGGGGGCATAGCTCTGCTCCCAGCCTAGTTTGGTTCCATAAGACAGACCACTTGTTTTGAAAACTTACACTCAAGTGTCACAGACTCATGCAATTTTAGAAATTGAAAAGAGAAATGGATAATTTCCAAAATAATCCTTCATTATCCTTTCATTTAGTGGCAGGAAAGGCTGAAATTTTCTGAAAATTATGTTTCAGTCATTTCACTTTTCAATTTCTCCATCAGTGAAATACAGCAAATATTTTTTTAATCTATCAGTTTGACCACCACCATCTGTATTAGCCATTGGTATTTGTAAAACAAGCTCATTTAGAAATTGACTGTAATAACATTTGCTTTTTCTAATTTCGCAACTATTTTGCCTTTCCTCTAGAAGACATAGAAAGATCAAAATGTATTTAATGTTTTGTTTTTTCCAGAGTCCTAACTACACATTGCCACGTCACCTAGCATCTCATTTTTACTTAACCACTGAGGTGAAAAGAAAAAAAAATCAGAAAAGAGAGTAATAAAAATGCTTCACAGTTAATTGTTCGATTTTCACTTGCTGGGTTTTCTTTGCCGGTGTCTATCAATGAAAACTCGACTATGGGTTTAGATGTCATTACATTTAATTACCAAGAAATATCCTGGCAAGCCCTCCTGGAGTGAGTGTATGTTTCTGAAAACATTCATGTTGCAGCAGCACCTCATCAAACTCCTGTATCCAGCTGCTGTGGCAGCCGTGGCTGGGAGCTGTGCTCCCTCCTCAGTCAAGTGCTGACACGAGAGCCTGCTCTGTGCTGCTGCTGCTGCATCTCACTCACTAATCAGCATCTAAATTACTGCCTGGCCCTTGAGGGAGCACTAATAACGAGATTTGTATAGAAGGTACTAATGAAAACATAGGGCAAAGAGGAATTTGCTATATACACAGGCATTTGCATGCCTATCTATCCTGTCAGGCGCTTGCAGCTAAGGTGTGTAGTTTGGGAAAGGTCCCACACAGCACTGATAGCACTGTCACTTCTCACCACTGTGTCTCAGAGATCATAGCACAGCTTTTCCCAGCTAGCTCCTGTCTGTAACTAGCCCTCATACTTCACTAAAATACTGCAGGCCAGATGAATCTGCTGTTTGAACACTTAGCATTTTATTTACAGCTAAATTGGTTGTATACATAGCTCCGTATTTCCCACCTTCAATATTCAAGTAGCCATTAGTAGTACTGAGAGCAGGGGCTGCAGTCCCTTTGTTAGACCAAATCCTTCTAATAGTACTCAAAGTCAGCCACTAAATGGAAAGAATAATCATCCTTTTCCTCCTGATGCACACAACAGCATCTGATCCAAACAGTATCTACATCTCTGATCATACAGACAGTATCCAAGGGCACACTTTAAACTGCACAGCCATAAGAACATGAAATAAAACCACCTTTTACAAATTACACAGATCAAAATTTCTTTAAAACATGCATTCTGGTAAACATAATCTATTTTGGAAGAAACTGGAGACATTACAAACCTCAAATGTGAATCTAAATGTATTTGTTTACATCACATGAAACTCAGAAGGGAATTATAGTGCCTGATTCACCACCTTGTTATTCCAGCTTCATGCCAGACTTGTGGAAATCAGTCTCATTTCACTGGCATTAAACTAGAATACAAGAGTGATGAATCAGGTCTGCAGCCTTACCACAGAGGAGTCATGAATTATGACAACAAGCACAAAAATCATCCTTCTCCTTAGCATTTTGCTTTGAATTTTTCATTCTCCCCTCCTAAAATAGGTGATAAATACTAATATAAGACAAATTCTAAATAACTTCCATAAATCAAATATAGCTCCTCAAAATGTATTTTGGAAGACAAGTAAGGTTGAATTATTTTCTCCCTTCTTAAATAAGGACTATGTTTTCTGTCTGTTGGAGTTGCATTTCTGCCTGACTTTGTGGTCTTCAAGCTTCTGCCAGCTCTGTAAGGCTTTATCCTGATACTGTCCTGGCTTTGAATGACAGGACATAAAACAGGCTTTGTGGAAAAATATGTCATGAAAAAAATACTTCCATGCAGAATTTTCTTTTCCTGATACCACAAGAGGCCCTGTCCTGCTCCATGAGAGAGGATCAGGTAAGCAATGTGCAGGACCCAGATTTCCTGGCATGAAGTCCTGATCTATGAAATGGGGACAATTACAGACCTTGCAGGTCTTCCCAGAGAAGTAAACAACCTGGGGAGAAACACACTTGAAATAAACATTCTGTTTGGACAACTAATGTAAAGATTGGTCTTAATTCACAATATAAACAATGTTGGCCTTGAATTGAAGAGGTTTTATGCTAGTTGTTTTCTGAGCAGTACAAGCTCCTCTCTGAAGGAAATCGAGACAGCTTCCAAAGAACTGACTAAATAAGATAAAACAAGAGGAGGAGGTAAGTACTTTTTTTATTCTTTTGATCACTCAGACGAGACATTTTCTGGACCAAACAAAAATCTCTTACTAAATTACCATGAATTACTCTGAGCCAAACTTTCCATGTAGCTTGCAGCTGACCAGTGTGGACTCCTGGCATCAGAACCGGGAGGAACCTTGGGCAGGACCACAGGGTGTCACTGTGGGCAGAAGCTCTAGATCAGGGTTTGCCTTCACATTGCTTTGAAGCTTCCTAAAATGTACCCATTCCAAAAAGATACCATTTATTTAACAGCAAAGTACTTCTTTCTGTTTCCAGCATGACAAAGTTAAGCTCAATTAGAAATCTGGGGTGCCTGCTGTGGTCTGACCCTTGGCAAAGAGCAGTTCATCAGTGCCTGGTTCTGCTGGCATGACTTAAGTTAAATTTAAAAAAAAAAAGAGAGAGAGAAAAGGCAAAATACTTTCTCATTTAATAAACTAGTTCTAGAGTTAGTGAAACTGGGAAAGAACTTCAGTCATACATAAACTGCCTCTTAGTCAAAGTTTCTGCCCAATATCTAAACTAAGTAATAACAGTCATATCAATATTCACTACATCATTGAAAGTCCAGGTTAATACATTCAAATAAGTAAAAATAAATGAGACAAACTGAAGAAAACTGCTGGGATTAGTGATGTCAAACTTAAAATCCTTGGTCTGTTGGGAAAGTTGTTGGTAACTCAGGTCTCAAAATGAGCAAAGTAAGACTTAAAAGATACATGATGATCTACATATGACTCTCTTTTATGCACAGCTACTTATAATAATTAAAATCTCCCATTTAAATTGAAATACACATAAGAAAAAATACCTTATGCTTGCAGCAAATAATGTAAAACAGGGTGATACTGATTTTCTGGCATGAACCAGAAGGGAGCCTGACAGCCATAATTTCTGCATGCCTCAGGCAGTGTTGGAGGGCCAAAGTGAACTACAAGGAAACCTTAGAAAATCAGACTTTCACAGAGGTACAGGACAAGGCAAAGGACAAGGACTGCAAAGTAGACCTAAATCACAGTATAGTATCTCAGTGTTTGTCCAACTGTGTAGAACAAGAACTCACCTCATTGTAAGGTTACATTGACATAGGGTCTGTTCTGACACAACAGCAAACGTCAATAAAGATTGCATCTTTGCTGTATGGACTGTATGGGCAGTTTCCATGCTCAAAGCATACTCTCACCTGGCCTGAAACCTGGCAGTGAAAGAAAAGACTCACATGAAGGAAATAGGAGAGCAGTGGAGATAAAAAAGGGGTTTTGAGAGATTAGAGGAAGGCCAGAGCTGTTGAGTGACTGCTGGCACATACTTGGAAAAATAGGTTCAAAGAGCAGAAACATGAGTTGGGAATGAGTGTGCCCAAGCAAAACATACTGCCAGACAACTAAATGTTGATAATTGCCACTGTTCTACCAAATGTTCCCAAAGCTCATCCTTAAAAACTTCCCAAGCAGCTTGCAGTTATTTTGTACATTGACTCAGTCATAACAATGTCTTAGTTTGTGAAAAGTCTTAACATGCTCATTAAGTATTTTCAAATACAGAAGGAAGCCAAGTACCTTGAGAATACAGCTACCCAGGGTTGTGAATATATCAGTAACACTGGAAAATATTAGTAATATGCTACTTTCCATCTGCTTGCTCACTTTAGGTTCAGTCTGTGTGCAAGTGACTGAAGAGGCTGAAGATCTAAATACAACTGAAGCAAATATCAGGAAGTAAAATCCATGATTACCAGAAATACAGTACTAGCAAATCCCTGGATATATATTTAAACCATTTTCTAATAACTTCATGTACAGGAATCAATTGTGATGGAATATGGCTCAGAATTGACCTACTGATAGCAGTCTTTGTATCAGTGTTACAGCTGCAATAGCCATCACTGTGAGTGGTTCCTTTCTTGGCTAGGAGCTGTAGAATATTCTAAGCTCTAAAATAAAAACCACCACCAGCAGCCAAAACAACAACAACAACAAAAAAACCAGCCAAATGTTTTGAAGCATGTTATAGCTCATAAAATCACTAAAAAAATATCATATCTGAACAGTTGTGTTTGTACATTCTGGAAAGTGACATTTGTCATGGGAGAAGAAAACATACAAAACAATAAAATTCTTCCTTAGCCAGTGATTATTATTGCTGCCTTAGCAATTTCCTTCCTTTCGGAATAACACCTCAACGATTTCAGTAAGAATGTGTTGTAAAGCTTGTCCTGGCCAACTGCTTGTGGCTTGCTTGTGGTTAGAATGCGCATGCAGAGAGCTCCTCACATACGTGTATCATCTTACACATGAATCAAGTCAGCTACTAATAATAGTTCTTCTTGGGGGTTTGGACCCTTTTTACAAAAAGAAGATGCAAATACCAGTTTTGTAAATTCATTGTTTGGTTTTCCAACCTTTCAGAGTCAGCAAAACAAGGTCACATTACCTCATTCTCACCTTCAGCACAACTAGGTGGGCTGGAACAGCCATGGTCAATCATTGTTAGCTCAGAATAAGTCAGCTGTAATTTCCAAAGGCATTTTTCAGAATTTGTACTAACCTTACTACATACCAGAGACAGAGGGAATTCTGGGTTTTGTTTTATACATCTCCATCTGTACTGTCACAATCAGAAACACCTTGCTGTGATTCCTACGGAATGAACTATTCCACACCCTCCTATGAGATATGCTGTACATATCAAAGCCTAAGTCACACACCATCATCAGCATTTTAGAAGGCTTGAAAGCACACTTTTAACAGTAACAGCTCTGCTGTCTACTGTATCTCAAAAACAGACAGTAAAAACCTAATGTTGGTCAGGATCAAAAATCTTCTTGGTCACAGTCCTTCAAAGGGAAAATTTTTTGTCCCCTACCCCTCCTTCCTTTTTAGTTCATCAGTATAATTCCACTTCAAAGAGAGCAGGATACAAAACAGCACTTAGTAGTATGAACATGTTGCTTTCAAACCAGCTGGGCTTTCAGGTTAAATTGCTCCCAGATCTTAATACAACACCGAAAAGGCAGAACAAATTCTTCAGATGATGCCAGAGATGCTACTGTTTAGTGGTGGCCAAAGGGCGAGCAGGACAGGTTCATCCAAATCTTTGCTTTCTACCACTACCTGAGAACAGCCATGACAGGGAACTTCAGAAAGGCTGGAAGGGAATACTATCACTGCATGCCATTGAGTGGTGGGGGCTCAGGCAGAAATGTTTAGGTTATGGGATGTCCAGGTACCAGCATAAGCCATATTGTAGGGTGCAATAGAGCCCACTACTTTATTGAACTTTCAATCTGCCTTGTGCATGTTCGTTTTCTGCCTGGTGTGACTTTCTCTGCTTGTCTCATTAGAATGAAGGACACGGCCTCTGGTGAAAAATGCACCTTCATCTCCTTAACACTGCTAACTCTGTTAGTGCAGAGCTCCTTTCAATAGACATACAGCTTAATTCTACCCTAGAACTGCTTTGGTTACTGTACAAAGAGACTTGACTGGTCCAATGGATCTTGTTTCCATGAGCTGATGACACAGGCAGCTCAGACTCACAGGAAAGCAAAGCTAAGCTCTACACGTCTCTGCACTTTCCCTGAGGCAGGCAAAACCGTATGATTAATACGTTTAATTTGTTTGGTCTCTGCTAGTTTTAGGTCCAGCTTCCTTAAATTCCCACTTTTGATGTATTTTGAAGTGAAGTTTTAACTTCAGTTATGCCATATAAAGAGTTAAATTTTGTCTCTAAAAGCTCAATAAATGGGCTACCTTGATTGATGCTTTAAGTGCAACCCCTTCCCAATATTCTGAACATAATGAGGTTAGTGCTAAAAGCTGGATTCTCTCTCATCTGTCTGCATTATCTATTTATTCTGCACACGTCACCACAGTAAATGAGTGCTGCATTAAGTACTAAAGAGTAGAGGTCAGAAAAACCCTGTGTTGTAGGTTTTTTCCCCCTCAGCAAGGCTGAAGCACCTATTAATGCATTTTAGTTTATTACCTGATGTGAACTAAAAAAATACATCGAAAATATCAGTATTAACACATTATTGAAGTTTGATTTAAACATAATCTCAAAACACACTTGACATTTTTATTTAAAAAAATTGTCTTACATTATTCAGAATTCAAATTTCAAATATTCTCTGAAATTTTTTACCTTTAACCCTCCCCCCACCACCACCAAACTACAAACAGAATCTTTGCCACAAGCTGAGCTAGACATATTTTGATCCAAATTCTTTTTTAAAATGCCATCAGCACCCCAGATTTTATGCTCATGTAGCTATATTAATTATAGCTTAAGTATTTTGACTATAAGAAGTAGTTATTACCTAGGCACTTCATTTTTTAACTAGAAAACTCACCATTGATTCAGAATTCTCAGCAAAACAAACTATATGAAGTGCATAAGTATTTGGCACAGTGCAAATCTGTTAAGAGGTCCTCTAGCAAAATATTAAGCCTTATGAATGCAGTAAAGTTAGAATTTGTTTAACTGACTTCCTCACCAGGCTAGGCAACCATGCACATCGTTATTCCCTACCCATGACACAGCTCTGTCATGCTATATACACAGAGGTGATAACAAATGTAAACATTCCCAAAGCTTATCAGTCCTGACGTGGAATGATCCAAGCAGCTCCAAGCAGCTGGAGATCTGTAACATGAAGCCATGTATATTAAAAATGATTTGCAAATAACCTCCTGGGGTGGAAGGAGGCTGTTTCTATGGTGCTTTTGTATAAGGAACAAGGAAAACAGATGAAGAGTACAAGGTTCAGCTCTAAAAATACCTCGTTCACTTTCAGATAGTTCCATGGTCATTGACCCTTTCAACACAAAACCAATGGGAGGTAGGGAACAGGAGGAACAAGTAAAGTCACGGTACATTAGGAGTTTAGTTGCACTGATAAATACAATAGTTGTTCAATTCATTTTTTAGGTATTCAAGGCTGAAACAAGAGTAATGGGTAAATGCAATTCCACCCATATTGGCAGTTATTAAATATTTTTGGGTTTTGGCTTCATGTCCCCTCAGCTGGACCACTTCTCTGACCTAGGCAGAAATCTGAGTCCTGGTTGTGACTATCCAACCTGTATTTCCATCCACCAGAGCTTTCTCAGGAAGTGTTAGCATCCTGGACTACCCCTGAGAGTACCACCCTCTCATGGAGGGATGGTGGGCTCCAATGAATGGGAGGGATTCATTCTTGTTTTGACTAAATTTACTCACTTCAGCCAGTAGAAGCAACCAATCATATGGGTTTTGTGTCCTGCAAAATGTACCTGTATAGTCATCAGTAAACACTGAAAATGAAGGAAGCCTGGATAAAAATAAATCGGAAAAATTCAGTAAAATAAGTGAATTTTGACCAGAATGTATGTAATACCTTTTTGTTTTGACTTTATCTGAGTAGCTGTCAGACCCTTCACTGCTTACTGACTAGAGGGACAGTCCAGACTCTATTTGGGCACTATATGAAATAGTACATGTTTCCTACTGTTTCACATTATGTGTTTTACATGATTACTAAAATATTTCCTGGGAATATTTCTGTTTGTGAATTAATGTGTTTCTGACCTCAAAATAAGTGAAAATATAACTGTCTGCTTTGGTGATAACCCTCAGTTTAGGCACAGCACTGCTCAGTGCATTCCAGGCAACCCAAGCCTTGTCCTCCAGCCTGCTGTCCTTACTGCACTGCAGGGAGCATGATAGCTCTGTTGGCAAGGGATGACAGTGACATATAAAATCCTCATCTTCTCATGAAAATGGAGCATCTTCATGAAACGTAACAATTTCATGAATTATGTTCCCCCCCCTTCTAAAAAATTCATTGTTTCTTTTTAGAGCCTGTGAGTCGTTCCTTCTGGGCTGCATAAAGAACAGGTCCTTGATACTTTTTTTTATTTTTTAAGTCCTTGAGCTATTCTTTTCATTTACATAGTGTCTGTGCTCACACTGCATACGTGTGAGGAACTTTCACTATGGCATAGTGTATATAGGTAAAAAAATATAGGTAAAAAAAAGGGACATTGTTTGCCACTAAACATTTGCAGTCACATATCAGCCTGCAAACAGCAGGATATTTTCAAGCACAGACATTTTCATCTCTGTTCTGGAATCCCTAGCACTTGTCAGATCTTATGCAATATTTGCTTTATATATTTCATTGTTTCACTGTGTCAGATAGTTCTTTCCAGCACAGGCTGAAAGAACACAAAGGTCCTCACTGCCCTGACAAGTAGTGCCTGATCTCTGAACATGCTGGTGCCATTGGTAATGTACACTAGGCTATACCGGTCCTCTGGTGTGAGGGGACACAAATGTTTATTATTGCTTATTGCAATACCTCCACAGACTCCTAGACTGATATAAAATGAAACAGCATACTTAAATGGCATACACATTTAGAATAGAGACCAACTAGTTTCACCAAAAAAACAACAAAACTAAAAGAAACCAGTAAACGACAGTTTTTATTAACATACTGCTTTTCTGAATGCTTTATTACCACATTAGAAGACTAAATCTGTAATTGGAAACAGCTGCTATTTGGCTTACTCACTCTCTAGTTCTTGAACCAAAGTAAGCAGTATGTCCTACCAGAATCTCAATCTTTTGAAAAACATATCACTTTTCATGAATTTTCAGAACAAGAGTAGATTTTTCCCTGAGAAATTATAGCAGAACTGCTTGACAATGCTCAGAAACGGCTGCCTCCTACTTACTGGTTTTTTTTAATCGCAGTTTAAATTGTCTTGGAAGAAAAAAAATACGTGACCATTAGCTCTAAACCCAAACATATTCATTCACCTAGAAGCACCATCCAACTAATATTAGTCACAAACATGAACATTGGGCAAAGCACATCACATTAATCCCATCAGGAATGTGGTGCTGGTACAGTTTGCATCAGCAGGAAAGCACATCTGTATGTGGTAATGAGATTTATTGCGCAGGGAAAGTCTGGAAGTGTCTAAAACCAATTTAGCATAAAAAACCCTCAACTACTTTGGGTTGTAATGGAATTGACAAAGGTGTAAGAACAGTTCTTTCTCCCACCACCCACCTGGCTATGTTGTTTGCTACTGCACTAAATACTGAGATTGCTCATGAAGCATCTCAGCAGAGCTCTGGGGAAGTGACAGTAAGCTGAAAGACATGAATCCTTTCTTGACAACCAAAAATCAGCTGGGAATAAGAAAGCAAAAGAAGCTGCAAGCACATTCCTTGCCTGGAGACAGGTACAGATTATCGGTTTATGATTTCCAGCATTCAGTAAGCATAGATGTACTGAGTTGTACTGGGAATATATGTTTTATATTGTTTTTTGCAGTGATAATATATCCTTCCTGCCTCAAAATGATATTTGCAAAATAAAAAAAGGCTTTTCCAAACTATTCCAAAACTATTTCCAAACACTGAGAAACATTTACATTACAAGCAAGGAAGTCAAAACAGGCAACAAAGCGGAGAGGGAGTTGGAAACAGCAAATACATAAAAAATTTAGACACACAGAAGTTTATCCTAATGTTTATCCATATTCTAATGCTTAAGGAAGACTGAACATTTTGACACAAGTTGAACAGCCTTTGCCAACCAGACTGTTTGATGTTGTGTTGGCTCTGTGACAAAGCCAGTCTGTACAGGAACGCTGGCATTGTTTCTGATCAAAGTGAGCCCTAATGGTATTAAACCTGGGTTGTGGTCTGACGTGCTTTCTTCCCTCAGCTATTAGTTCTCTACTTTGCTACCAGGTTTTGCTTGTGCTGTTGCAGTATGATATCCTGCTAGTTTAAAGCATGTTCAGATTTTAATTTCGGATAATAAAATTGATATTCATATATATTCTACTATGCTTGGTAAGGAGACAGGAGGTTGTGCTTATGTAGAAAAAGTTGCTTGTGAGGGTGATATTCAGTTTCTATTGACTCCAATGATATTGCAAGAGAAAAAGGAAGCAGGAGAGCTTTAACAAATTTTGGATTAAACTCTTGTGCAGTGTAATAGTTTAAAAATTCTTTAAAATTAAACATGTGCTTACTTTCCTTTTATAAAAGACATACATAGAGCAACTGTGGCTACAGCAGAATGTGAGCGAGTTACCCCAGGAACCCATGCACCAGCCTGCACAGGATAAGATGCTGCCCATTGGTGTAGTTCTGTCACCTTATACTTGTATTTGTCTTCACAGATAGTAAAGGGGTCTTATAATTTCAAATAAAAGTAAAACTGATTAAATACTATGAAATCAAACATCAGATGCTCAGAAAATATCGCTTCATTGATGGCAACCAAAGCACAGTAGATTTAAGCAACTTCATAACTTGAATCTCAGTTTGCTAGCACTAGCTTCTCTGCTCAGATGCGACATAACCCATGTAAAAGCACTTTACAGAGAACTTACAGAAAGGCTTAAAGGTTTATTCATCGCTATGTTGCTTCACAAGCTCATATTTTCCACTGCAATCACTGTTGCTGCTGCAATTCAAATTTCTCTTTTGTTGACAGTGATTGCAGTCATATATGATGCCAGCCTGAGTGAACACAAGAAAATGTAACAGTGATGCTACAGGATGGATATGAGCTCCTGTAGTCACATTTATCACCTGCCTTTAAATCATTCAGTGTGGTCTAACACTGTCTCCTTGAAAGCAAGGAAGTCAAGCAGACTCATAGTTTTTCAGTGGCTGTCATTGGTTTAAAATGACTTAACCTAAGTAGATATTCTATCTTCACTTTATGGCACAATTGACCTGACCTAAATAGCTGAAGACATATTCCTATCAAAGCTGTAACAGACATCGGGGGTGGATGAGAAAACTTAGCAGAAAACAATTTTTAGATCTTTTTACAGAACAACACAGGCTGAATTTATTATGAAGTTCTGAAATGTCCAAACACATTTTATTGCCTTCTGGTTTCCAGACGGGTCTGCATCCAGAACACCAGAATACCACAAAAATGCTGCTTTATTTTTTTCCCACTGCAATCAGAAGCAGCTGTAACAGAATGCTATAGAAAAGTCTGATTCTTAGAGTATGCCTATGTCTGCTTTGAAAAAAAGGAGAAGTTTAGATAATTTGAGTAGGGGCATCCAAACATTTGGAATTGCTTTAGGACACGTATTTCGAACTCTTGGAAACATATCCTTCACTAGCTTTTGCCTCCTAATAAAGAAAGGGGAATACTAGAGTGGGTAAAATTCAAGAGACAAGATTCTGGCTTAGCCCAGCTCTATTTTAAAAAGGTGGCTTTCACAGTATCACTGGAATTCTCTGCTGCTCAGTTTCCCTGTTGATCTAGGGAATCACCCTTCTAGAGCAATTTGTTAAAGTGTCAAGTTAGCACTCTCTTCTTCTTCTTCCTCTTCTTCTTCTTCTTCTTCTTCCATCTTCTTCGTCTTCTTCGTCTTCTTCTTTGTCTTCTTCTTTGTCGTCTTTGTCTTCTTCTTCTTCTATTAACTGCATCCATTTGCAGTGGTGAATTTACTGCTTCTGGAGACAAATTACATTCAGCATCCCACTGGATTCTATTCAAAATCCAATAACGGATCAGCATTTTGGGGTTTAATCAGCAAGGTGTCAAGAGGCCCTAGGACTAGCTGACTCTGAAAGCTGAAGGCATACAACAATTTCAGAAGCTGTACAGCATCTTGCAAGATGCAGACCACAAGGATTTTTTTTAGTATTTGCACTTCCATTATAAAACTATTGTCTGCCTTTCCAACCTGGCTTTACAGTCCTTGCATTCAGCAGGTTTACACAGCCACATGCACACACTTACCCATATTAAACAAGTGACACCCTAAGGAAATCTGCATGCAGATGCTCATGCATGAACTTCATGGTGAAGGGCAAGAAAATGAAGCTGCTTTCAAACTTTTTACTTTTATCTGAATTTATGTAAAATTTAAAACCAGGACAAGATTATAATTTAACCAAATAATAATTTCATTAATATTAGTTCCCGGTATCTAGAAAAAACAAATAATATTTAAATAAACAAATCTAAATAAGTGAAGATAAATACTAACTCATGGGCTTATACGGAAGTTGGCTGAAACTTGCAGCAATCCTGACTCATAATAAAAATGATTTATTTAAAGATTTATTATGAACATTGCAGGAAAGGTGATAACAGACATGCACCACTTTGTTTACAGTAAAATTTCCTGTAAATTAAAGAGTTCTTATTCTTTGTTTGGTTTTGATTTGGTATTGTACCAAGTATCTGTTTATAAAAGGAAATATGACAGTACAAAGTGTACAAAGTGAATTGCAAAAGAGATTAACAGTCAAGGTGAATTTGCTTTAAATTAAGTCCTAGCAACATAGACAGTGTAGATCCCATTAAGGTGAGGAAAGTCAGTCCAAGGCAGATCTTCCATGCACCGTTAGTGAGAGCTGAACTGCCTGAAACTGAGGACAGAAAGCTACTCTCCAGAGAAATTTTTAAAAAAGATTCAGGTGATTAAGAGATACAGTAGGAAACAAAATGTTGCAGAGCACAACTAAGGAAAAGTTTGCTATAAAGTAGGTACTGTGTTCCAAGGGATTAAGTGTTGAGGATTTTTCCCCTTTTGCAGAGTTTTTTTGTTTATAATGCTCCCTAAACAGCTTATTCAAGAATATTTCTGAAGTAATATTCATATGAAAAAGTATGTTGCAACCTCAAATCATCCCACAAAAAATCTTCTGTGTGGAGTCTTGGATGAAGATAATGTATTCACAGTTGAAGAGGAATAATGAAAAGATACATTATATGTTTCATCAGAAAACTAGAAGGGAATCCGTTTTGTAAAAACAACTCTTTTGGTTGAATTAGGCCTGGAGCTACCCTGGTATCTGTAGAGATAGGACTTCATGGGTCTCCAAAGTCTCTACCCATGGAAAGAAAATGTTTGTGGATGGAAGCACTGAATCTGGGTCATATGAATTCTCCTTGTACATACAACCAAGGTTTACATGGAGGATAAAATTGTGACACTAATGACATTATCTGAAGGCCAGGAATTACTTGGGTTCATGGGGTTTACTCCAAACAGTTCTAAGACCCATTATTTGATACTGAGTGCTATGAAATTAATGCTGGATTTTTAAAAATCATGTAGTTAATCAAACCAGTTTGCAGACAATCCTGTGTATACAAGTTCAGTGGTTTAGAAGGTATGTTGGCACTTACCTGGGGGCACGTGTTCATTCATGATGACGAGTGATGCTGGTGTAGGCCTTCTTTTCCTGATCTGTAACAGGTATAAACCAAGGAGAGTCATTAGGGCCCATCAATTGTCACACACACAAAGCAAAGCAAAAAACCCATCTAGTGTCCTCCAGACAAGACAATGTTGAAAAGGAAACTATTTAAAGAACAGCAGCACTTCACTGTCTTACTGACAGCTTATCTGGTCTGACAGTGATCAGGGTCATGCTGCTGCTTGTATGTGAAGAACAAAGGTGCGGGGAGAGCTTTCCAAAATACCTTTAGGATTTGTAATCACCTTAAGTCTTGGATATGTATTTGCTGACAAATATCAGTCATATCTTATAACATTGACATCTAGCTTTGCATCAGGAAGATTTTTGCAGTAGTTTGTGAGCTTGTATGTGCAAATACCTAGTGCTGCCACAAGCGATAATTTATGAAATTTTGCAAGAGCATTTCAGAGTTGATATTGCAGGCATGCCTTCAGTGAACTCATATTTCTAAACCATGGTCAGAGGTGTTACTACTGTTCTTTAACTAAAAATACTCCGGTATCTAAGACTTTAAAAAGCGCATTTTCAGATAGCACTATGTAGCAGATTTTACATACCAATATGTAGGCCTGAACTGCATGCAATTCTTCTTCTTCAGAATTTATCTGGGTAACTACTTTTGTTCCATTTACAATGGCTGAACTATGTTATATTGGACTACCTTCCTATAATGCACACATTTGCATTGAAAGCTTTGTGTTGCTTCACTAAAGCCTCCAGGCTTGGTATTCTATTGAATTTAAGAGAGGGACTAGGAGCATTTAAGCTGGAAACAATTCGGACACAAAACCACAGTGTCGGTGTGTTTGTTCTTTTTTATTTGTTGAGCCATCCTCTGTATTTAGCTGGGTTCAAATTTTGCTTTCAGAGGTGTAAATGGAAAATGACATCCTCAGGATTAATGGGTTTATTCCAGATTAGCATAACTGTAGTTGACTGTAGAATTTACTATTTTAATTTCATCACACACCCACAGTGAAACTGTATAGCACTTGGAATCGAACTCACAACACACACACAAAAAAAGGTCTGGCCATAAATACCGGGCAGAAAATGGCCTACAGCTTTTCAAAAGCCATGGGAATTCCAGAAAATCCTAATCCTGTGGTTCTCACAGATTTCAAAAAAACACCACAGCACATTCTGCTCAAATTAATTGCAGAACTGTTCTGTAAGATATGGACATCTAACAGCTCAGGAGTACCTATGAACAAAATGAAGACCTGCAGCAATTCTCTTCTGCACCCTTCTAGTATTTCGCATTCAGTGTCCACTCACGACTCATCGTTTTCTGGCAAAGGTGTCTGCCATTTAAGAGACATGACATCAGAATATCCAGGAAACTAGATACCTGCCCTAAAGGTGCAAATAATTTCACAGCTAATGGTATAGAACTGTCAAGGTTATAATATTCCCCTGGTATCATCTAAAACGAGACTTACGCAAATAGAAGCAAGTGTTGAGAAGGACTTGCAGTGAGAGAAATATACTGGGTCACCTAATAAAGATCTACCCAGTTTTCTCACAAGACTCCCTGTGACCTTTTTTTACGCACATCTACACATATCTGTACACAGTAATAGATATATTTTCCTCCTTAGACGTCTGTATTGCTATATATATATTATTATGTGTCTGTTTTGGGACTGAGTCAAAACCTAAAATAGCACACACATAATTCCAGCATGGACATATTTTTCAGACATGTGAAACACTGTAAGAATGACATAAAGAAGACTGTATAAAAATCATGAGAATTACAGGAAGTAACTGAAGTGATGACTATCGTGCAAATCATTAATTGCATTTTCTCATGTTAAAATTAAAGGTAAATAAGATGTCTTCATCCCGATATTTGCATTAGGTACCTATTATCAGCTTTATGTTTTCCTTTATGTACATCTAATATACTTGAGTTGATTAGGTGAGAATATGTACTCCTGTGAAGTGTATGTATTAGAGCACAAGTCCAGTTACAGAAAAGGCGCAACAAATATATACTAATAAAGCTACCCAAGGCAAAGAAGCCTTATTCTGGCTACGGGACAAATCCTTCTCCCTCTTTAGGTATATCCAGATATCACTATAACCTCCAGAGCATTCAATCTACCGTTTCACTAATATAAGTTAGAAAAGCATTTAGGCCACAAGTATCAGCTGTTCTCAGCCACATCTTGCCCCCATTCCTACCCCTTTCCCTCAAAACAGCAAAGGAAACTTGTCTTCCTTACCTGCTCAGCTGCCTCAGGATCTATTTGACTCTGAAACAGGGGCACAGCAAACTGTATTTTTTTGGGGCTGTTGGGCTCCATCGTAATGCTGAGGTGAGTCAGATGAGAGAAGAGCCTGGAGCTCGAGCCTGGGTCTGCGCCTCTGCCCCGGCGCCGTCCCCACAGCCAGGCTGAGAGCTCCGCAGTAACAGCTGTAACCCCCGACTTAGCACGGGAATCTGTGCGAGCCGAGCAACTCCCTTATTCCACATCCACAGAGATGCCACTGCCTTGGCTATTTTCTTTTTTTTCCCCTCTCCCCTCTCTTCAGCAGCCCTTCAGATCCTCTCAGCAGAAAGCTGAAAGGAACAATAAGCTAATTGTGTACCAGTTCACTTCTACATATGCCAAGCATTCACTCAGAAGCTAATTGAAAATGCAATACTAGCATTGCATGGCCTGGAGCCTTGGGATTTGAAAAAGAGGATCTCTCCCCTGTATATTACTAACTGGCTGCTCAGAAGTGCAATGCAAGCTCCCTCTGAGTATTGCTGATGGGCTCTTAATTATTGATGAACACAAATCAGGAAGTTTTCAGATTTTGGGGGTGGAGGTAGCAGGAGGGGTGGACGCAATAATTCGATCTCTGTTACAGTGTGCCAGAAGTGCTCTCCTCTTTTTACATATCAAACAATTGCCTTTGCTCTTTCAAAACTTTTTTAAACCTTACAGGTTTAGAATCTTCTAAATCTTACAGGAAGATTTTTGGTGATGATGCTGCACAGTTGCCCACACTTTCATAAAGCTTCTCTGGTGTGCTAAGTGGGTTTGCAACTTAGCCTGGATTTGCAGATTTAGACTGTGATTGCTTTTGGTGGGCTCCGTTTCACATGGCTCTAGATACTGAGAACACTCATATTTAAGTCAGCTCTCTGGGCTCCTTCATGCCAAGCACATCAATGGGCATCTCATTTTGTCCTAGTTAAGTGGGATATAGTGTTTACTCAAGATTATATTTTCTGTTCACTAACTCTAGAAAATAGAAAGAAGATTCAGACTAGTTATCTCACTTTTGGATGACTAAAATTCAAAGGCCAAACCCTACTTAAGGGTAGAATATCTGTGTTTTTTTCCAAGACCAGGAAAATAATTTGATCAATTGTATCAATAATACTCTTTTGTGAATATAACTGATTTTCACTTGTCATTTCATGTTAATTCAAAAGAAGTGTGCAAAATGATACACAGCAACCCCTGACTTAACCTACCTCTTTGTAAAATTCAGAGGAATTTGAAAGCATGTTCTTTGTTCAGGCTACTGAGAGCACTAAGGATTTTCACAGTTCACCACAAGCTTATTCAGTCACTGAGTATTTTCCCACCTGTGCCAGCGGAGGAGGTGGGGAAGGAGCGAGGATTGCTGGGTAAGAACAGTGCACTGGCTGTACACACAGAACAAACCAGCAGGTCAGGGATTAAATACGTGTTTGGCTCTGATTTTCACAAATGAAAACCATAACGCATTATCAGAACGCCAGGCTATTTCTGAACAGAGGCAAGCACACAGGCTAGCTGGGGTGTGAAGGACCTGATAAAGCTCAGGAGGTGAAGACACACTGAAAATTAAGGATAGTGTTTTCCAGTTGACAGCCGGGAGCTGGCAACTTTCCTGTTCAATTTCTTGTGGTACTTTAGTTGGCATTAACTTAGACTTGTAGAGTCACAAAAGAGTCTGCTTAATGGAAACCTTCTGAATATTTCTGGTCCCATCTGCTGCTCAAAGCAGGGCCTGAAATCAGGTTATTGTGAGCCCTCTTAGTCTAAGTCCTGAATATTTTAGGTGCTAAAGTGAAATGTTTAGTTTCTTTTAACACAGTAAATGAAAGAGATGCACAGAATATCGATGTTCAGTGTTTCATATGATCATTTTTAAGCCTTCACTATTCCTACAAAGGCAAAACATAATTTATTTTATAGACTTCCACAATTAGAGCCAGAGTGTAATTGCAGCAGTTGTGCTGGCACAACTAAGGCTAAGACAGTAAAATAAGAGGGGCACACACTGCTTTCACTAAGGACAATTACAGAGTTGTTTTCAGGACAGTCTATCAAATTTCACAAGTCCTTCATGCACAGATGTGCCATTATCTTTAATGACAGCTTCTGACATACCAGAGACATATACACACATACATACACAGCATTGCACCTAGAGGAGGACATACACATGGATCTGAACTTGTAGCTTTCCTCCTGAATTTTCATTCTTAAGAGAAAATAAATTTTGTCTTTGCATTCCCAGATAACGTGAGAAAAATGTTTTCCAGATGCTTTGCTACTATCTATATTAAATGGTATATTTAAAATATCAAATTTCTCTAGAAAAAACCTGTTTTCCATAAAATAGCTATTCTAGCTGTCTATGAAACTTCATGTATTAAATTGTACAATTACAATTCTAGTATATGTTACTGATTACAGGAACTATAATTATCATAGCAAAAGCTTAGAATTTCTTATGTTAATGATAAAGTAATTTGAAAAAACATATTCAGATAGTAAAAATTAAAATATTAAATGCTCAAAGGATTATAGCACTGTGTTTCAGCTCTAGATTGCTGGACATTGCTGTCTAAAGGAATTGTGTTTGTAATGCATTTTTATCAATGACACATGAGAAAAAAGCTCAACAGTTTTACGAAGAAACAAACAAACAAAACCACTTTTTAGCAGGTTCTAAAGGGAGTCAGACAAGAGGACAGAACAAGACACAAGGACACATCCTTAATGGGGCTGCTGTGCCTGGGAGAGAGGCCCACCAACAATGTGATGTGGAAGTATTTGCCTTCTGCAGCTCTCCTCCCTGTGCCTCTTTGGAGTTGGCTGACCAACAATCTTCACATGCGCTATTGCAATAACAGTTTTTTTAAAATAGTATAAGGGGCATACTGAGAGAGCACTCAGACACAGTATTTCAGGATTCCTACCATGGCTTCCTCTTACACCTAATTTGCAGCACTAGAAGTCTCCAGGCAAAGTGTGCTGGCATTTTCTATAGACGGCATCATAGCCTGAGGAAGAGCTGAAACACATTTAAGTATGGACAAGACCTTTTAGCTCATCTTCTGTTTTTGGTGCACTCCCCACAATTTAAGTTTCAAATGCCTTCATGATTCAGCTAAAACTATAATGGAATTAAAAATAATAATAACTGTCCAAGATCTTTCCCTCCTATGTCATTCACTGTACTCTGGTACGAAGCACTGTCTTTTAAAATATCCTACTGTAGGGAGGAGCTGTGGAAGCACTCACGGCATAGTCTTTGCTTGAGGTATTTCCCCTGTTGTCTTTGGAAAGGTTTGTATCTTTTTTCCAGCCAAAACCAAGGCTGCTGGGATGGGAATTCAAGAGTGTCTGTCCTGCACTCTCCTTGCATAATTTTTATTGCGGCTGTCATCTGCCTCAGCTCCTCTGGTGTGGTCAGAGACTATTGCAGCATCACTCTCAAGAGGGGAGGAGAGCTGGAGTTCATTGTAAAACCAACCTACGTAAGGCTTTGGCTCCTCATGTCACCAGTGCAGATGCAGAGAAGCGCTAAGTTACGGTACCCTGATCCACTAGGCTGCCTTTGCAGAGCAAGGACTCAGTTTGGAAGAGGTAATTCTTCCAGCATGTCTCTTAGACACAACTTTAATTCCCATTGTAGCTACCGATGTGTGAGAGACTTAACAAAGATATGTTGATCTGTGCTTTCCTTGGGCTCTCCAGCTGACACTTCTCACAGCAACATGTCCTCGGCATACTGAACATACTGCAGAGTACATTGGCTTTCTGCTACAGCCAAAAAGGCCTCAGTATGCCCCTTCCTTCTGCCATTTTCTAGCAAACTGACAAACAGCTTCTTCCCTGCCTTTGACCAGACAGAGGCATCAGCTTCTCAGCTCTTGGTGTTGGTCAGGAGCAGAAAGAAAGAGAAAGCATGAACACTGGACATGGTCTTTGCTGTGCACACCATACCTGCTCATGGACAGGTTTTCTTCTTGGGGCTCTGCACTGTGCCTTGCTCATAGGTGTTAAAATCAGATGTAAGCCTACCAAGAATAAAAAAATGACATATTCAAAATTACCCTGAAATTTTTCTTTCAAAACAGCCTTGCAAACAGGGTGACTCCCACTGAGCTGCTGGAAACACAGTCTGCTATTTATATATAGAAAATGCAAAGAATTTAAAATCTGCAGGGGTGGGAGAATATAGGGCAGATCTCTAATGCTGCCACAGGCAGGTCAAGAAGAAGAACAGAAAATCTTGTTGAGCAGTGACAGAGTCAGTGGGACATTCAGTAAGAGCTGCTGGCCAAATTTCCATTGCCAGTTCTCATCCATAGAATGTCAGGTTTGGACTTGTTTCTGTACTACCTATATATGTGGATACAAAAAGCCTAGATAAGTAAAAAGATACAGCTATTTCTATTTATACAATCTCTTTAGTTAAGATAATCATTCCTCAGCAGTACAATTTTAATCAGAATCAGTTTAAAGTTCCTTTGTCTGAGCACACAAGAACGTACACTGTCTGTTTCAGTCTTCCTCTGAAACTCGCATCTCTCCACACTTTCAAGTAATGTACAAACATTTACTGTTAGATCCTATCCACTACCATCAATAGAATACACACATCCAAAACAAAGGAAATGAGCTGGATTAATGGGACATAACCTGACTACACAGTCAAAAGATTTATGCCTAATATGGGCTATAGTTCAATAGTGCAGAAACCAAAACTCTGGTACTGGTTTTAGGAGGGTGTTTCAGCAGGAAGTCATGCTACACTTTGCTTCCTTACCAAGAATAGGGTAAATCAAATACCTTTTTAAATAAACAGAACTGTGTGGTGTACATAGGTTTTAGAAGAGTACAGGCAGTGTACATAGGTTTTAGAATGAAATTATATTATTTTATTTCCATATTAAATGCAACTTTAATGCAAAAGTTGACTGACTATACCACTGACTTATACAACTGAAATATAAAATTGAGCTGTTACTGTAATTTTTTTAAACAAAAGTTAAAATACAGAACACAGAGAAGATGATCAAGAAATGAACTTTTTCAGTTTCAGAGTCTGAGTTAGAAAACTCCTGTGCAAACACACATTCCCAGGCAGAAAATGAAAAGTCATCAAATGGCTATAAAAGCTCAGTGTGCCAATTTCAGAACACGGTTTTTAAATTCTAAATTTTGAGTTTGAGACTCTTCAGATGTCCCTTTTTTCCTGCCTCCTCCTCTCCCTCTGAGGACATGCTAGATCTAAAGAAGTCACAGCAATCCTCAAGGTCCTGCCTGCAGCATCTGCAAGAGAGGCACTGAGCCAGTCGGATGTGTGTTGCTGGCACACCTGGAGGACAGCATCCAGATTTTGGTGGACTGGTCAAGGTGGCTGGGGCACAATTGTTTGTTATTTCCTATACAGGTGTTGGAAGCAGCAGGAATGGAGTTTCTCCATGAGTAGGGACAAGCCAGGAGCCAAAGGCTACCCCAAATTACAGATTGCACAGGAAGCAGAACTGCTACTCGCTCATTGAGGCAATTCTGGCTTTTCATTGTGCTGCTCTTTCATCGCTACCATTTCAATACTTAACTGTTGTCCAGGATTTCTCCTTTTACCCTGACAACAGAAGAAGAAGATATTTCTGTACGTATTCACCATCATTCAACAAGCATCCATGCAGAATTACATAATATACAAGTTATAAGGAATTATCAACTGATTTTCTTTTTTTTTAATTGTCTTGCCTTCTATTGTTAGAACTCTCATGACAATACTGTGCATTTTCATTCTGTGGCATGAATATGAGAGATTACCATCACATCTAAAATCACATATGAAAAATCAAAATAAATTTGCTTTATGTCAAGTTAATGAGTTTCTTGTTTTTCCTGAAAATCAAATCATGTACCATTTTTACATTATCAGAAGAAAGTGTTGCATTGGACTGGAGCCATCTAACCAGCAATTATTCTATTTTATTACATCATCCAAGTTTCAGAGTTTTGGCTTTGTTCCCTATTGAAAAAAATCCTCCAGAAGAAAATTTCTCCAGTAGTTTAGATATGGTATTGTTTTACACTGCTAGTCATGACTTGAAGTACTTCAGTTTCCAAATTGGGCTCGTTCCCTCTCCCTAATCAGGATCTTCTTGTGGCCAGTTTAATTGAAACAGATTTATATGTGGTATAAGAGAGTGTAAATGTTCTGACCCATGCTTTATGTCCAGTGTAAGCTATTTGCCCAGCAGTTCACAAACCTGATAGGCAGTGGATTCCCCTCCACGCTCAGCAGAGTGGTACTCCATGGCTGGACTGCATCCACAAGGCTCCATGTAGTCACTTTAAAGGACACAGCAATCAGAGCAAACCAATGCTGAGGAAATGCTCAGCTTGGAGCATCTTAGACATCACTTGTCTATTAAAAGCAAGCTGCCAAGGGCTTGCACACCAGTTTTAGAGAAAGCAGGAGATACAGGGCAGACTTCCCTCTGTGAAGGTTGTGGTCAGCAAAAGCACCTGAAAGAGCTTCAAGAGCATACCAGTTCTTTTGGCAGTGGCAGGTCTACTTTGAGTTCTCTCTCCAAACAGCATTGCAGAAAATACCAGCAGCAGGAGCCTCTCCTTGTTCCTGCAGATGGCTCTGGGCTCATCCTCCATCCTTTCATTTCTGGCTCTCAGACACATGGTGCTGTGGACGAGTGGCCGCAGTGTCTCACAGCCATCACAGCACTAACCCAAATGATGTGGGGGCTGCTCCCACCTTTCCGGCTATTGCCTCCAGCTGCTGAATGCTGAGATGCCTCCACATTTCAGCAGAGGTAATTTTTGTATCTTTTCACTAGAACAGTGGGGACTAGAAAAATACTTATTCACCTTAAAAAAAACCCCAAAACAACTCTCCATTATTATGCCCACAAAGCTCTATCTGATCTGAACTGTGCCACAGGCATGTATTGCTCTGCAGCAGGCTAAAGACCAGTCTGTTTTGCTACTAACAGGGATGTCACTATAATATACCCACAGAAAACAGCAAGGTCTCAGGGTTTCAAAAATACAGCCCTTGACTTTATATATTGGAGTCACAGAATCATAGAGTCCACCAACTTGATGTAGCACCATTCACCACCACCCTGCAGGCCCAGCCATCCAGGCAGTTTTACGCACCTGTTCAAGTCCTGGGCTGCCAGCTTCTCCAGGAGAATGCCATGGGAAACAATATCAAAGGCTGACTACATCCAGAGTCTTTTCCTCATCCACCTAGGCAGGCCACCAGGTTATAAAAACATCACATTGGTTAAGCATGACTTAGCTTTTCTAAATCCATGCTGTCTGGACTTGATCCTCGGGTTGTCCTGTAGGTGCCATGTGATTCCACTCAAGCTAACCTGACCCATAACCTTCTCTGGCACTGGGGTCAGGCTGACAGGCCTGTAGTTCCCAGGATTCTCTTTCTGGCCCGTGTTGTAGGTGGGTGTCACATTGGGCAGTCTCCAGCTGTCTGGGACTTTTCTGGTTAATTAGGACTGATGATAAATGATGGAGAGGGGCTTGGCAAACTCTTCTAGCTCCCTCAGTACTCTCTGGTGAATCCCATCTGGTCCCACAGACTTGTCAGTGTTTAAATGGCAGGTACTAAATACTTTCTCCTGGATTGCATGGGGCCTATTCTGCTCCCTGTCCCTGTCTACCACCTCAGGGGGCTGGTTGCCTTGAAGATAACTGGTCTGTTAAAGACTGAGGGAAAGAAGATATTAGGTACCTCAGCCTTTTCTTCATCCTTGGTGGCAATCTTATCCCTCATGTCCGATAAATGATGGAGATTTTCCTCATTCCACCTCTCGTTGTTAATGTACTTATAAAAAGTTTTTATTATCTTTCAAAGCAGTGGCCAGACTGAGTTCTAGCTGAGCTTTTGCCCTCTAATTTTCTGCCTACTTCTTCTTCCAAAGTCTCTCTTTTTTCCTGGGTTCCAGTGAAAGCTCCCTGCTCAGCTAGGCCGGTCTTCTTCCCTGTCGGCTCTTCTTTCAGCACATGGGGATGGCCTGCTCCTGCACCTTTAGGACTTCCTTCTTAAAGTATGTTCAGCCTTCCTGGACCCCGTTGTTATTAAGGACTGTTTCCCAAGGGCCTCTCCAAACCAGTGTCCTGAACAGGCCAAAGTTTGCCCTCTGGAAGTTCAAGGAAGAGCTTTTTTTGACCCCTCTTCTTACTTCACCAAGAATCAAAAACTCCCCTGTCATTTTGTGGTTGTGTGAACAAAGGCTGTCTTGGGCACAACTTCTCCCACCAGCCCTTTTTTGTTTGTAAAGTGATTGAGTGGGGCACCACTCCTGGTAGGCTTACTTACCAGTTATGTCAGGAAGTTCTCTTCCACACACTCCAGGAACCTCCTAGACTGCCTCCCCTCTGCTGTGTGGAGTTCCAGCAGACATCTGGCAAGTTAAAGCCTCCCACAAGAACATAGGCCAAAGATCATGAATCATCAGCCAGGTGCTTATTGAATAGTTCATCTGCCTCTTCATTCTGGTTGAGTGGTCTGTAACAGACTCCCACCAGGATTTTTGCCTTGCTGGCCTTCCCCTGACCTAGAGGCACTCAACCTTATCATCACTATCCTTGGCTCTGTACAGAATAAACACTCCCTAATGTACAGAGCCACCCTGCTGCCTTTGCTTCCTTACCCATCCCTTCGGAAGAGCTTATAACCATCCATTGCAGCACTCCTGTCATGTCAGTCATCCCATCACATTTCTGTGAGGGAGACTATATCATGGCTTTCCTGCTGCGCAATGGCTTCCAGCTCCTCCTGTTTGTTACTGACTCTGCATACATTGGTGTAGAAGCTCTTCAGCTGCGCTATTGATCCTCCCACCACTGGCATGATGCCCCTAGGACCATCTCTTGTGAGCCTGGTCTTAACTCCCTCCCCCTTCCAACCTAGTTTAAAGCCCTCTCAAATCAGCCCTATCAACCCATGGCCTAGAGTCTTTCCCCCCTTTCAGACAGGTGAACCCCATCTGTCTCCAGCAAGCCTGGTGCCATATACCAACCCATGATCCAAAAAGCCAAAATTTCACCAATGGTACAAGTCTTTAAGACACATGTTGATCCACTGGGTTCTCCTGTTACTTGTACAGCCAACTGGCAACAACAAAGTATACTAGTAAACTTTAGAAAAGCATCCAAAATATCTCTCACAATACCGCGTGGCTTTATTCACTGCAAATTTGATTGACCAATGTTTATCAGCCACTAATAAAGCTGTCTTCATCTGCATATAATTCATACAAAATTGCAGGCTGGCAGAAAAAAAGGACAACATTAATTTTCAAGGAAAGCAGCAGTTTGAATCATTAAACAGAAGAAAAACTGTCCATGCACAGAAAATCATTATGGTAAGTCACCCAGGCTAGGCATGTGTCCAATAATAATGATGTGGCTGTTCCTAAGGCACAAGCAGAATTGTCAACAGAAGTTTGATACCAGCTCAGCTTAACCTATATGACAGATGCACTAAAATAATTTTTAAAAACAGTTTGGAGACATTCATATATCTAGATAAATGTCACTCAGAAAATATTAGCTGGAAGTGTCTTTAAGAATGGCAAAAATGTTATCCAGATTATGGAAAAACACGTGCTTTTATATTCATTAGTTTTAGTAGTTTTTAGAAATGTCATATTGAAATGTCTTTATTTTAAATTATGTCCAAACCTCAGAAATCTGCCTTCCATCAGCTGGAGGAAAATTTGGCACTATTTTTCATTTCTCAGGATATACTAAACACTAGGCTTTGCACTGCTGAGATCAAATGCTCTTAGAAGCTACGAGCTGAAGTACCTCAGACACGCCAGGATGTTACCAACAAGTAACATTTCTTGGCAGAGAACAGGAAGTCAGGCTGCTGCTCAACTGCCACCAGCTCCTGAGATGCTTTCCTCCACCACTCCCTGAGATCTGCAGTTGTCACCTTTCTAGGAAAGCTGCTTTGAGCAGCTCAGAGGCACAGGACCTGCATTGGTGAGCGAGTGTGTTAACTGATCTGGCTGGGGGATGAGGGGAGCATCTGCTGCATCAAATATTTGAGTAGGTTTTGGTCTTGCACATTTGCAAAGGAAGGTTGCAGGCACGTGGGTCTGGCTGGCTGATCTCCCACGGCATTCTGGAATGAAGCTGCGTGCTCACACAAGCTGCAAAGCAAGGCAGAAATCTACTGCAACTTACCACCTTGTACAGATTGTCATGTGTAAGTCATGTCAGAGTTTGTATTTCAACTTTTAAACATGCAGAATAAGGTTTTCAAGAAAGCTCTTCCTTTACTTACAGGGACAAACTCTGAGGAGAGGTCAAAACCAACCAATTTCCTGGGCCAGCAACAGAGGCCAACAACTTTGAGTGGTCTTAAGTGCCAATGTTGCTCTTGCATTTCCTACATATACAGGCTCCCCTGAACATTTAAAAGTTTTTGGAAACCCAAGGTCCTGAGCTTTCCTGCTGTTCCTCATTCTGTGTACTGCTTGATCAAATATATCTTACTTACTTTGCTTAAGAGTAAACAATGCACAAAACACTGACACAGATTATAGGCAAAATAAATATTTTATTGGTTTAATATACACTTTTTAAAAGAAATCAGCCCTTGTGTATGTTCCTAACACAATTTAAAATTTTATAAACTTTTTCATATAATATTGTCATATTTGAAACTATTTTTGATTAAAGACCTTGACAGAGTGTAAAGAGTTTTAGTAGATGGAAATGGCAAAGGAGTAGAGTTCAAGCACAGCCAAAAGGGATATTACATATCCACTAAATGTCTATTTGACCACATAAAACTCCAATGACTTCCAATTTGCTCCATTGGAACAATCATATATTCACCAGGCTGACTGAAAATACACTCAGTGAGGGATGGAGAAGGTAAAGATATTTTTTTCCATTTTCCCCATAATACAAGCAAGGTCGTTCATGCATTCCAAGTTGCAAATCCTAACTGCTTTCAGAAGATAGTATTTTTATTGCATTATGGTTAATATGAAGCAGAAGAGAATTTCACTTGGTATGACTGTAAGTAGCCAACACCGAAACAACCCACCCCAGTGCTTAAATAAGGCACTTTCCTATAGAGGGATGAGCAAACAGTAAGGAAGCAAATAAAATTAGTTAAAAGTTGTCTTCTACACAAAGATAAGGCTTTCAGTGTCAGAACTTTAAGTAGTTTTAAGAGTAACCTCTTGTCATTCTACCACTCTGCTAATAGTAACCGCCCCAAGAATCAACACCAATTTTTACAACAGGATTGTTTCCTTCTTTTGAAGTGGCACTAACTAACAGCAGTGGAAACCATTATTGGTTATTTCAAGCTCTTAAAGTGGATCAGTTATTGCACAATAAATACCTCATAGAGGTCAGTGTTTTGGGAGGGGTTGTTGTGGGGGTTTTTTCTAATTTTTTTTTTTTTTTAAAGCTAGGCTGAATGTATATGTGTTATTTATAAATTGGTTATGTCTGGAAATCTTCAAGTTTCATGATGCATCATTAGACAAAGAAATTAGCTACATAAAAATTTACAACAGGGACATACAAATAAATAGACAACCTTTCAGAGCGACACAATTCTCCTGATGCTTTAAGGAAGGCAATGTTAAAGTGTCTAAGTCCTTATAGAAGAACTCAAGGAAAAGTACACATTGTAGAACACAGTAGCCCATCTCCAGCAGCTTTAACACTTCCTGAAGCAAAACCAACTTGGCACTTTCACCCTGGTGTGTGCTGTCCAAAGCGGAATCCCCCAGCATTTCCGACTACAACCTTGCAGTAGAAAAAAAGGAAGATGAAGACCTAAATTAGATTTTTGCAAGTCTGTTTGTTATGTTTAAGTATTTATTTTGGTATTACTCATATCTACAGCCGACAAACTACAGAAATCCTCTTGCATGATGCATTCACACACTAAGTCATCACAGAGCACACAAACTAAAAATCAAGGACCACTCTATGAATGCTGACAGGAGAATGGGCCAAACTGCAAACCAGCTGATTTTCCAAATCTAACCAGGATTATCAGTATTCTAAGTATTCAATGAACTTCAGTTTTGATCACTTCTGTTTCAAGGGCAAAATGCAAACAAAGCAAGGTTTAAGTTAGCAATAATATTTTATACAATTAAAATAAAAATAAAATCTGGTTCTTGCGGATCCCCAAAGATTACCTGTGGTACCAGTTTCATGGCTGTGTATCTTGTTTTGCAGTTGCAGATCTGCTTTGGGGTGATACAGCTGCTAACAATCCACTTACTATTTCTCGTCTTATTTCACCAACAATAGATTCCTTGATCTGAAAGAGATTAGCCAAAGTTTTAAGGTCAGTAAGTTATATAACCAATGGATAAAACTAAATGATACTGCAGATATGTTTGACACTACCAACATAAGAAAATGTATACCACCAAAAAGTCAACTTGCAGAAACTGCAAATGGAAAACATTAGAAGAATGGAAAAATAACTTTGAGTAATTTTGAAGTTATTGCAAATTGTATAAATGAAAACCCAAGTAGTTCTATTTTTCCAGATGGTAAATATATTTGGGTTTTACACTTAGGGTATCTGGTTTGATTCTAAGAAAAAATACATTTCAACTATGCAAAACTCTGAAAATAGCATTTCAGGATACATATATCAAAAGTATCCCAAATGCACTGCTTTTTGACAAGTTGTTATTCTCTTAAAAACAAAGGCAGGACTGATCTCCTTCACAAATGGATTACACAGTAGAAAAGGTCCAAGTCTGTGAACATGAGCTGTTGTTTTCATATAATTCGAAAGGAGATGAAACCTAGTTGAATACTTTCAGCAGCAAAGACAGAGAACTTCAACAGTTGCTCACATCATCAGTTGGCCACTGGGGTGTGATCTGTGCCAGCAAAGGCTATTTTTCACAGGATTGTGACAAAGCATTTACCCATTAAGTTTTATATAAAACACACCTAAGAGTTTCTAGTAGCAGGCATGTGAGTGTGGTAGAAACTACACAAAAGAAGAGCACAGCACTGATGGCTAAAGGAAACAAAGGAGAAAAGGAGGCAAAACACAGGTCTACAAGAGCATATTATGTTGGAAAGGAGCAGGGAATGACAAAGAAAAATAATATGGGCTTCTTGCAAGCACAAGAAACCTTTGGCACCAATTTATTTTTTGGATGGTCTTCAGGAGGGACAAGTCAGACACAGTTCCAAGGACAGAGGACAACGATTGTGAGAGAGTGCAAGGGGGTAGGAGCCAGAGCCCAGCCCAGGGTCACACACAGAAGCACTCAGCAGCCCAGTTAAGCAATACATTTTTCTTTTTCATGTAAGTCTCCCCTTTTCCTGGTGCGTCAAAAGGATTAAGCAACAACGTCAGAAGGGTGGCAGTAGCAATAGCAACAGGTTATTTATCCCTTGTTCTCTTTGGCAGGCAATTCAATCCCTAAACCATTAGTGGCAAAGTTCCTCGGTTCGTTACTACTTTGCATCAAGCAGAAATTGAGAGTCTACAATATTATTGGGAAACAGGTTTCCAGTTGGGTTGTTTGCTGATTAACAGACAAAAGAAAAGCCATTGTGTAATAGGGTGTTTCACTGACAGCTGAAAGTCCAGAGGATGTCTATGCTGATACACACACTGATGTACAAAGATTTAGAACCATTGTCAGTGGAATAAGGGCTTTGGGATTTAGAAATGTAGGCACAGGGAAAGCTGCACACAGCACCCTAACTGTCCAGAAGGCAAAAGAGAGCCCCCAGTGCTCTCTCTTTCTTCTTCAGTGGGGTGGGTCTGCAAGTACAATACAAAACAGTCATTCTGCACCCTTCCCTCAACAGACGGACAAAAATAAACCTCACTTTCAAAATAAAACAACTGATAAAAGCTTCCCAAATTAGCAAGTAAATGGTCTAGTACGACAGTTAGTGTTGTAACAAAGTAGAGACTGGAGGCAAAGCAGCTCCTGTTCTATTCTCAGCACTTCCAACAACTTCTCGCTTGACCTTGATTATTTGAGCCCTCTGCTTCTCACCTTCCTGTCTGGATGACAAGGCCACCCTTCACTGCCTCTTTTCACAGCCACTGCTTCCTGCCTACCCTCCAGACACATCAAGGTCACTCCTGTGCGGCGAGCACAGCACTGGCTCCTGCAGTGACTCAGTACCATGCACGTGTCGTGACCAATGGCCAATATTTGTCTTTTTCATTATACATGATTTAGGGCAAGGTGCACCTTCTGTTTGCTCTGCAGAGGGCACAGCCCACTGCCAAGGTTTCTTCTGTACAAAAGACAGAAAAGCAGTCCATGAATGATCCATCAATTACTTTTAGCAAGTGAATGAAAAATTGATCATTTGAAAGAGGAGAGAACCACTCATTTATGGTACATTTACTATGTTGATTCAACACTAATACTCAATATTGCATTGATAACACACTATCACATTCATGGACAGTTTTACAACAGTAAACCAATGATCCTTGTCCCTAGAAAGAATTACCATTACTGCAATATTATGTTGCTGCTAAATAAAGAACTGTTTGAGACTGAAGTGTGCCACTGTGGCAGTTCTGGAGATTCGTGTTCTTCACCTACTAATGAAAAATGAGAACAAGGCTTTACACAGTGCTCATGCTTCAAGTACCATTTTCTATCATTAAAGTAATTATTTCCTACTCTATTTTCTTCCTGGGCCACTTCTTCATGACAGCAGCTGGTGAGTCTTTATGCTCGAGATATGAAGATGAGGAATTCAACACCGGCACACATGAAGTATAAACAATCTACAGATATTTTTGATCGATGTTGAGCTAACATGGATTTGAGTGGAAAATAGAAAAGGGAAGATTCTCTACCAGACCATCTCTGTCCATAAAGACTCATTACAGCCTCTTAAAAGAGATGCTGACAGGAGAATCATACATTTCTTTAAAGTGTAACTTCACTAAACATCATTTATAATGAAGAACTGTTAGCAAAATCAAAACTTCCATTGCTCTCAAGCAGAAAGGTTTTTAAACTATCATATCTTTTAAACTGGAGAAGAGCAGAGTAAGAGGGCCTGGTGGCACTCCTAGTGACACTGTGACTTACACAAGTCAAACAGTAAGTACTTCATGTGATAATCCTGTGGAGGTCAGGCTGTATTTTCATCAAGAGAGCTACTGTTTGACATTTTAACAGTTCATGTTGTTGAATGTTTTCCCGTGGGAGTTAGTCCATTAATGCTAAAAGTTAACATCATGGGTTTCTTTAATGCCAGCTCACATGCATTATAGCCCTCCCAGGCACAGCCCACACAAGCATATCACACCCACTGCCTGACTTTTCTCTCCCCAACACAAGGTCACGCAGCTACAGAGAATGGGAGGAATAAGCAAGGGTTTAGTATTTGTGAGTGCATACATCAAGAATGCACCCTACCAGATTTCTTTCTTTTGACAATGAAACTGGAATTCCTGTGCTAACAACAGGCCTATTTAAGCAAGGCATATTTCAATTTATGCTCTGTTTTAGCTCTCATGAAATAATATTTTCATGACGTGTTTAATAGCATGTTCGGGCTCTGCAAAATCTACCAGGTGCTTTGAGTCAATGCATCTCCACTATGACCTGCAAAACTCTTCATGCTGAGAATCTTGAGTTGATCTGGAACTCACTGCCAATGAAGTTAAATTGAGGGACAATTTCTCTGTGTGCTCAAACATTCACAAAATGAGTCAAGCTCAGTTGTTTGCTGACTACTCATCTTTGAATAGTAGACTCTCAGTTCAGTGTGGATTCTTTCAGGATTACAATGTCCTCAGTGCTGCACATCCCAAATAACTGACTCTGTGCAAAGAGTACACATCTTTATTTGCTATCAATTGATGAAGCTAAAGGGGAAGTTTCCCACAGGCTAACCTCAAGAGAAAATATTAACTGAAATAACTCTGTCCTTTGACTCCAGGTCACTTTTTTTTGTCTCTGCTGTTTTTGCAGTATACTTGAATTACAGCTCTCCTTCCTATCTCAGTTTCTCCTTTAGCAGCCCTCCACCACAACATCACTGTCCTAAAACAGGGATTTTTACAGACAGCCTGAATACAAATGCAACATCCTGGCTTCACTGCAGACTCAGCAGCGCAGTGCAAGGTGTGATAAATATCTCATGTGCAACTCTTCTCTGAGCATTAGATAAAGAATCTCTTTAAAAAGACATGAAAGAAAAAAAGGAGGAGAAAGAGAGAGAATTGGGATGTCTGGGAGTATTTTATGGCATCTCCAAAACAATGCCTTTCTCAAGAAAGTTCCAACTCTACTCAGCTATATTTTAGAGAAGATGGCACCAGGAGAGTGGCAGAGGGCAAAGACATTTGAATGCTTGCCCCCCATCTCATTCTCTCCTTTGCTTTCAAAGCAGAGGTGTCAGCTGTAGCATCACAAGGTCCACTGTAAAGGTCAGCTCCTAATGCTGAGCACAGTGAGCATGAGGTCATTGGGCTGGTGGTACCTCACTGTGAGCTGACTGCAGTGCCCTTCCTTCCACAGGGTAATGCTGCTTTCCACAACTCATCCCACTGACTCTAAGGGGGCTACTGAAGGGGTGAAGCACTCACTTCAGCATCGTGAGGCTACTCATTGACTAGCTAGTCTCCATTTCACCTCATTGCTAAACTAAATCCTCTTAACACCAGCAGCTCCCTGATGGTTCATGCTTGTGGCTGTGCATTATTCTTTGCACTCCCAGCTCTGATTATGCAGTTACTCAAAGGTAAACAAAGTATGTTCACATGCTTCCAGCTACCATCTTCTGTAAGAACGCTCCTTAGAATGCTTTGCCGCTTCACAATCTCACTGTAAAATGCCTACACATAGCAAAGCCCACAGTGAGTCAGCCAAGAAAACATCTTTACTTTGCAGAGACAGACCCAGCCCAGACATATAGTCAGATGATGAGTAAAAGGTCTTGTACACTCTGCCTCTTTTTGAACTAAGAGAAGAGAGGTGAAAGTGTGGCAAAAGATTCCTCTGGGATTACACCTTCTGTTTTACGTTGAGATGAGTGCTCTGCATCTCATCTGTTTCAAAGACAAAGCTAAGGTATAGCTGGTTCCAATTATTCACAGCCCAAACATAAGCAGAAGTGGAAGGTAGCACTGCATTACAGCCTGGCCTGTTGTACGTTTCTAAGCATGACACCTTACCTAGTCTTTAGTGGTTTATGGCAGACCAGTGGTTTATGGTTCAAGGGACCAGCTCAAGGCTAAGGGTCCAACAACCCTCAGCTAAAAGCTAAGTGGTACCTTTCTGGTGAAGAAGAGGGAATAAAATCCACAAGTTCTCAATTCCCATTTCTGTATTCACAGCAGAGTTTGCGCCACTTTTTCACAGGCACTTCTTTTCAGAACAAGTAGTTTCTTTGGCTTCCTTTCCCCATTTATATTACTTGCCAGAAAGCTTTTCTGTTATGCCACTAACAAAACACACAGTTTTAGTCCTGTTTCATAACCTGGCCCACAGGAAAAATAACCAAGCAATTCTCACTTTCACTGACTGCCAATAAAACTTGTCCAATAGGATTGGTCCAACATCACTCAAACTCTGAAGTAACTTCTCACCTGCCTTCAGCTTGCTTCACTTACATTCCTATAGTTCTTAGTAGCTGGGGTAAAGGGACTGGGAAAGTATGCTTAACATTTACTACAGCATTGTTTCAGAAACATTATTTCACCACTCAAATTAACTCCAGTTTGGCATTTTAGCAAGAAAACATGACAGAAATTTTCACCTGGGATTCTGAAATACTGCTGCTTAACCAAGTAGCAGAGATGGCAAGTTCTTTCCCAGCCATATTTAGCTATTAATTTATGTGCTAACCACTATAACTGAAAAAAACGTCTACCGCTTTACCCATAAAAACGGCTGTAGCTCCAACACCTACTGACATGTTGTGAGCCTTCAGACACAGCAGAGTAACAGTATGGAGCCTTGGTTGGTGAGGCAAGAGAAAATCTCAGTGGACAGAATTACAGCCAGCCTGTCTTCAGGTTTCAGCAAACACTGTTCAAACATCCCACATTTCAGCCCCTCCTTCCTCACCTCCCGTATCACTTGTTGCAGCTCCTCCTGCTCCACAGTCTTGTGGATTTCATCAACTGAAGGCATAAGAGGGACTTTTTCAAGTCTGTGCTCCACCTCTGGCTTGGAGTCTGCGAGCTCCTCGGAGCTTTCCACCTCCTGTCCAGTGCCTTCCACCTCCTGTCCAGTGCCTTCCACCTGCTGTCCAGTGCCTTCCACCTGCTGTCCAGTGCCCGCTCTCACCGGGGGAGTTGGTGTTAGGGCAACGGAGGCTCGGTACAACTTCTTGCTTTGACTCTTAGGCTTTCCTGTTAATTCAGAGGCTCCAACACCGATTTTTCTACCTGTGTGACCAGAGCACACTGAAGAGGAATCTGAGTTTCCATGGGAGAATATGGACTCTGTACCCTCTGCTGGGAGAGTTTCCAGTCCAAGCTCTCCCAGTCCTAAACCCAGTTCAGACTTCAGAAACGACTGCTCTCGAATAAGTTCAGAGACCTAAGGATTCAAAAAAGAAACAGTCCTGAATAAGCATCCAAAAAAAGTCACATACAGACACAACTATGTTTTCTTGCTATTTATTGAATCACTTACTCATTCCCTCCATGTAACAAATACAGCTATAAAATAAATATATGCTTTGCCTTTATGACTGCAACAAAGAGGATCATAAAAAGGAACGTGCCTTTTTGACAGCCAACATAAATAAAAATTGTGGCACTTCCCCAAGCCACTGACTTTTGCAATATGGATAGATCTTGCCAGAGCCATTGACAGACACACACGTAAGGGCCTGATTTTTGTTTGTTCTTTCCTTTCTGCAGTTTTTGACAGACTTATTTTCAGTAGCATAAAATGCACAGAAATGTAAGTAATCATTTTCCCTAAAAACTTCACGAGGTAGTGTCACCATTTGTAACAACTAAATGGAAAAAAAATCTCACTTCTACATATTCTTTATTTTTACTCTTAAAAGCTACCAAGACTCTACAGCTACTTACATCTATAGTTCAATTTGTTTAAGGAAAATTGCAACTGTTTTCAGTAAAGCTATTTAAGGAAGTAAATTATTTTATAAATGTGTTAATTAATCTCCTACAACCTTTTTTAAAGTAAACCCTTCCTGGTTTTTTTTTAATTAGTAAAACATATGGTACACAACAATTACTTACTGGTTCAATGACGTTTAATGGAGAAGGACACGACAGATTATCAGCACTTCTGCTTCCATACATACCCTGAAAAATTAAGTCAAGTTAATGCACTTAGGATTTTTTTCAAGAGCTCTCAGAAGCTAATATATAAATATGCTGCATCTCAGACAACTTTCTGTAAAACCAGAAAGTTGGAAACAGGAAGTGGAGCTGGTTGGAGAAAGTTTATTTCAGTAATTTTTAAAGCTGGCCCTCTTCCACAAAAGCATTTACAAATAAAAATATATTTATACAGTTCAAAGAATGCAAGTTTGGCTTGAGATCACAGTAATATCATATTTTCCTGTTCCTGGGTTTCAATTTTTTTCCCATGACAAAATACTGAAGAGGAAGATGTGGCCTGTGCCTGTGCTGCTTCTACAGAAGAGGACTGGCTAAGAAAGAGGAATGAAACCCAGGAAGAACACATGATACTTTTAGTATGTGCTTCTTTTGTTTGGCTGATGACAGAACTGCAGCAAGAAAAAAGAGGAACAGTCTTCCACTAAGTGAAAAATAAGAGAAAGTATATTGCTGTGCCACCAATAAACATAGACAAATGTCTTTTCTCTCCCTTGTGCTTTTACAGAGCGTTTGTGGGAGCAGAGCTTCTCCCACTGTTTGTCAAGGAGCCACATGATCAGCTGAAGGAGCTACAAAAGGCAAGGGAGGAAAAAAGTGATGACAACTGGATTTTCCTGGGTTTTGGGGTTGTTTTTTGCCATGCATTGGCAGAGCTAGAGATAAAACACACTCCATTTCTTGGGAGAGAAACACTGAATTTCTCATTGCTCTGCTCTCATTTCCCAAGGAAATCAGTGTAGAGAAACTCCAGAAAGACCATCACCACTCTCTGAGGATTTTAGACCTGAGCACTACCTACCAAAAGTGTGAGAACTCAGGGTCATGAAGAAGAAAAAGAAGCAAGCAATGACAAAACAGGTCTACCTCTCTCAGACTTAAAACCCCAGAAGGTATGTATTGATATACACCAAGAAAGTCACATGCCTTTTCCCCAAGAGGAAATAATGACTGAAGAAAATATGACCCCTGGTAATACACACCATCATTAGATTTACCAGATACCATCCCACTCTAGGAGTTTTAAGAGTTACGAGTTATTATTTGTCCCTGCTCATTGCAGGAGGGTTGGACGAAAATAGATGAAATTTAAAGGTCCCTTTCAATCCCAACTATTCTATGATTCTGTGATGAACATTACATTGAGAAAACACATAGTGTTGTTGCAAAACTAATACTTACTATGTGTGTCTGAGGTCTGTAAGGTGAAGACATGTGCAGACTTCTCAGCTGGTCTTCCAAGGCGAGCAGACGTTCTTCCAACTGCATCTCTAACTCCTGTAGCTCCATGCGGACAGACTTCCTCAGGCTCTGTAGCTGATCAGCTTCGTATCTATACCAAGGCCATCAAAGAGAACAGAAGCATTCACTGCACTCAGCTGCAAAGGGGCCACTGAGCAGGACAGTTCCACAAGTAAAGGACTTCACACAAGAGAATTCCAAGTGGAACACAGAAAATTCACAGAAAAATCTGCTGAACACCTATACAGAAATCTTTTTCCATTTATAGAAAAGATATATGACTTCATAGAAAAAACAAAACAATATAGTGTATCACAGAATATTCTCAAAAAATTTTAGTCTTAAATGCTTAAATATGTGCAAGGAGAAGAAACCAGCATTTCTACATGTATCTAATCAAATCCAATGTAAAATTGATAAGAACAACCACCACAGAATAATGCAGTAATCACACATTACTTCTCCTGTGTAGTTAGAGATTCCTCAGCAGTCACGGCTACATTTTGGCCAAGAGGCAGCCAACTGATTTCGAACATGCTTACTTTTAAAGTGATAGGTCAAGAGCTGATTCAACTAAACTAAATACATAATCAGTTTTAAAAATTGTTCCAGATGTGCTGTTACCGCAGCTCTTTGTGAGCACAAACACGTGGAGCCAGGATATGGATCTGTAGCCTGCAGAGTAGCCACTGAAAGTTGAAAAAGCAGCTGAATGCTACAGTGTTCATTCTTTATTTACATCTACAAAGATGGCAGGGACCTAGAATGAAAATTCTTAAGACTTTTTCCACTGCAATATCCTATGTTCAAGTATCCTGTTATAAAAGTCCTTAAAATCTGCAGCTGTAGAATCACTTTGGAGAAAGGATGCAGAAAAAAAAATAGTGAGAAATAGGGATTGGAAGAAAAAAAAAAGAAACTCTAGAATTAGGAAGTATAAAGAAAAGAGTAAATAAGATTTGGCAAAAACTCAGCTCCAACCCTGTTCAAATTGAAACTAATAGATTTCTTGCTGATTTCAGGGGCAGCTACACATTTTCTGATATGCCAGAGTATTTTCTCTTTTTTTTTTTTCAAAAAAGATAATTTTACCTTTCCTCCTCTGTCATGTGCTGATAAACTGTGGTCTGTTGACGCAACATAGTCAATTCCAAATCCATCATTTGGGTTCTGAATAAATTTAGATTTCTCCTCACCACTTGTAGCTCCTGGAAAGTATTCTGGGGAAGTAAAAATAAGGCAATGAATTACATGGGAAAATGAATTTAAGTAAGTCTGGATCCCATAGCCACATTTGCCCAGATGTGCCCTTTGAATTAACAACACCTCAGCAACTTCAACATGTGATGGAAGCTGTATGTTTTGCATTCACAGTGACTCAATAAAACACCCTTTTCAGCTGCATCATACAAGCAAACACATGAAAGGGTTTCTGTGTATTTAGATGAACTCCTTTTTAACATTATTTGCAGGAAGCTCTTTCTTGAGAGCAAAGACAAGGAACTGTCTAAAGTTAGCACAATCTGTGACATGTTTAGGATGCTTGTTTGTATTATATTTTGACACAGTACCACTACATAAACAGGGTCACTTACTTTGTAGAGAGGTAGAATGGATGATTTCTGAGTAGTGTAACCAGTGGCAGCTGAAAGATCCTGACTCCTCATCACTGGGTGCTAGGGGGAAGAAACAAACAATTTGAAATGGGAAAGGCATCCTCTTGATACACAGACACTCCAAAAGCAGCCACTGTTAAAACACAGCCTTTCTTGGCACTGAGATTTCTGCTACCTATGTAAATATTGTGTTATGAAAAGGAAACCTTACAAAATGGCAGCACCACTTCTTAACTGACATGTTCACCAAAGCTCTGCAATGCAACTGTGCTGCAAGTGAAAAACCAAACAGTGAGCAGAAATAAAAACTTAAGTTTTTCTGCACAAAGCATTTTATGCCTGTAAACTCAGTAGTCTCAATTGTCCTAGTTACTGATAAAAGAAACAACTCCAAACCAGAACCGAGGAAATTAAACTGTGTCCCATTTTGAAATCATGATAACAGTCAAATTTGTCATGGAATTTTCCTCACTTTTTTAGTTCGGGGCATTTTTGTTCATTTTGGTTTTTAATCTCACCACATTGTCTGCATCTAAAGACCCCTGCTTGCTAATGATCTCTCATGAAAACAAGGTTGTTGAAAAATTTCTGTTTGCATGTTGCAACAACATATGGAGCAAACAGATAAAATTCAGGGGTTATTACATGTACAGACATAGCACAACAATGAACACTGGAAATAGCAAAAACATTTACCTTCTCAAACATGAAAAACACAGCCTGTCCAATATAATTTTGAAAGAATTCAAACAACTATTGATATCCCATGGAAAATTGGAAGCATGTCCATTCACACAGAGAAGCTTTGCTCAAACATGATCAAACCAAGGAGAATGGTTTATTTTTCCTCTGTCAGCTTTCTCTGTTTCCTGTTCCATCAGCAACTTATCTACTCCTCTTTATTCCTTCCTAAAATCAGAATCATGTATTTGGAACATCTCAACTTTCTCTTCAGCCATTGAGCATGCTGTGTGCCAAACTTGATCTCTGCTGTAGGAAAAAGCTGTAGGAATACATTTTCATACCAACTTTTGCAATGAGAAGGACCAAGTCCCCAGAATGAAACTAGTCTAGACAAAATATGCTGAAAGAAGAACAAGCAGGCTAGGAGATGTTGTAATTCCCTCCAACATCTTTTTTTTTTTTAACTGAACCAGCTTGAGCATGAGTTCTGGATGCAATACAGAGCTTTCTTCTTCAGCAGGTTTAGTTAGCATGGTATGTGTGGTAAAAGTACTGTAGCACACTGTAACCTTACACTCATCAAGGCTGCAATTGGTAGACATGAGGGAATTCTCCAAAGAAGGTTAAGTTCTGCAAACACTTTCTCCCAGCCACACCATCCGTAACCTTGACTTAAAACACAGTTGACCACAGCTTCCTGCTGCAGAGCTGGTCACAGTACCAAATCTTGCTCTGAGAAGCAGAGTCAGCTGATATAACCAAAGGAAGACTGTGCTCACCTTTAACTTCTGACAAGTGGCAAAGTTAATACAATAACAGGGCTCCAAAAAAGCCCACTACAGCCTACCACCTGCAATATGGTGCTGCCAGGCACAGTTTTGTTCTTGGGTTAAACACACAGACATTTTATGTCTACAGCTGAATAGTATATATGTAATCATACACAAGTGAGCAGAGTCTGTAACTGCTCTGCCCACATAGTTTCCTGCAGGAGCTTGCAGGATCCTAAGTTGGATCACTACCTAAGGAAACAGCAGAAGCGGATGGCAGAGCAGGGTCAGCTGGCAATCACGAGAGGAGGAGCAGAAGGTGTGGCAGAAACCACTAAAATTTACGTGCTTGCATTCTTAAGTGTTTTGTTCTCTGAGTGATGAGATGGACAAAATTTCACATGCTCTGACAAAATTGATTCTTAATAAAATAGCGATGGTATCAGGAACATGTGGACTAGCTCCAGAGATGTAAGTGAAAAAGATTGGCTTGAAACAGCCCACAAACACATAGAGATCAATCACTGACATCATTAGGGAAGCTATGTGACTTGCAAGGAAAAAAATACACTTTTATCAGCTGGATGTCAAAGAGAAGAAGAGAAATCAAAGGACTGACCAGACCATTCTGTGATTCTATGAATACGTATTTTGAAATCTAAAGCTAACGATTGTCATCTTAAAACAATAGCTGATAAAGAGTACAATTGTTCCTCCCTCCCACTCAAGAATATCCATAAAAGCTAAAAAATTAAAAGCAATTGAAAAAAAAAATCAACCTGGGTCGACTACAACAAGAAAACATCAAATGCAAAAATAGTGGATCACTGGAAAGATAATCATAGCATCATAGAATATCTTGAGTTGGAAGGGACCCACAAGGGTTGCCTTGCCCAGGACAACGCCAAGAATCACACCATGTGCCTGAGAGCATTGTCCAAATGCTTCTTGAACTCTGCCAGGCTTGATGCTGTGACCACTTTTCTGGGGAGCCTGCTCCAATGCCCAACAATCCTCTGGGTGAGGAACCTTTTCCTAATATCTAACCCAAAACTCCCATCTTCAAACACTTTAAATTTGCCACTCTAGACAGAAGCTCCTAAAGCAGTAGCAAATCAGACTTGCACAAAATGTTTTTTTTTCCTGACCTGTTGAACTACACAAAGGAACATTCAGGTTATCACCTTGGTTTGGTAAGGATAAAATATGAAGCCCCTTTGTCCAGGGGCAAAATTTGGCTTTCTCTTACCTGTGAGAGGTTCTGCAGAGAGTTTCTGATGTCATGTAGGACTCTGCGTAGCTGCATCTCCACAGTGGAGGGTGGGTTGATGGCAAGAGGACGATGAGGAACTCCATGCCTTGGAAAGAAGGGACAGCTGAAGGGGGAAAGCACGGCACTGAAGGAAGAGCCGGAGATGCTTGGGACACTGTGCGTGCTGAGCGTCCTCATGTGCTCACACAGTGGTCTGTCCTGCCACTCGGTGGGGAGGGAGTGCAGGGAGCATGTGGACTGCGACAAGGGTGCTGGCATGTGCAGGGGGCAACTCTGTACCCTGGTGGGACTGAGATCCTCAGACTGCCTCATGGGCCCAGCCTGGGGCACTTCTTTCTTGGAGGACGAAGGCGCAATAAACAGCGTGGATTTGCACACCGGCTGGCTGGCAGCGACCTCATCCTCACTTTTGTTGTTCTCAGATGCTGCTTTCTCATCATCCTCCACACGTGTGTACTTGTAGGTGAAAGAAGGAGGACTACACAGTGTCTCTTTTCCTGGAGTTAACTGAACATTCACAGAAGACACCACTTTCACTGGATTCAGCAATGCAGTTGGGAGAGACTGAGACCGCCTTAGAGGATAGCCCGATTCAGCAAACCAGAGTCTCTGCTTCTTCAGAAGATCTTTTGACTTAAGCAGAGGACATCTGGCCCTGGAATCAGGTGAGCTGATGATCCTCATCTCAGCTCTTTGCAAGGCAATGTTAACTCTGTCCACAGATGATGGGGAGGAGCCACCACCTTCCAAAGACTCCACTGACTTGAGGATATGGTGTGTGTGGTACTGAGGAAACTCAAACACACTGCCTTCCTCCAGCAGCTCCAATTCTTTTTGCTCACTGGTAACGTCTTCCTCTTTAGAGCTGACCTCTCCTTGGACTGTCTCTGATGTATGAGATGACTTGCTTTCTTGTCCTTGATTTTGTTCAGTTTTATAGTCCATAATTTTCCTATCTTCGTTCCTTCTGTCATCAGCAGATGCCCCTACCTTTCGTCTCTCTACTTGAGAGATAATATCCTCTTCATGATCATCCTCCTCCTCCTCATCTTCCTCCTCCTCCTCAAACTTATCAAAACAAGGCAGCTCCTTGGCTATTGGTGTCTTCTGTTCCTCACTATGAGACGTCACAGTTGTCTCACTGTCACAGCTGTCAGCACTGCTTCCCATGCCCTGCAAAGACTCCTGAACCTAGGAAAGATAGGAGACAGCAAAAGAGTGAATAGGACAGGAGACAGCACTGGAGACTCAACTACTGCCTTCTCAGGAGTCAGGCTAAGAGTCCAAGTCCACATTCATGGTATATTGGGGTGGGGAGCGGAAAGAATAATGCAGTTATTATGCCAGAAAAACAGTGAAGGAGAACAAAGAAACCATGGTATCAGATACATTAGAAGTACAATGAAGCATGGCACCAAAAGGAGATATTTATTTTTCTAAAGAGAAAACTCTTCACACATTCCTTTGATTTGACAATAAATTCTGTATTGTCAGAAGAATAAAAGTGGCAGAAGAGCAAGTGCAAAAAGAGCAAAATGCTAGTATTTTAGGTAGTGATGATGAACAGTTGGGTGGTGGCACAAAGCATCTCTCATTTATAAAGGTTCACGGCGCTGAAATGAAGGGTAGCATTAGGAAATGCATACAGTGAAGTGAGGAAGACTGCAGACTGTAGTGAAACTACTGTTACAGGACAACACTAAGAATGGGGAAACCAGTCTGCCCTTAAACTCAGCCTGTTTTCAGTTAAATAATTGTTGAAGACTGAGGATCTCACATTAGGATGTTAATCTCGGTTGAAGACTAGATAGAGTACTATTAGCCCATCCTTCCTTTCTCCTGATACTTCTTCCCCTTTTCAGAGCACATATATGAGGGAGTTGCTACTTTAATAGGTAAGAAATGGCAGGAAAAGCATCTAAGAGAAAATAAAAAAAAAAACGGGTCTATGCATTGCAAAGAATATTTTTTAAGATGGCCTAATTGACTGGTGTATTTACAAGTGGAGAAGACATTTTCCTAAGAGTATGTGGTATAAAGTACAGTCTTGGAAGCTTACCATATTGACACATTAATTAGAAATTTTCCCATCTCTAATTTCTGCAACTCTTGCTGCCTTTAGGATATTAATTATTGGTTCCTTCTGAAGAGATTATTTACGATCAAGAATAATCTCCTTCTAAGAGATTATTTTCATCAAGCAATAGTTCCTTCTCCAACCATCTAGAAGATTTCAGTCATGAAGGTCATCTTCGTAAGTATGTACCGAACACTGCACTCACTGGCACAGCCCCAAATTATGAAAGACTGTGCAGGTTCAGATATTTTACAAGTCAAAAGTATTAAAAGAACAAAATATTACAATGCCTGGGTGAAATCACGTGGGCTACATGTGTGTGTGCATATATGTGTCTCTCATCCTACATCACATTGTTCAATTATGAGTAAGGCAAGAAAAAATCAAGAACTTGGGTGGAGAATTCTTCTGGCTTCTTTGGTAACATGATATCCCCCTGCAGAATATCCCATCTCAATATCAAACTCTCCCTCAGAAATCTACGGCTGCTAGACTCAGTAATTTAACAGTAGATGGCACTAAATTACCATACTTTTAAGAAACAATGTAGACTTCTCTGTATCCCCTTCATCTTTACACAGGTTCTCTTCACTAGCTGCCAAGTTTTCATTTCCCCTAGCCTCATCATTCACCCTTATTTTCTGAATTCAGCTCAGCACTTGGTCTGAATAAAGCAGTGATGATGGCAGAAGAGAGCCTAGCAACTCCATGGCACAAACCTCGTGCAGTCTCAATACACCTTTTCAAAACAGCATAACAGAAAACACAAAAATCTCTTCCCTTTACAGCCAACACAGATAAACTCCATCATTATTCCAGGGAAGGGGCACTTAGCTGAAACATGCTTTTAGTGGGCTTAATCAGGCTGCAACCAACATAAAGATCAGGAGTGACCAACTCTCATGTAAGTCACCTTCTAACATGCCTGTCAACTTCAGTGCATTTGCAGTTTAGAGAGAGCTGAACAAGTATGTCAGAATATTATGCTCTTTCTAGAGACTCAGGATTGTGATTCCCTTTTTTCACTTTCTTGCTCTGGATAAGCATTAAGCTGATGTTTAAGGGAGACATAAAGACTAATACTGTCTTGATTTTTATTTTGGTACTCAGTAGAAAAACTACTAAGTTGGAAAGTCCAGAATACCAGTACCAAAATGAAAAAGCAACACTGAGGGATGAAGAGGGTGAAAGGTCTCTTCCTAGTAACTGCCACACAGCTTTTAAAATGCTGACTGTGCTCCTCCTCATCTTCCTCCTCCTAAAAGACACATAAGTAAACATAAAGTAAAAGACACAGTTCAACAAATGCAAGCCAAGGAAATGAAATTGCTGCAGGTACCCAGGATGCCATCTCTCTATTCCTTTTGGTGGTCTAGGTCCCAGACAGCTAACTGGAGGCCTGGAGGCCAGGGCTTTTCTCTGTCTGATTGACAGGCCAATCAAATCATGGCTATCACAGTGTGAATGTTTTAGGAGAAGCAGGAGAGTAGCTCTCCAAAATATTAGATACAATGCTTTGCAAATGTGTATGGAGCAGACACCTAAATACCATGCTGCAACAAAAGCTTTCCCTAAGACATATGGTCTCTGGTCAATATCACAGCAATTTCTGGGACTGAGATCAAAGGAACTGGAACAAGAAAGAGCATGGAAGCTCAAGACCAACTAAAATTCGTCTACCTTCACAGTAAAGTTAGTGTGAAATTGTTTTCATTTTCTGTCAGTTATTAGCTTGAAAAAGAGAAAAAAAAAAAAAAGAAAAATATGTGAGGGGCAGGAGAGAGAAGAAAAAAGAGAGTGAGAAGGCAAAAATTATACAAAAAATGTTATCAGCAGAATAGCTATAATCTTTCAAAACCTTAATCTCTACCCACTACTGAGATGAATGGGCTACCATTCTGGAGCTTCAGACAGTGAGAAAAAATACACAAGAAACAGCAAACAGGATATACTGAACTAAGAGCTTATTCCAGTCCCAGATTAACCTATCAAAAAGGCTTTCAAAATTGAACACAGTTCTATAAGGCACTCAGCAAGTTCAGCTCTGAAAATTACAATTTTACAGGATCTAGACTGATGGTCACAATCGCAGTCAAACATCGACATCCCTCCTAGCCTCCCCTACTGCCCCACACTAATCAGGATTTCAACCACAGCAGGAGAGCCTTACCTGAAGCTGATTAAACGGAGAACAATCTGTGGAGGAGTCCTCAGCGAATCCACTGCTGTCAGAGTGTTGACTCGCTGTCCGTAACAGCTGATCTGTTTAAAACAAGCAAAACCCAACTGTTATTACTTTACAAATCACAGCCTTTCAAGACCAATCACATTCAATACATGCCTTCCTTTTACATCAAAGTAACACTAAGTGGATAACACAATTCCTTTTCAAGTTCCACTGTGAACAACACAGAGAAACAACTTGTTTGTTTCAAGCAAAATCTCTCTCACGCAAAGCCCTACTTGTGAAACTTCAAGCAGCAGTGGAAGATAAACCATCTTTTACATTTTTCCTTCCTGTGCTAGAAAAAAACCACTCTGCAGATATTGCCACTGTTGGAGTTTTCCTCCCATAAAACTGTATCACTGTTAATTCACATACAGGCAGTGGAAGAGTTGTTTTTGTGTTGCAAAGTACAGATTTGATACCCCTCCTGATCACAGAGATACAGGAGAGCACTGGTCTTCTACCAGCATACACCACTCCCTACCCCCACAGGAACAGCATCACGTGAGCAGAAAGGGTGATGTGGAGGACTCTGCCAACTGCTGGAGAGGGTCCTCCACTGGTATAGCAGACAAATGCAAAACACCCCTTACACATCAATGGGCAACCTGCCAAAGCACATTCCCAGTGCTCATTTTATACAGGCAAGGTGAGATCCTCCTGCTTGTTCCTTTCCACTCACATTACATAAGCATTAAAATAGTATAAAGAGGCTCTAAGACCCTAAGTGTTTCCCAGGAGTGATTTCCTCTGGTGCAAGCACTGCACTCACAAAGCAACTTTGTGGGGAGCTCTCAGCAAGTTCTGCAATACACTATTGTATGTATATTGTTCCTGGCTGCACACAGGAAGCCCCCACCAAGTGCAGGGTTTACCTTATGGCACCAGAAACATTTTGCTTGGCACCATACACATTTTCCTCAGCCTGAGGCCAGAATGGGCAACAACCTTATCTCACCTTTAGGTCTCAGCAGAAGTATAAAAGATCGAAGACAGGAAGCAAGTACAGTGGCCCCTAGCCCACAGACCCCTGCCACCTCCTCCTCTTCACCCTTAGGTGAGAGCTGCCTTCTGTCTTCTCAGAAGCTCGAAGCACAATCTTGCCTCCCATTCCTTCAGCCACTTAAATGTCATAATATAATTAATCCCAGTTCACAGCTCAATGCACTGGCATGCATTATGAAAACTGTTTTGAAACAGTTGGATATTCAGAACTAATTTTTTTAGCATTAATTTTGATGAACATTTGACTAACACAGAAATAAATAAGAGCCTGCACAGTTTGTGAATACCAGTAGAGGCAAACTGCCCACTAAGATTCTGTATCAGTGATTTCACACAGCTTTTAGGGAGTGCCTTTCAAATTGTGCTGTTGTTCTGTTATCATGGTAGCCGCAATATCCTGCGATGACAAACAGCTTTTCTACCTCAGGACAGACATCCCCACCCAACTCCCAGTAAAGACAATGGAAATTACTTTCCTGAGAACTGGACTAGATCTTATTAACTGCCCAATACAGTGAATACAGCTGTAAGAGCATGCCATGAACAACTTGTCACTACAGCTGAGGCTGGGGGGAAGCTGTTACCTCCTTCAAGGTGAACAGTTACCTACTTTTGTTGCCAGACACTTTGGCCTTCCCATTTGGTGAATTTTAATTTAAGAGAAAAAACACTACTGGTGAAAGCCTTAGCCTCTCTTAGGGAAGGGATTCTCACTAGTTCAGATAAAGCAATTCACCAGTGTGTGTGTGCTGGCATCTGTTTTCATGTGCATGGAGTTCATTACTGCTCAGTAGAATAGTGACCTGCCCTTCTATTTCCTTCTCAGTCACTATTTCCTTTTCAGCTATAAAAAGGAAAATTACATCTATATGTTTTCTCAAATCAATTCTTCATCTTCTCAGAGACACAGTTTTTACGTTAAAATCAGTCTTTTAGTTAATTTTCTATAGCATCTACTATTTAAGCACATTTGAGAGCCTTGAACACGACAAATATTGCCAATCAAGGGATCAGCCCAAGCAAAGGCATTCATACTTGCCTCATTGTCTTTACCCATGACAAGTGACTGACACAGTATGAAGAGATTCAAACTGCCCTGGCTCCACCTAAGGAGACATTCTCTTAATACAGTCATCCCTTGCTTTCTGTGCTACAGAGCTGCCAGGATTTTTTTGAACATTTCAAAGCAACTCAGAAAAGACAGGTTTTCTGAGTAGTCATCTTCTATCATCACACCTTACCCTTGTCTTTTGCAAGATCTCAGAGTTCTCCACCACACCACTGTGATGTAAATGCAGCAAAAACTTACAAAGAACCAGAATGCCTACTGACTCGGTAGTGAAATGACAAGGTTGGGTTCTGTAAACACTGGAAATACCAACTAGTATGCTGTGATATACTGATACATAATGGTACCCACCCTCCTTGCTAACTATTGATCCAGCTATACAGCCTACTCTATAGCATGTGGGTATCTCTCAGATTCAAGCAAACAAGGGGAAAATATGAAAACATTTTTTAAAAAGCTACTGGGTTACATTTCTCTCAATTAAAATGCCTCCTGGCAATGGAGAACCTAAGAGAAGGAGTTTGTGATGAGATATGGCTCCCCTCTCTTTACCTCAAGTGCAGAACACTCAGCACCAAAGGCTGGGTTCTAGGGACCAAGCTAGGATCATCCCTTGCCCTGTGTAACCCCACCAAGACAAATGCACCTTCTGCAAAAAGGTAACACTGCACAATGCTGACTCTGCCACCCAAAGCTGCTACCAACACTACATAGAGGAAATCTTCTGAACTAGTGGAAGAAAGCCGGGGCAGCATAATAAGGAAAGTGTGGGAGAAGAAACCAGCCACGACAACCAAAACCAGAAAGAAAAATCAAACTCCCACATCAGTTTAACAGAGCACAAATCAAATTGCCCCTTGGACTGTTGTTTTAAGCCATACAAAAAAACCCCAAAAAGAGAGTATATTTAGACACTGAATACAAGTTTAAAAAAAAAGTGTGTATTCATAAACAAATTAAATAAGCTGATAAAGTTCTAAACAAAGAACAGATGATGAAGAAACAAGTCTTCATCAAACAAGGTTTACAAAACATGAGAGCAGATTCATCAGCGAATCCCTATCAAAGAATTGAATAGTTCCTCTATAGTAATATAATAATCAGCTACCAGTGGACTGTCAGTCTCACCTCTTCTGCCTCACTCATCTGCTCACAAACAAGGGGAGAAGAAATATGTGGAAGCTTTCCATGAAGCTTTAACATTTGTTTCCTGTACCTGCATTATTGGAAAAGCTCTAATGCACTTTGTGTTTTATGAGATAATGAATAAATTAACATTCCCAACTTAGCTATAAAGTATTTCATTGTGGGATTAAATATCAGCCATCCCTTTTTTGCATACTGATCACACCCTGCACTCCAGCACTAACAAAACCAGCCCAGTAGGGAGTCCTGCTGCAAAAACTCTGAGTCCCTGGGGATTTCCTAGCATGTGGACAGATAAGGACAGACTCCCACAAATACTAAATCTGTTCCAGATGTTTTCTTCTCACTCCCCCATCTCCAATCTCCTGTGGAGCTGCACCCACAGAGAGCTAAAAATACAATCATATATTAAGGACAGGAAGTGCTGATAATGTGCTTTCTTCCCTTTCAAGAACTAAGTTTTCAAAAGTAGTAACTGCTTTTGACTATCAGTGTCAGATGCCTTAGAAGAAACAGGTCTGTGGCTACTCAAAATTTCAGAGCCACTGATGTCAACAACTAGACACTCACAAATTACAACGGCTTGAGAATACTTTGTCCTCTAGGCATTGTACCTATATTTGAGGCATTTTTTGGAATGGAAGGTGCTGCTGTATGATATGTCAGTAAGAATTTTGGTTTTGAACTAACAAACCTTTCTACCAGATAACTTTGCAAAAATCTTTTTTTTTATAGTGGACATTTAGCAGCCATGTATGTTTACAATGCAAAGTAACTGAAGCCTTTTATTCTCATGTTTCTAAAAAAAATTGAAATAAAAAACATGCTTTAATTGCGAGTCTAAGCAACAGCAGACTGAGTTGTTCAACCATATCTTAAGTCTCCAGACTATTTCAGTAGGAAAGAGAATATGTTTTTTTCTTTTATTTGAATACTACACATCTTATTAAAGGCCCTCCTTACATGCCTTACAAACTGTTATAAATGTCAGAGAAAGCATCCACAGCCCTCTGTGTAGATGTAAAATGACACTGTACCAAACAACACTGACCCTGCTAAGTGATAAAAAAATACCACCACATTAAAAAAAAAAAGTACAAAAGTATTCCTTCAGGGGAAGAATTCCTCGAGAATAATTTTTTTGTTTATGGGTGCTTATGCACAGTAGAGACAAAAACATCATAAAAATGGGTTTGTATGAGTATCATCGACTGAAATCACATTGCAACATGGTTGAATTTCATGCTGATCCCACCTCATGAGATTCCTAGTGAGAGTAGCATTTCACATTCAGACACAATGGCCAGCATTTTTCATAAGTGACCATTAACTTTGGATGGCTTCAAACTTGGAGAACATCCACTCTCTGAGAAGAGAGGCCTATGTTGTCTCATGTTGGAAAAATTTCAAAAAGAAAATTGACTACAGTTTTTTTATGTTTTGGAAAAGTTCTCCATCAAATGTTGTCCCTCTCGGCAACTTTACTGAAATCCACACAGAACAAAGTCCTAAGTTTTTCACATCTTCCAGGTGATATAAAATGCCAGTCTCAGACTGACTTTTAGCAAATATGCAGGCATTGATACCCTTGTTAGGTAAATCATAGAAAACTCCAGGCAACGCCTGCATGATAACAAAGTGTCACCACTAATCTATGCCAAGTGTATTCAGAAATGGGTGGGACATAGTGCCCAGGAAACACGGCCTGCTTCTGTCAGACTGAAGTCGCATTGCTAAGGTACTGTCCGTACCTTTCAGAAGGTACACACAAGACCATCTGACTTTTCTTCATTGCATGGTGGAAGAAGTGTGTATAATAACTACTGGGAGCAGAAAACAAAATTTGTATTTCAGAAAATGAATGAATTTGTTTTTCTCCTCCCTGACTGCAGATTCTGGTTCCTTAAGTTGGTGTTCTCTGAAAAGCTCTTCTTGAAGCTGGCGAGGCCAGGCAAATAAGAGACATGCCCTGTAAAGAGTGCACTTCTTTCATCACATAAAGCAGGTAGTGATGAACTTCAAAAACAGCTAAGGGAGAAATACTGGGCACAGTTAGAGATGCAGTTTCTGGCAGTCCTTCTTAGTGGCCTGTGTTTGTACCAGAAGAAGCTTAGTGAGTACCAGGCTGCATTGCGCAAAACACTGGTACCTAGTATCACAAGCTATCTCCAATAACCAGGCGTTACCTACCCTCCAACACTGAGTCCAGAGCATACTCAACCATGTTAATGCAATTCAGCTGACAGTTCACCAGATTGTCAATTCACTTGTGAAAATGTAAGTAAGATGATCTCTGTTTCTTAAGACAGGTATTTCTGTCCCTCCTTAGTATCTAGAGATGCTAGTCATGTTTCACATTTTAGACGCATGGCATCTAAGCATCTCACCAAGTGCAACAAACACTAATTGTTCTTTAATTACATGTATCAGCTAGAAAATGGACTTTACTTACCATCATTGGGCAAAGGAACAACTACAAAATTAACTTAAAAATCAGCTTCTTTCCCCTCCCAAGACATAAAACACTTAAGTAAGAAACTGAGATGAAAGCACAAACCAAGTGAACCACAAGAGCCAGTGCACAGCATTTTCCACGTGAGGGACTATGATTTCCATGTGGGTGTAGAGACACTAGTTTTCTGTGCAGGCAGCCTGCAGACAGAGCAGTAGTGCATAGGAAAAAGCTGCATGTATCATGCAATTTAGGTTTAAAACAATATAATTTCAGTTTAAATGGGTATCTTAAATTACAGGATCCACTAGGGGGAAGAAAAATCCCACACAATCTGAATGAACATTTCAGGCCGTCTGAGCTATCATCCATTATACAAAAGTGAAAACAGCCAGTGAGGTTATAGGGCTTTGTCTTGCCTGTAATTTGGTTGCCGCTTTGTAGTAACGTTCTGTGATTTAGCTAAAAAAGAAACCCACAGTTTTTTTTATTTCTAGAGAAGAAACAAACTTTAGAAGCTCAAAATATCTGAATCAGCCTTTCAGAGATGGAAGGACACTCAGCAGTCTGCTGTCTCACAGAAGCTGCAGTCTACTCACCTTTCCTTGACTTGGTCACTGCTAGCTGGTGTGTAGCTGGAACGTGTGGTAGATCCCCCTCTGTACTCTGGATCTAGCAGGAAGAGGACATGAACATTTTGTCAGGCCAACTGGAAGAGGTTCCTGTGCTTAAGAATGCCTGAGCTACTACATACAGTGCACATGGAGGAGGAGGTTTTGTTGTTTTTTAGCTCCAGTCCAACAGCCTATACTGACCGAAGAGCAAATCGTTATCTCCTTGAACCAACTTTCATTGGGCATTCAGCAATGCTCCCAGAGAACAGTGATCCTTGGGCAGCACCTCCCACCCACAGCACAGAACTCCCCCCTGGTTACGCGCAGCATGCAAAAAGACCTGGAAATCACATCCTGTGACAGCACAGAGTTCTCAGTTCCTCTTTGACAAAAGTGAAAACACCTCTGACCACCTCTACACTACTGTCTTTTTCCATTCAGAACTCTTGGCCCCTCATTTGAGTATAAAGAACAAGTACCATATATTTAGAAAAATGTATCAGGAGGTCAGCACATAAGGACTGTCATCTGCTGCCCTACCAATTATATCCCACAAGCCACCACTTGTCCAGCGAAAAGGACCAAGACCCTGCCAAAACGCACTCCAGACTTCACCATGCCACTACTTGTGGAAATACTTCTGTGTCTTCCAGTACAAAAAAGGAAGATAATGTATTCAGATCCATGCAGATTTCAACCGGGAAACTTCAAACTACATAAAAATGAATCCTATTACTCAATAACTTTGTGAAACACAGTCTTATTAAGAAAGCAGTTCTCAGGCAAACGTTCAAACAATACAAGAATATGCTTAAAATGTCAACAGGGAGGCCTTTGTTTAGTTCAAAACCTAGAATATGTTCTCTTCTGTGTGATCCAGAAAAAATTCTAATGGATCACACACAAGTCTACAGGCACAAGCCCCCAGTCCAACTATCCCCAACACTTCCCTCTAATGGGCTGCCAGCTCAGTTTCAAAATTACCATGCAATGAATTTATCTCTGTTTTACCTAAAAATGTAAAATCAAGATACTAATGCTTACAAGCCAAATTTAGTATTTGGCTGAAGAAAAGGTTATATTTGCATGGATATCATGTGTATACCAGCCACAAGGGTGAATTTTCTCAGTTACAAGGGTTTTGAGGAGTACTTGGCTGGAACTTTTCACCATTAATAAGTGAGCAGCATTACTTCTGCCCAGTAAACCTAGAAGCTTTTGCTCCTTTAAGAGATGAAGGCTGTAACAAAAAGGTAAAGCCTTATTTCATCAAAATGCAGGGGACCATAGAAGGGGCTCACCATTTAAGATTAGGAAAAATGTAAATTTTATTTTTTAAACCTCCCAGTTTCTGATGGCTAAATTTGCAGCCTTCCAACAGCTAAGCTTCTTTTCATTTAAATACCATCCACCTCCTGTCCTTGGCTGGGAGACAGCGTTCCAACTGTGTCCGCAGCACGGTTCAGCTCCTCAAGCATACAGAAGCTCCTTCCCTGTCCCTTCACACAATATTCATGCTGGTAAATGACCTTCAGGGCTGTCACTGGCCACCTCAGGAGTGGGTGTTTGGGGGAAATCCTGCTCTGACTCACTCCCACACCAGCTATCTTCACAGCCACAGACTTCCGAAGGGCACGCAAACCTCGAAGGCATTTGTAAGCATGGAAGGAACTTCCTTGATATATCTGTCATCTTTCTTATGCATAAGAATGCACTCCAAGCCAAGCTGGGAAAACAGGAGAAGGAGTTATTGTCACTGTTTCTAATACAGTTTATTGTTCACTATGTCCTGCTTAGAGATGCACAAAAATAAAATCACACTGCCAGGAATTATTCTAAAATGTCTTCAACAAAACTGAATCCCTCCCTCCCAGGGATCTGTAGGCAGTTGATATGTACATACTATATTGCATAAACAAAAAATTCACCACAATCCCATCCCACATCATATGTTGTCTTGACAAAACAGCTGTGTTTATGCCTGGCATCGCTGCATGAAGTGTGTCAACCAAAACTTTGCAAACACATCACATTTGAGCAGAATTCAGAAGGTCTTCAGAGTCAAAATTGCTCTGAAGGAAAATTCCATTCCTCTTTTTAATATACACACACACAAGCACATATATATATAAAAGACATTAATTGTTTCAGTTTTGCCCTAGGGTATCCAAAATGGATTTCTCCTCTGAGATATGCAGCAAAATGCACTGCTGCTCAGTCCCCTGCAATTGTGCCAACGCAAACATTTTTGTAGCTACACAACAAGCTGGATCAAGAAAATTATCTGGCTGAACACTAAGCCAGGAAAAATAAATAAATCAAAATACACTAGGTTTCTTTTACCCCTCTCAACCGGACCAGTCCTTTGTTCTGGTTCAGTAGATGGCCACACAACATGTGGGTGAGAACACACTGGCATGAACAAGTGGCAGGAACCACAAGAAGCTTGATTACCTTCTTCTGCTTAATGAGTGCCTTCAGCTATGACATTAGTGATCTAGAAGAGCTTGTTGTGACAATATGACACTAGACAGCACCTACTAAATCATCACTTCATCATTCACTGTAAAACTCTGGGGCTTTTCTATTCACTTGCTGTCTTCATTTCACCAATGAAAGCACAATATCCTTCATTTTATATATCCATTTCATATAGACAAAAAAGTTAACTGCTGAACTTCTAACAAGAGTCACATTGAAATCTGTCCACAAAAGCATCTACTAATTTAAGAATTGTGAGACAATTCTTACATTTCAAGCTGTGTGTCTATACAAAAATTGCATTCTTGAATTTGTAGGCTGCATGTTTACTAGCCTAATAAATAAATCACTTACAGGAAATTGGAAATTAAAAGCCCTTTGGGACAATTATCAATGAAAACATTGATATCTGCATTTATGAAGATATTAAAAGACAGCTAGCACAGAACTTGTAACTAAGCCTTCACCAAAGTCCTGTCAAACAGTCACTTTCAATGTGCTAATTTCCAGAGAACAAATAAATCAACTTATAGTAGATTGTTATCAAAACCAAAAGTTTCACAAGACAAACACCTCACCCTCCATGAAAGCCCCTCTTCTGTTTCATTCAGCAACACTCTTGCTTTATTCACAAATGTATCCTTAATCAACATCAATTAATAAATTGATGATGAATAAATGTTAGGCAACAAAAGTAATGATTTCTAGTTAACAATTTAAGTAAAGTAAAAATTAAAACCCCAAGGTTTTACTGTATACAAAGCCTAACCTAGATCAATCTACACAGGAAAACTTCCTAGGAGTTAAGCCCGTGATTGCAATTACCTGAGCTTGATAAAAAAAAGAATGAGAACCTTCCTGCTGACTCTCAGGAACAACAACAGCAGCAGCACCAAGTTACTTCATTAAGAGGATCAATTAGAGCAGCCTACAACTGCTAAGAAAGCACAACACTCAGAGAATTTAAAGTATTCCTGGAGAAAACACTGTCAACTACAGAGGAGGGAACATTCCTCTGCTGGCAGACACCGAGTTATGTAAACTGTATGCACAAAGAAAGTCATGTATCTTCACTCACCTCCTCCATCTCAAAGGAGTCCTTCTGCTGCAGCATTAGGTTCGTTATGGACGGGTTTGCAAGGGGAGCGGTGGGGTCTCTACCTGGCGATGCCGTGGACAGTCTTTGTGTCAGGACACTGCTGTCAGATGTACTTGAACTGCTGCTGAGGCCTGGTGAGTCCAAAAGACCAAGTTCTTCACATGGTCTATCCTGGGCACTTGCCAGCCTGCCACCCTGCACATCTGCTGGAGGCACAGTCCCCTCTCGTGTATCATCAGTCACAACAGGGAGCTGCGCAGGTCTCTGTGTGTTCACAGCCTTTGTCTGACCACTGGCTGTCTCCTCCTTCACAGTAGCCAAAAAAGAGGGAGAGTCTTTCTTTTTAGAATATTTTGGCAATTTAGATTCACTTTTAACATCATTTTCCTCACTGCCCACTTCAGCTGGACTTTTCCCTTTTTCTACAGGTGAAGGACTTGAGCAGCCACTGCCATCAGCTTGCTGTGTGCCACACAGGTTGAGTTTTGACAAGGTCTTCATTAACCGACTGGCTGTATTGCTTCGGTTCAAGGGGGGAGGGCTGGATGCCTCTTTGCTGGAAGACACTGAATTCATACTACCAATTTTCTGCAAAGGAGTCCCAGAGACTTGAGAATACAAAGAAGAAAAAGCATTGGCCACAGTAGTAAGCACTTCAATCTGACGAAATCGACCTGCAACAGAACAAAACATAAGGCAGTTTATGAGGACATTTGCTGTCATCACATCCTAGACCTTTTTATCCATCTCTACACAGTCCTTTGAATTCTCAAAGCCAGCTCTTTCTTCATATCTGAAGAGGGAATTTTGATCATAACCTGTGCCCAGCCCCACAAACCTCCTCCTACTTCTATCAAGGGCCCCTAAGACTGAATGAACTCTGCCCATGTCTGTAACATGAAAGTGATACAGTACTACAGAAATAAAAAAGCCTTTGCAACAATTTCTACTAAATGCACAAGACAGCGTGCAAAGTAGTAACAAAGTAAAAAAAGTGTCATATGCGTGTGAATTTACAAAATGCTAGACAGAAAGTGTTACTTGCAATGCTCTCTCCATCTACAAAAGGACAGCTATGCCCTAATTTCAGCAACTCATTACTGACCTAACAAAGCTCCTGTCCAAGTCAATTGAAATTCTGTCCCAGATTTCAACAATGACAGAAATAGGTCGCTGCCATACAAAAAAAAATCCCACCCACAGACTGAAGAACACCAGAAACAGAGGAATACTGCTATTTGTTTCAGTGCTCTGAAGCTACAACAGAAGACAAGATTAGAGTAAGAGACAGGAATGATACAAACCAGAAGGCAGCGTACCTTACAGGATGCCTTTTACTTCGCTCCTCCACTACAAACCCCTTCCACTCCCCCCAAGGAATACAACCCTGATGGTCACATCTTGCCTATTTAAGACCAAGCAAGAGTTTTATTATGAATTCTGAATGGAATTTGGCCTTTAGGGTGTAAAGAGATTTTGCCAGAATATTAGATACACACCTTCTTTTGGGTTGTTTACATATTTAATAAACTCATAAATAAACTGTGCTTCAAAAACATACTTACTTGTTAAAGCAAAACTTGGATTTTCCACTTCCATGCGCTGTATTTGAGCATTCAAAAACACTTTGATATCTATCCCTCTGGCAAATGATGATGAATTAAAAAATCTCGCTGGAATTTTTGAAGCAATATCTGGTTCATCTCTTCCAAAACCAAGGTTATAGAGCACTTCTTCAGGATCTTCCTCATAAAGCTCCAGTAATTCAGAAACACTAGACAAATGAAAGATGTTTACCATCTACCTGTCTCCTTTTAAGATCCAGTCCCTTCTGTCCAAATGCTAATTCACCCTAACAATCAGTTTGGTTTATCAAACTTTTGACTCCTACAGCTCAGCCTACTTTCAGAAATAATTGCGGAGATCTCTGCATCTGAAGTTTTGGTTCCCATCACCAGAGCCACTGTCCCAGACATCACAGATCCAACCCTGTAATTTCTAAAGTCAACCCTATTCTGCAGAGCTCAAATTTTAAAGTGCCATTAAAATTTCAGGCATTTCTATTGTTTAGATCCATTTGTTAGCATTTACTGAAAACCACAACAAAAAACAAACAGAAGATTTTCAAGCAACCAAATGAAAATTCTCTTCTCAGTTACTAAATACAACAATGCACATAAAACAAGCCAGTCCATTTAACTTAGGTACAGACCTTCAAAGCACAGTATTCTTTTACCTTGAAACAGTCGCGCTGCTTTTTCCAGACCCGGTAGAGTTCATACTTCTCCCCTTCTGATGGAACTGTAGCCTCCTGTCCTTTGCCAGTACACCATTGCTGTCAACACAAACAGAGAGGACCCCTGTGATAAACCTCTTCTGGTCAGGAATTCGATTCTCTGTGTCACTGGAGAGCTAACTCTCCAGCACTGCTGAATTTCTTCTTTCCCCTTCAGTGTTATCTGGTTTATATTAGCCATGTCATTTATTGAAATACAGTAACAAAAGCAAACCCTGGGCCACCTCAGTAAAAATGTACATAGGCTGTATGAATCTGAAGGTAAATGCAAGCTGAGAAAACAAATCCCTGATCTGCCCTTGCTGCTCCACCCTCCCTGATCCCACCCTCCTCCAGTAAGGAAGCCTCATGTAAGGAAGCCCAGCCTCGGGTGAGCTGTCCTTGCCCTGCCTTTTCCTGCTTTTCCCAAGCTGCTGCCTCCAGCAGGACCCCCCTCCATGGCAGGGCCACCCACTCCACACCTCAGGTACCCAGCTCACCCCCAGCTGCCGTTCGGCCGCCAGCAGCACAAGACTGCGACCTGCCTGGACCTGGCTGGGGAAAATGAAGCAAGACGAGCTCCAACCCAGACTGCTGGCCAGTCTCTTTCCCAATGCCAAACTATTTCTTCCCCCCATCTGCAGAAGCTACCTGAGCATTAGATGGGACCCTGTGTTTAAACATACTTTTACTGCCACTCTCTGGGGAACAAACTTTCCCAGGGTGAGTTTTACCATACAAATCATAACATACACACCCCCCACCAGAACTGCCACCAAGAAACCAAAGGCAACAGAGGATTCACCTAAGAGTGTATTTATGGAGCCTAGCTCAGGAGGAGTAGAGAAGATGTTGCCCACGGGGGCTGTGCAGCATTTGCTGAAGTCTCAGTTGGGTTCTAGTTTCAGCACATTTTATGTAGAAGCTCTGACTGTCTCTCCTCTCTCAAAGTCTTTTTTCCCCACTCCCAAAAGACATCTGCTGGGACAAGCAAAACTAATTTTCCCTTGAAATTTCTGAAACAGTGAGCAGTCAATGATGCAAAGGTTAATCATGCTAAGTTACTAAGATTTGCCATATCTGTTTTGCTCCTGCTACTCCAAAATTTGTCAGGTCTGCCGAAAGAATAAAAATCTGCGCTTTTTTCTATATCTTCTAATGACTGTTTCTGTGTTATCTGAATCTTTTCCTTCCCTCTCATGTAAACAGACATGAGCAGAAGAGCTTTAGGTCTGTGGTAGCCACCATGACTTCCACTGCCCATTCTCCCTCCTGCCTTTCAGTACTTCACTCTGAAGTAAACAAACACAAAAACAGATGTTTACCATGTTTCCATTTGGGTATCACTCCGTAGATGATTAGCTGTAGAGAAAGAAGAAGAAGTTACATCCAGACCTCTTCACAATTACACTTCTCACAATCACTATGAAGAAGTAAAAAGGGAGCATGTTTACCAGTAGTCCTGCGTAAACAAGATTTGTCTTTTTCCATATAAATGTGATTGTCAAGGGTTTCTAGTATATGGCTGATACAAAGATGATCTGGTTTATTCAAGCTCTGTTTAAAATAAAATCTGGCATGGACAGATGTTTACATACTGTCATTAATGATATTAATTTGAAATTTAAAGTGCGATAAGCTGGTAATTGTTACATAAACCATTTATTGCTTTGCAGCTGAAGACATGATTACCATCTGCAGGGCTGTTCCCGGGTGGGACAGGGAGCAGGACAAACAGGTATGCATGGATTGCTCCAGCAGAGACCTCACCATCTCTCTCTTGGTTTCAGAGGCAAAGAAACTGGAATGTATGCAAAACACAGATCCCTCATCTCTTCTTTTTAATATTCTTGCCTATAATATGAAGGTAGGCCTATCTACAAGGATTATCCAGTGATGAAGTTGAAGAGCTGAACCATAGGTTTTAATAGCTCAGCAGTGGGCTGGGGTTACAGGTCCCTGCCCACTGCCCTCTGTACCATTCACACAGGGCTCTGGCTTGTATCTGGACTCAGGCAGTCATGGCTGCACAAGGGCAGGCCATTCATACCAGCCTCAAAGGGACTGTCTGTCTGGCAAGGCATGCAGCATGACTCCATGCAGCTCTGTTGTCCCCTTGTTCTGGGATGGGAAGCAAAGCCCTGCAGAAACAACCGCATCCTTACTCAGAAAAATCAACTAGCAATTGTAGTGCTGGGACCTTTTCATCTGAACAAGCTAAATCATTCTCAAGACTCATAAAAACCAGAAATCCTTGGAAATTATAAGGAGAAAAATAGAAAAGAATAAAGTGACATGATGTACTAAAATGCACTGATTCTTGTATTCTTGGTCATACGCTCAGACCCCTGGATTATCATTACAAAGAAACTTTTCCTATGAAATCTTTGTACTGCAGGCAATCTAACAAGTGGAAGAGACTGCCAGTTAGAAAATTTAAACCTCTTCAATCTACTGCAGTAAGAGACTAATTTACTGCTTTTCCATCATTATCAGATAAAGATAATTACCAGATAAACTTTTTTCCTTAAAAGTCTTAAATCTGTAAAAATTAAAGATATTTTCTTCCTCCAGGCTTTGTCCCACTACTTTGACACTACTAGGAAGACTAACATGGAAGAAAAGGGCTTTCTACTATACCAGTTCTGACACTTTGCAAAAGCTGTAATTCAAAAACCATTAAAAGCTAAACTGGGAGAGTAGTTTTGTCTTTTATTTTTAACACTGAAAACAGATAACGTCTTATATCCCCCATCCTGCAAATAACCCCAGGATCTGGTTTATGAGACAGTTTTTTACTATCTTACTACAAGATGCTGCTGTTAGAACCAAATCCATAGTGCTTTTGTTAGTTTGTTTATGGGCACCTCTCATTTATGATCAACAGAAGAGCCAGAAGTCTTTTTTACAAAGATGTCCTCTAGGAGCGGCCACATCTCCTTCCCCTTAAAAAAGGGAAGAGAAAGAAAAGGCAAGCAGCTACCAACAGCAAAGTATGGCTGATCCAAAATACTTACTCAGCTTTGGTGCTTTTCATTTTTAAAAGCATTTAGCCCTTAATGTGTTTGTCTCTTGGCTGACAGAATTTCATTCCTCCTTTCAAAAGCCTGCACATGCCACTCCCAACGGATTCAGTGGAAGTGGGGCATGCATGGCTGCCAAGAGTAACCCATGGACAAGAAGAGCAAGTAGGAGAAATCATTTTCTCACAGCCTTGGTGAGTGCTCCAGGCTGTCCTGTCACTGTGGATATTAAAATGAGAAAGCAGAAGCACATTCGGGGCTACCTCTAACCTTTGGGTCAGGGACCCAGAATGTTTAACTCTAGCAATAGTCTAAATAACTTCAAAAAGCAAATCTTCTGCATTTTTCTGTGTGCTTCATCCTGATTTTCTAGCCAATGCCATTCTTCAAAATAAAAATCAGATGACAGAACATAATTTTTTTTGCTAGAAAGAGAGTCATAATCTGCCACACCCACCTTCAGCTCCCAGGGATAAGTCATCTTCAAAACTTCCTCCATTTCTCACCAGCATGCCTGAAAATATACAGTTAGCAGTTCAACGACTAGAATGCTGCAATGTTTTCCTTCCAGCAACTTATCTAAAGATATTAGCAAGAGACTTCATTAGATATAAGAAATAACCAGACTTTATTTACAATCCCTGCATTATTCATGCAGTTAAACTGCATTAAGAAGTGAGAGAAAAATGCATTAAGAGGTGTTTCAGAACACAGAAAACTTACTTTAAAAAAGAACAACTACAACACTGCTTTAATTTTGTGCTCAGAAACAACCCCAAGTCAACGTGCCAGCAAATTAATTGCAAGTGGGAACCTGGAGGTACCACTCAGCACATTTATGCCCTCTGCTGCTGGGTGATCCATCCTCCAGACACCTTACCAGGGGGATCCAGAGTCTGAGTCCAGCTGGGGCATGTTCCTTCTCACCTCCCTGTACCGGACTAAGAGCTGAAGTGAAGACTCCAGGCACAGCAAGTAATTCTTCTGCACCCTGTCACTACCTGCGCATTCCCACTGTACTTTGAACTTTAGTATTCGGACCTGCTCGGATAGTAAAATTTTCAGGTGTGGCAGCCAGAGTCATTAGAGGCAGAGACTACCTAATGCTCACAAGCTTGGAAACAAAATCACCTCCCTGTTTTGCACATTTTGGGGTTTTTTAGAGCTTACTAATATCCCCAGAAAGACTTGTTCAGGTTCTTTTACCCCTTCTCCAGTTTCTTGGGCACAATTGCTCCTCTGTGAGAATAGCTCTGCCACAGTGACCAGGCTGTGGTTTGTACTGCTACTAAAGAGCTGAGGTCTCAGACGAATATCCACGAACACACAGTTTCCAGCAAAAGAGATTCAGTAGGTAAAGTCCTTCCTTACCCTTCAACAGAGGATTGCTTTGCTCATCCAGGGAGGCTCCCAGAGGCGTTCTGAAACCACAGAAGAGATTAATACAGCTTAAAAAACTTGCTGCTTCATGTCCTTCCTTACAGTGTGTAACAAGCTTGTGACAGCAGCAGTTGTCCCTCCCTCCCTCCTTCCCTCCCTCTACCCCCAGAAAGCACAAACATCTAAGGACTGGCAATAACTTCCTAAACAACCCCCAGCCCTCTAAATAAATACACCTTGTAGAGAAAACCAAAACATAATAACTGCAAAGTTCAAACACCTTCAGGGGCAGCTGCCCCCCGTTGAAGGAAAATCTTGGATATCTCAGAAAAACACCCAGAAGAAACAAGCATGAGTTTTTGAATGGACTAATTCAATCTCATTTATGCAGCAAAAACTGTTGATATTTTTCTACACATTTAAAACTTCTTGGAGAGAGGGGTGAAAATCTGTATTTGGTAATCAGAAAGAATCAAGATAAAAATCTTGACAGTTCTGTTAGCTGTCACTTGCCAGTTGTGATACTTTATACACTCTTCACACTACCTCTTTTTTGGATGATCCCTCCTATTGCTGTTGCCTGAAGGGCAGGGGTTTTGCCGAACCCCATGGTGCTCAAAAGAAGCAGCAGAAACCTCACAAATGACAGATCCTCCAATCCCACTCTGGGTTCACACTACATTTGTTGACACGAGCTAAATGTTTTCACATCTTGTCTCTCAGACATGTTTAATCAAAGACTTGTCACTTCTAAGTAGAACAGCATTAACTTTCAAAGTTCAAAACAAATTCAGAAATATAATACTCGTAAAGAAGGGAAAAGCAGATTATTTATGTGCCTGTATTATGCATGTTTCATTTGGATTTTTAATAAGACAAACACATAAACCTGCCCAAAGACCTGAAAGTCAACAGTGCTCTGATACAGTATTTATTTTGGTGCCATGGTCAAATTAAGCAAGGAAAGTTTGCATCTGCTTTCTAACAGACCTTACACTTCACAACCTTATTTTTCTTTCCCTCTGAAAGGTGCTCACGCTCTCCACATGCAGTGGGCTGATACAGAGCAAGCTCACTTTGACACACTTTTTGCAAAGCAAAGCAAAGCCCCACCATGGGGGGACACCAAAGCAACCAGCCAGAGCAAGCAGGTGCATGTTTCAGGTGACAGAACACTCTGCCAAGGCTCAGATCTCCTGTGTTTCTGTAAGTCTGTCCAGCCAGAGTCTGAAAAACCTTAAGATATATTGTCTAAACCTGTCACGCTACAACAAGCCTTATGTTCTGAGGTAATAACTACGCTGGTTGTTTACTCCCTGGCTTTGATGGGTGAGCTTCCAATCTTCTCCCTCTCCTGCCCTGCTGGTTACTCCCATGCCTCTGTTTTTGATGTAGAAACTTTCTGGCATTGACTTTGACAGCCAAGGTCAGTGCTGCACCATGCAGTGGCTGGCAGAAAATAGTAAAAGCATCCAACAAGGCTGTTATTTTTCTTTAGAAATTAAGTCCATCACATCTACAGCATGTTAGCCGCTACCAGAAAAGCATCCCTGTCAACCACCCCTTGCTGCCCTGCCTGCACTGTTGCACACAGCTGCCATACACCCTCTGCCTTTGAAAAACTTGCACTTAAGAACTAGACACAACATGAGTTTAAACAAGGGACAAGTACCACACAAAAATCCTTTTGGACAACAGAATGGACAGCTCTGCCTTTCCACAAGAGGCTTTTTTTCACAAGCAAGGCCCACAGCTCTGTCTCAGAGCAGCCCTGGGTACTTGGGAATGTTATGGCTGGGGGATCCTGCCACTTGCTGTGCCCTCAGGATGGGGTCTCCCTGCCATATGCAGCCTTGAGGCTTCCGCTCATCCCAGAGATTTGTTTGCTCAGCTACCAGTTTTGGTCAGGTGGTCTTTCAGAATGGGACAACGGTTTTGCACTGTGCTGTGGAAGTGTTTAAACCTCAGCTTTAAAAACCTTAACTGGGCAGGAGCCATGTTTATTTTAAACTTGAAGCAAAAAATCTCTTCATTCTGAGGCATTTCAAGAACTCACTTCCTGAATATCTACAGGAGATGGCTCCTAGATACCTCCCACATCCCCTGTATTACTGGCAGAGTTTAAATATATTCAATCAAAACAATACACGTCATCCTAAGAGATGACAATTTTTTTTTTAATCTACCAGTATAATACAAACACTTGTGTTTCACATTTTATAAGTTTTATTACTTCAAAATGCCTTTTCAAAGTACTAGGGCAAGAGCAAAGTAGACCTTTCTCAAAGGCATGTGATTCCCAAAACATGAGTGAACTAGAGACTTTGAGTAACATCTGACATTTCTTATGCCTCCATAATTCTCATCACAGTATGATCAAAACTTGATTTTTTCTTTTTGGTTTTGCTTTTAGTTGTTTCTTTACAAAAAAAACATGTGTCTACCAAGGTAAATAACGTGGGATATTAAGAAGCCTCCTCTCCTCCAAGGCAGACGTGAAACAGAGATGCCAAGTAACAAGAGTTCCAAACCACTAACATAAATATCAAAGAACAGTTAGTAATTATTTTTATCCATATTAGAACACTATTGATGTTTTTACAAACAAACAAAGGAATAAATCTTACAAGCAGATCTATTTATGCAGTGGGTTGATATTAAGGTTTTTTGTGCTACTGCCCACTCAAAGGAGAAAAAGACACTTTAGAACTGCCAATTTTCTTCTGATTTCACAAACACAAACTCAGACAAAGTGAGAAGAGCTGCTTTTATAACACATGTACCAGAGAAAATACTTTATTTAAGTAACTGAATCTTCACTTGAAGTAATGGTTGTATGGTAACTTGTTATAGAGATAAATGGCAAGACTAAGGTTGTGCAATGAACCAGAACTAGATGCTCGGTTTGTGTATTGCCCACACTTCGTTGCTTTCAAAGCTCAGCAGCAAAACCAGTGTTATTAAACAAGAAAGAACTTTCAGAGAGAACAACTTACAAATTGTAAATTTCACAACTGCTATTTTTAAACAAAACACTGTAGTATCTGCAGGGTTATTCTGTCATTTGTTAATGCTGTCCTCCTTTCCTATCTTGTTATCAAGAGACAATCAGTTCAAGGTTTCTATACACACGATCAGTTATAACACTGCAAATTGAATTATCACTTTACTACACACGCTAGCTACTGCTTGCATGTATATTAGACACACAGAAGAAAAATAAACTATTCTGCAGTTTTAAAACACATGGAACTTCAGATAGCTGGGATAGTACCTCCCAGACATAAACCATACACGCTGGCATGCTGCACACTATAGTCAGACACTAACTCCTGTCTGAATAGCCTTGTTTAGGAAAACTTTTTTAAAAATCTGAGGTGAACACAAGATAATTCTGGAAAGATTTACAATAGTAAACAGCTGTATTTTAAAAGACTTCTGTGGAAGGACCACAACAGGTTTCACAAACATGCATTACCTACATTTGCATTTCTGTATTAGCAAAAGAGTAAACTTGTGCTTCATTTCCTTATGTGTAAAATATGGAAGTACAGTGTAAAATAAGACTCCAATATCTTTGGAATCAATTGTCAGAGATGCAAAAACAAAATTCCACAGAACGTGGGCTACCAGTTTTAACAACAGATAGTTACCAAAGCACAGGAAACTGCAAGCTTTGTGTAATTACTCAAGATTTTTGACCATCTATTAGATGTTTTTGTTGTCAGTTTGCAGCTTTGTGCTATTCCCTAAATTCTGTATGGAGATGGTAAGGACCACAGGGCCAGGGAAGGTTCTAGACAGAAATCCTGCAGATACAGACAGAAGTGGCACTGTAGCATTAGGAAGAATTTCTCCTGCAAGGGCCTCTTCCCCCTCCAGTCCTTATTTTCTTTGCCCTCCCCACTCAAAGAAACATTTCTAAGAAAGCTCTGAACTCATAATATCTATTTTTAAGGATACACTTTGGAAGACCAACAGAACACCAGATTAGAGGCAAGGTCAGAAAAATCTTCTCCCGTTCTGGCATTTTGGAAGAATGGTCTGTCAGGTCTGAACATTATATTTTAGGGATCCAATACGATTTCAAATCTGTAGCTGCCAACACCCCATCCAAGGCACAGCCTGTAAAGATCTGAAGAAAGCTATACAGAGGACCTTGTAGCTACAAAATAACCCACACTCCAGTTACAGAGTAAACTCAGTCAGCTGCTTACTGGATCAAGAGATCACAAAGGCACGGCCAATCTCAATGGTAAATTCCCATCTTAACACAGCTGCTCTCAAAAGGAGAAAAAAACCAGAAATATCAAGATTGCAGAAGTCTTGAAATGTCATTGTTAGCTACTGGAAAGCTAATTGTTAGCTTCTCCCCATCAACTCTGGCTCCAAGGCTGTTAGAACTGAATGAAGACAAAGACAGGACAAAAGCAGCTGCTACTGGTAGCAGTTATGCTTTTATATGATTAAGAATGAAGAAAAAGTAATGCTGTCAGCCTGTTCCAAGCACTAAACATTATTTTGCAGCAGTGACAGAAACACAGAGTACATATACCATGCCTCAAGTTAAGGATGGAGGACACTAAGAGACTCAGATACATCAAGTTAGTCTGAATTGTGCCATCACTCCTGAAGGCCCGTAAGCACAGAGGCTGCTGCCACGGAATCACCGTTTCTTTAAATCTGCACCAAAAACTAGGCAAGAAATAGTGGAAACTTTAAACTGGAACCCCTCGGTGAGAAACAGAGCAACTTTCACAGTAATGCTGCCTTTACCTTCAGCCGAGTTCGTCCGTCGGTGGCTGAAAGCCTTCAAGGCTCTTAAATGAGACACCAAGGAGAGAAGCGGTGCCTCTCTGGCCACACAGACCCGCGGCGCCGCTCCCGGCGCCGCAGCCCGGCGGGAGGCACAGCCCGCGCAGCCC
>VZRZ01000277.1:1006951-1050262 GCA_013398175.1 Climacteris rufus | reverse complement strand
GGGCAGGGACGTGGGGGTCGGGCCGGCTGGCGCTGGGATAGCGTGGCCCCTCGGCCTGGCCAGGCTCGGAATGGCCGCCCATGGCCTGGGCCCGTAAAGGATATTTCCAAACTCAGAAAGATGCAGAGCGGCGAAGAGAGACTTTGCAGGGTTTAATCCTGGGGCAACGGGAGTGTAGAGGACATAGGATGCACAAGCAGAACACCTTAGCTGGGCACACACAGCCTTCTGCCTTGCCTCCAGGGGTGTGAAATTAGATCAGCCTCTGCTCCGGCCCAGCCAGGGGTGTGCAGGGACACCAACAGCACCAAACGTGACCTCTTAAAATCGTAGGTGCGTTTGAAACCTTTACCATCGCCTACAGGATGTACTTAACCCAACAGAATCGACTGAAAACGCAGCAAACGACAAACGAGCCCCGCGTGAAAGGGAGGTGCCATACAAAAGGCTGCTTTCACTGGCAGGGAGCGGGAGCCCGTTCTCACCCCGTCTCCTGCCCGAGGTGCCAGCCAAGGCCCCTGAGCAAGAGCGCAGTGCCGGCTGCCCTGCCCGCCTTGGCCGCCTGTGGCCGGGCAGCAGCCGCGGCCGAGCCCGTCGCTGCGGGCGTAGCGGGCCAGCCCGTGCCCAGGCTGGGGAGCGGGGCACTGCCTTCCTGCGGGGGGTCACCCTGTCACAGCCCAGCCACTGCTCAGTGAGCCCTGGGCCCCAGCAAGCTCACCTGCAGCCGCGGGCCTGGGAGAAATGAGCTTTTGAAAAAGCTCTTTTACAGCGTTTTCAGGAAAATTGCTGAATTAGTAAACACAAGGAGCAAAAAGGACCCGAGTCCTCTGGAGGTTTAAAACTGGTGTTGACATGAGGCATTTCATGTTTAAAGCCAAATCTGCTTTTAGAAGAACCAGGTTAATGGTGCCAAATAAGTAGGCTTTCATTATCTAGCTTTGTAGTTAAAACCTTTCAAGGAATTTCTGTGAAATTTTCCCCTACAAAATAAAAAAATGATAAGAAAAAAGCATTTCTGTTTCCTAACCTCTCCAACCCACCCACTACTTTACATATATACAGCCTTACTAAGATAAATTTCTTCTCATCACAAATCATTTTCCTAAACACACTCTGATTTTCTGTTATAAACGAGAACAGTAGCACAAGGCAAATGTATTTGTATTTAATTTGTCCCAGAAAGTGTTTGTTGCCTTATGTTTCAGAATGGCATTTTAAAATTTCTTTAAAAACCAGCAAACTACATTTGAATGTTTCTTGTTGATCCTCAAAACAATCAACATTTTCTCAGCAGGGCATGTTTCACACACTACATATTTTGCATAAGCTAATACAGAGCGTGTCCTGAGCCATGGGTGTCCCAAGAGGTGAGTCAGAGGATCAGCACAGCTCCTGTGCCCTCTGAAACAGTGTGCTGGAGCTTGGACTTGGGCTGAGGTTCCTCACAGGTGTATTTATAGTACCAGAATCTTAAAAGCTGATTTTTCTGGCTTTGTTGGCAAGTGCCTAGCACAGCATTGCTTCGACATAATAGCAAATATTTCCATTTTATGTGTATGCATAAATAGATGTCTCTATTAAAGAATGGCTCTTTGAGATTGAGCTGCCTGGATGAGAGCTGTGAGGGAGGCAGTGAGGGTCTAGGTAAGTTTAACCCCTTCTATTATTTTGCTGCCTCAGAGGGAGCACAATTTCTTGAAAGATACAGTTTCACTGGCACAGCTAAGGCTGAACAGTTGCAAGCTAAAAGCAGCTACTCTCTGGTCGTGCCAATACATCCTTAAGGAGTTCTTAATCCACAAATTACTGACATTATTGTCTATAATTGCTTGTCTGTTGTGACAACACTTACTCAGAGAATGTCTGAAATGTAAACAGCAGCCAATAGCTTTTTGCAATGAAGTCCTGCCAGTACAGCACTTGGACTCTTGCACCTTCATACCATCCCAGCAAGATCCCTTTTGACTCTGCATGAGTAAGGATTGCACACTCAAATCCTATATTAAGCAGAACTTTTTTCCAAGGAAAATACCTGGCTTGTTATTTATTTTAATATTTGTAACCAAAAAGCCAGTTTGTTCTATAATAAATGCTTCTCTTGCTTCAGAATGTAATTTGTTAGTTGTACTTCAAAGCAATAACCGATTGGGGAAAAAATAATGTCGAGTCATCTTGACACTTAAATTAGACCAACTTCTTTTTTCCCCAAATTATTTTGAAACCATTCAAATAAAACACTGTATAGGAATTATTTAGATAAGGGATAAATTATGCTTTACATTATGTTATAAATTCTTAAAGGAAGATTTCTAACCACAGCACCATTAGCAGTACTACAAAGCACCAAGTAAAAAACACACACACACATTTTAAGAACAATAATAATAATAATAATAACTCTGACATTTGTCATCTGGGTGCTGGCCCTGAACATATGAATGTGTGTATAAATACACACACAGAGAAATACAATTTAGTCCAACAAATACCTCTAAGTCACTGTCTTTTGTTCTTAAAAGAACAAAAACCTTTGAAGAGGACTTAATCCAATTTTTGCCTGCAGACGATTCTTTCAAATGCAGCGTTGTCTAAAAAAAATACATTCCTACATAACTCAAAGATATAAATGAGATGCTTTCACCAGTTCCCATGGGGATTTGTTCCCATGTCTGAGTGCACTGTAAGAAGCATTTTCCTGCTACAGTAGGGCTAGGTTTCCCCATGCTTTTGAGCAGATCATGTCCCTGCTAGTTCTGTACATCAGGAGAGCCATCAGTGTTCAGGAAGGATTACACAATTTATCTATATCCCTCTGTACAGTATGGAGACATAGGGATAAGGCTCTGGAAACCAAGAAAATATTTATAGACTGCATAGCTGGGCCCTTGGTAGTATGGTCAAAGCTTATGCTTTGTCCTCTGCTGCCTTCCCAGGAACTACAGGCATCCAGTGCTGGAGGAGGATTGGAGCAAATGGGATTAAAAGGTGCCAGTGAGATCTGGACTGGTCAGATTGGGAATGTTTCCTCTTTTTGCAGTTTAGCAGAGGGCTAAGCCCATCCTGTCAGTATGACCATATGCAGGAGGACCAGCCACCAAAGCCCCATTGGGCAGATTGTGCCACAGTGGAGACACTGTGGCCCCACAAGTGAGTAACACATACAGTAGCTACTGGACAGAGTAATTAGGAATAGATTTATATTCCAAAATAGAAAGAAAATAAAATTAAAAAAAACTAAATTTAAAAACAAAACAAAAAACAAATCAACAACAAACCAGAACAAACAACAAAACCCCCCACCAAACTAACAAAACTTTGTGTGCTTTGTGTCTTCCTTTGAGAGGAGTAATGGGAGTAATTTCACAGGTGTGCATTTAGAGAAGTAGTGCAATATGACAAAAACCTTCTGTTGGACTTTGACGTGACAGTAGAACCAGTTTTTGACACCCCAGTTCTTGAAACTCCACACTGATGCCCAATGTGGTTTGATCCTGGGACTCACAGCTCCAAGGCAGCAATGTTTCATGACCATGACTGGATTTCCTTATTATTGGCAGACAGAAAAGAGGAGGAACTAACAAATAATTCACCTTCGCAAGCATTATAACAAAAAAATATTCCTACATAGTAACAAAACTATGATAAATACTGTGCAGGTATTTGCTTTGGCAGGGTCTGTGTTTGAGAGCTGGAGAATGCATGAAGAAACACACAACCCACTGTCATGCACATCTTTAAAGTTTCCACAGCTCCCTTTTAGCAAACGCACTGTGTTAAATTAAGCAATTTCTTTCTAAGCCAAGATTATTAATTTAAAAATAATAATAATAAAAAAAAAAGGTTTACTGAGGCCTCTGTTAAGCTGTAAATGAGAAAGACAACCTGGTCAGATTGCCCACTACAGGGCTGGACAGTTTGGTCTCCTGGCTTTTCCATTACACTTCCTGCTTCTGCAAATGAAAGCAAAAGGCTGGAAGTCAGTTTTTGCAGAGCTCCTCCAAGGTGTTGGGAAGGTGCTCTTTTCTCTTTTTTTGTTTTCCTCATAGGCCATTATTTTAGGCCTTCTGAAAGACTTATCTCTCTCACAGTACTGACACCAAGCATGTCCATAATATCTGCCATATCAGACCTTCGGGGATTTTCTTAACATGCTTAGAAATGGAAACCTCACTTGCTTCATCTCATCACATCTTGCTAGAACCAGACTGAGTAACTGGAATAGTATGTTGCTAAGACAGAACAGGCTGTTTCCTTGTATCCTGTGAAACACATGTAACATAAGATGATAAATAATCAAAATTGTGCCATGAAGCAATAATTATATGCATTCCATATTTTTCTTACATTTTTATTTTTTAAATTACATATTTAAAGGGAAATGCTGCATGTTAAAGATAATTACATCTAGACTATCATTCAGGTATCTTTCTTTGTGAAGAAAAGAAATTATATACCTGACTTGGAAGCATTACTTTTGCCAGACAGATGTTCTCTCTCAAATATGTAGAGTAGAAAGGATGGAAAGTAACCTGGCAGTTTTACTCTAATAAATTAAAGTGTTAGGACAGTGTCTACAGCTTCTATAGCTTTGCCAGTCATTTTGTTTAAATATGAGTGATATGCATGATGTTTCTCTAAGGTAAGAAACAAATGCATTGAAGTTAATGCAAAACTACATCTCTTCAGGCTCTTTTCAAACCAAATGTTGTCTGGTTTATTAAGCCACTTGTACTTCTGGGACCACTTGCAGGAGTATGAAGGAGGAAAAAAGCGACTTCCGTCAGGGCGTTTACAAGAGCTATAGCATAGCAAGAGGAAGTTTCTAAAGGAAGAGCCGGATATCTGTTCTGCAGTGGATTACAGCTGCACCACCAAATCAGATGGAGAGAACTGAGGCCAAGTATACATAAATGTCTGAAAACAAAAGCATGGAGAAGAGAGAAAGGTGGCTTCAAATCTTCCAAGATGTAAATGCATTTCATGTCACTGAATTATGTCCGTGGGTAGTTGAAATTTTTGATGTTCATATCTTTACCAAGAGAGCAGGCAAAGGAAATAAATCCACAGATGCAGGAAATTAAGGCTGTGCTTCATTTTAATTTTAAAGACAATTTGGTCCATTTGATCACGCAATGCTCTCTTTCTTTAAATTTAGCAACTGTGTCCATTCCCTTTCTGAGCACCACCCCTATACAACTATGGCACTGTGGCCATGTCCATTTATACATCTGTGTCCTATACCATAGGATTCTGTTCTCTACTTTTACAGTTGAAGAACTTTAAAATGATAATGTCATTTACAAATACTCTTGCTGCTCATACGTTTTCAATCTGACGCGTTCAAAATGGCTGATAAAGGAACTACACATAAAAATAAAGGGAAGAAATATTTATCTGCACTTAAAAGATCTTTCTTTATATTATCTTTCATATTCAAAAGCACTCAGCTAATATTTTGTTCTGTTTAGTCCTGTTACTGCTCTCAATGGGATCCCTGATAAAACTGTGTGTATTTAGGATAATTAAGCTTTATAACATGCATTGAGGTAGGGAGTAGTTGTTACACTGTCCACACTCACCGCAATCTGTAGAAATATAAAACAAGGGAACTCAGCAAACCCAGGTCTGAGCAACTTACTGTACATTTCCTTCCAAATCCACTTAGGAAACTCACTGTTTTTTGTTTTTTTCAATGAATCAGTAAAACAAAGTTTCATGAGCTCCAGCATGGAGACAGTCAAGTTTTCTATGGATTTAGTTTGTATATTTTTGCTTCCATTAAGTTTTTAATCACTGAAGCATTTGTAATGTGCCTCTCTTCTGTGCATTGCCCATTGTCTGGTAATGAGCAAATTCATGGTGCAGCCTTTGCAACTCAGTTCTCCAACTATCTATTTCATGAAGCATAATGAATACTTGGCATCAGTGAGTCCTCTTCACTGTCTAGATTTGGGCTGAAATTGGCCAGTGAGATCAGAAATTACGACAGGAGGAGAATAAGAAGAAAATAATCCATATAGTATCTGTTTTCATAGCAAATAAGATTAACAAACACACAAAGTTGTCACAAAGGCTGTGCATAAGCAAGCCCAGAGGACATGTCCCTTGCTTGCCATCTGAAACTGAACAGCTCAGTGTGCGTGACCAGTTACTTATAAAAATGTCCTGTCAGATATTTACCCAATGTGCTAATTCATTTCTGGGCTTGACTCAGCTCTAAAATTAATGCATTTCCTTTCCCTGGGAAGTACAAAGAGTTCCAGAGTGATAATAGTATTGACTTTAAGGCGTAGACCAAGTTATCCTATAGCTGCGACAAGCGGTAGAACAAAAAGCATCAGAAGAAAATTCTAAACAGAAACCAGTAAGAGTTACCAAGCAAAACCACATCTGAGGTGGGATAGACAGTCTTGAGAAATTCACAGTATTTCCTATAAATCTCATTCACTCAATGCTGAGACATCAGTTCAAACAATTGAGCTCAGAAGGGCATTGGTATCTATTTGATCCATGGCAGCAGTAGCATGGGAGGAAGGGAGGTTGGTGGAAAGGAGCAAGGGGATCCAGGTGTTACAGCTCCTTTGAGCTCACATTTGGCCAACAATACACGGTCAATTACAAAATATGGTAGAAGGAAACAGAATAAATTTGTTTCTGTATTTAAAAAGCCAGTTTATAATCCCATTAAAATGAAGTTTGAATAAAAAGAAGAAAATAGTAGTTTTGTCTCGAAGTATGTATAACATAGCTACTCTGAACTTGGGGGTAGTCAGAGAATTGTGTAAAGGCCAGATTTCCTCTGTGAAGCTGTTTAAAGACAAACAACCATGTTTGACTTCACAAGCTCTTCCACACCAATCAATAAATTCTAAAGAAAGATTTATTTACACAATTCAGTAGCTCCTTGATGAGTCACTAGGCTATTTCAACTCTTTTCCACAGACATTTAATGGTCAGATGGTATCATGCTAAAGAAGATTTTCCAGTCTAACAACTCCATTTCGCTGTATGTATTTTTAAATGTTTTTAAATGGATACTCCAGTGTTCGAAGCACAGGATATTTCTATAGCTGACTGGTCAGAAGCTGGTCTGATCCAGTAACAACAACAACAACCATTCCTGGCCTGCAATTCTTTGGTGACTTATACGAATTCATTTGATGTGCTCAACAAAAGTAGCTCCCACTGGGCAGGAGGCCAAGTAGCAAAAGCGTCACATTTTGCACTAATCAGGTACCTCCTTGCTGTCTACAGTAAGGGCTGGCCAACCCTTTGTACACAGAGTCCCATTAACTTTAAACTTAACTTCTTAAAGGGCATCACAGGGGCTGGTAGTGGTAAACATGACACCAGAAGTAAATGGGAGCAGAATTTGTCCTGTCCAGAGAAATTACTCTGTTTACAAGGAAGTTCAAGGTTTCTGATGTTATGTTGTCAGAGGGCTTTATCTGTTCAGCTACCTTTAGATGCAGAATTAATACTGCCTTTGAGAGCATTAATTAATTCAAGCTCACATAGTTCCAAGCCTTGAATTCTGCCTTCAATTGTCCACATCCTTTTGATAGATTAAAATATTAACTGGAATTCCAAGTGCAGTGTCCAAAACTATAAATTCATCTCTTCAAAATTAGCTGTCAGCCAGAGGAAAACTTTCCTTCCTTGCAGTGCACTGGGAAGAGTCAATGACTGCATATTCCCTGTGAAGCTGGTCAAACTCATAGAACTCTTTCTGCAGTTTCCCACTTTCCTGCAGTTAGGCAGTATTCCCATACTTACCTGGTACCTGGGCCTCTCTCCAAGTACACACTCATTTACGATGGGAATAGTTCAATTATCACAGGTAGAAAATCAAGGGTGGTAGATATGGAAGGGTGAGAAAAAAACTGTCCGGCTAAAGATAAGGACTCTGCCTTTTGTGTAAATAAGTAAGGAGTTAGTTTGAATAGGGGAAATACCACAGAACACACTAGCTCAAGGATAAGAACATGACATACTTTTACCAAGGCTCCTATCCCTGCTGCTAGAGCAGGATGCACTGGACTGTGAGGGTGTATTTGGTGCATGTCCCTCTCTTCAGCAAATTTCTAACCTCACTATGGGAAGGAATAAATCAGTGCATCTTGAATTGGGGCTTCCTGGCAGCAACAAGAATTTGGTTTTAAAACACTCACCATATATCAGTTAGGCTTCACTAGCACTGGAAAACATAAATTATGTTAAAAAATTCATTGTTAATGTTTAGGATCAATTTGATCCTTCCATGAATGGAGGCAGCTGTTTTGTACTTCAAATCATGCCATTTGTGGTCCTCCCTTCCTCTGTACCATACTCTGTAGGCACCAGAGGTGCTGTACATTAGTCTCTAACATGCATTGAGTGTCACTGCTGTTGTGCTGACATCTATTGATCCTGTGATCTTGTGCCACATGCAGACCTATCAGAGCTTTTGACTCATACAAAGCTGGAAGAGGGCTGTGTATCTTCCCGTCTTCCTAGAGAAAATGTGTCTTCACTCCTCAAAACACACTGGGACACAGCAAAGTGTCCTGTGTGCAACAAGTGTAGGTCTGGGTGTCCCCTGAAGGGAGCATAGGACACACTACAATAGGGTGTTCCTCCCAGAAGTGGAAGAAGGTGACTCTGGAGCCTGCCATGGCATGCTGCAGCTTTGAGGAAAGGCTGAAGTTTTCAAGGGATAGAAACTGCTCCCAAAATGGTCAGGTGAAAGTAAGAAAGGCTGAGGGGAGATAAGAGAGAACCTCTTCCTCTACCTTCCATCCTCTGAAGGAAGTTCCCCAACACTATCCAGGTGGCTTGGCAATGCCATAGTGCTAAGTAACACGGTGATAACTTTCTCTTTGTGTCAACAGTTTTTTGAGAAACCTTTGAATGGCATCACCAAACTATACCTAAAGTGATCAAAGATGCAGAGAAATGTCAGTGTCCTGACATTTGAAGCCATATCAGTACCCTTTCAGGAAATAATGTGCAAAGATCTGGACATTTTTCCCCTCAGTTGTTAGAGAAAGCATGTCAACACTGCACTGCCACAGCTCAACCCACATGTTAAAACTCTCCAAAAGAGTATCTTGGGACCTCTTGAACACAGAAGCTTAATTTCACAATGTGGATTTGATCAGAGTGGCAGGCTTACCATGTAGGAAAACTCTTCATTTTAATCAGCATTACTGGACATCTCGAAATCTGCTCTTCACCCAAAGCAATGGCATCTCTAATGATAATGCTCCAGCACCATAGTCTCACTGCCTGCCTTATCACCAATCCTTTCTCATGCATTTTTTTTTTTTTTTTAGTGGCTATGTGCCCTTGTGTACACAGGAGAAGATCACATTCACACAGGAAGACTTATCAGTGAAATGTTGAGGTCATTAATTGCATGAGGCCAGCAGGGCACCACAGGAAACATGCCTCCTTGCTGAAAGGTGGTCTTGCTTTTGTGCAGACAAATAAAAAAAAAGACTGTCCCAGCATTTTCTGATATGGACTTTGTTTTAAAGATTACACGTGAAGGAATAAATATCCTGGCACTGGTAAGCACACCATAGGCTAGGAGCTTTTTATTTGCTAGTTATTGTTTGTCTTATAAATGCTAAAGTGAAATGACGCAAGTGCCCTTTTTGTTGTCATATTGTTTGTTTTAGCTTTCATTGGATACAATCCAATGGTACCTTTACGTAGGCTCCTGTATAATTAAGATAGTGTGCACATTCTCCGAAAGGAAATCATTAAGAGCCTCTCATGGAGAATGCACTGATTTCCATGTCTGTGCCTTTTAAGTAGGTATAGCTCTCACTCCGTCAATTAACTTCTTGGTAGTCCAGGCATACTTCAAAAATTAATCCTGTGTTAAGCTTCCAAAGCAGCTTTTAGCTGGAACAGTTCAAGCTACTTTGCAGGTAGCAAAGTAGCAATTCACTTGTTACAAACATGAATTTCTTGTTATTCCCAATTACAAGATGTTCCTTTCTCAGAAAAAAAAAAAAAAAACCAAAAAAAAAACCCCCTAAAAACAACAACAACAAAAAACCCATAGCATTTTTTTTCCTCAGAAATACTTTAGAATTTTGGGGAGTTTGAGTTTTTGGTTTGTTTTTAAAGTAAAAACAAAAAGCAGCTCTATAAACTCTTAGAGTAATTGATAGGTACCTTGGTTATAAACATTAAGTCAAGAAATCAAGAGAAATAGGTATGATTCTCGGGGAAGAACCCTGGGGGTTTAACAACTGAACGGAGAGAATAAAGGATGGTATAATTTTACTGTATATTTGCTCAACTGCAATTTCAAACACAAGGCATAAAGTTTCCCATTGCCTAGACGTAATAACCCTCCATTGCTATAAACTCTCTGTAGCCTCTGTGTTCCCAATAGGTGAGGCATGTCCTGATAGCAGGCAATCACTGCTGAGAACCTTCCAGGCTGCTGGGCAGTGGAGACCCCCTCCTCCCTACCCGAGGAAGATCCCCTGCTTTTGCTTTCAAGGAGCCCCATCTCCACTACACCTCACCATGGAGGATGTTCTTCCTCTAGATCTAAGGGGAGAGTAAAGAAAACACTGTAAAACTAAACTATGCTCATGATACTAGAGAGGGGGAAAAGCTCTGGTACTGCTGTGCTCACCTGCCTTTATTGTGAGCTCAAGCTGAGGATTGATTTTTCTCATCTTTAAAACCTATCCAAAAATTTAGTAGACTCCAGGGGAGATTTGATATGTAAAATTGGTGACTTAAGTAAAAACAAATAAAAATGCAATGTACAGTTACTACAGGCATTTTTGTAGATGATCAGTGTGCAATGGTACAAAAAGGTTACTGAATAGGTATTTGGTAAATTCTGAAATCTGCAACCGAAGACCAAAGAGTAAATGTATTAAACCAGGAACTGCTTGACTCAACACGCTTCAGCTAAAATTGTATCAAAGTAGTTACAAAACCTGACTAAACAAAGCTTCATTCCCACATGCAACTCCACCTTCCTGCCTTGGCAAAGTCGTAAACTGGTAGCACCCATTTACTGCTTTTCAGAACGCTCCTTAGAATTAATAAAAGTAGAGCAGAGGAGTTCATGTTTATTTCCAACACACTGATGGTGTTTAGGGAATTGATGCCCTCTGACAAAGGGTGATGGTTCAAAAAACCCACTTTGCATCAGCTCACGTTTTCTGTCTGACTCCAAAGGCAGCAGAGTCAGTCCAGCACTGAAGATCTGTGCCAGCTGCAGCACCAGAGTTCAAACCACCCTTCTCAACCACTTCTGCCAGGGGAGAGCTCTTTTGCTTCAAAAAAGGGTCCCAGTGCTCTCAGCAGTAAACACTGATAAAACACTCCTACTTCAGAAATCTGTCAGAAAATACATTCCTCTAAATACAGATTTCTATTCTTTGCAACATGCAAACTGCAGCCACATACTAGTCTTTTGTGCATTAATGTGTATCCTAATGTATCGGTTCTTGAAAGGCAATGCTGTGATAGCACTTAAATTGTGAATACATCCCTCAGCTGAGCTTGCTGGAACATTAGATACTCAGATTTCAACAGTGGGGGCTGCCACCTAAGCCCTATTCACCTCTAAATAGAGTATATTTAAGACAATTGAAATAAAGTAGTGAAAAACTCCATCCAAACAAGCTTCATCTGTACTATCAAGGACATAAAAAAAACTTAATTGCATTTCAAGCTCTTGCCCACTTTTGGAAAACAGAAAACATTTCTTCCACTCCCATCCTTTGCAAGCTTTCCATGCTTCTTCTATTTAAATGAAGAATGTGCAACATTTTTTCAGACCAGTCACAGTATTCCAGCCTCAGGAATTTGTCTTCATATAAAGTCAACAATAGCACAGTACCCCAGTGTTTTTTTACCCTTTGCTAACACATAGGAAATAGATTAGAGAAGGGAGCTGAAAGACAGCAATTCTTGACTCTCCTACTCATCCTTGACTGCACCAGTTTGCTGTATAAATGGGATTTAAAATAATTTAGTCTTTCTGTTTTGCTCTGAAGAGAGCATTCAGTACTTCTCGAGGGCTGCAGGGACTGTCCCTACCAGTTTCCAAATAACATTATGCATGCTGGCACTCCAGAGGGAGTCTGGGAAGGAGTTCTTATCCTTGGGCACAGGCAAACTTTACTCTCAGAGCGAGTGGGGACAAAAGGACACCTCAGAGCTCTGGGCACCCTCCTCACAGGACAAGGTGACTTTAGAGAAAAACCACTGGGGTTGTTCAGATTAGCTCATTACCCAGAGCTTACAAAAAACACCATGACATTGTGGTGTGTTTGAGAAATGGATATATAGCTACTATCTCCCAACAACACATAACAGAAATTTATTACAAGTCTAAACTTCATAAAACCAGAGAACTGCTGCAGGAGCGGCAGTGCCGCTCCTGACTAGAAGTGGCAAGGTGCTGTTCCTGAGCAGATACACCACCCTGCTGGGGGTAGTTCCAGCAGATGTAAAATACACCTGGTAACTTGATTTCTGAATTGCTTTTCTCTAAGAAATAGGAAAATTAAAGCAATTAAAAATCTAAGTATTTTCTTCCAGATCTCCCAAATAAATAATGTAATATAATAATGTAATAATTACTAAGTAAATGTAATGGGTGAAATTCCTGCAGATAGGTTTTCTTCCCAGAGAGAGTGGCATGTGTGCTTGCTTCTTCTGGATTTTAAGCTATTTGATGAGCACAACCAAACCTGTCAGTTACATAGATTCACAATCTATTTTCCCATAAAGCATTAATCCAAGAGGAAGGAGGAAATTTGGCAAAGTCCCTTCAAGAATAGTGCAGCATTACTCGCTGAGACACTGGACATGGGCAGAAATCTGGCAAATCTCAGGCTGGTGAGCCCATGCCCCCACACCTCCCTGAGCCACAGTGTATTGTGTGCAAATCTAGATGGGGACATGGGCAGTAGCTCTGGTCCCAGGTGTCAGCAAATCTTCCTACCACAAACACTCAAGGCTTTGAAAAGAGAAAGTAACTGGTTTTAAATACCTGGAAAATTGTGCCAGAAGTAGAGGATGATGTTCAAAATTCACCAATTTGTTTCCTTTTATCACAAGCCAAAACACTGCTGTCAACCTGTATTATATGAGAAAGAACATCAACTTTGTTTTCTTTGATTAACTATTTCCATTAATAAAGTTATCATTGGTAAATCTTTGTAATGTATTGCTAAAACTGTAAAGTCAGACGCATGCTCATTAGCAAAGGTGTTTAACTTAGCTCATTATCTCATGTTAGTAAAAAAAGTGAAAAAACAGAAATAAAACCTTCTAATCCTACATTATTGTCCATTTCAGCCTGATGAGGTAGTTCTAGTCACACAGTTTACAATATTAAGTAGAAATGAACTGATTAGCATCTTCCTAGTACATTTGGAGAATTAAGATACATAATCTACTGACTTAACCATTTTCTTCTTCCCAGGTGGAAGATGCTTTGTGACTCAGGGACTGGCAGCACAGCTGCTTTTTGTCTTGTTCTGTGACCTGCCTGGGATATAAAGTAGCTGTTGGAGCAACAAGCACAGCTGCACTATGTGTGAATGCTCCCGCCATGAACTCCAAAGCTGTCTGATAGTTATGCAGTAGGAAAAACACAAAACATAAAAATCTTTGGCACAGGGCAAGTCCATCAGCCCACATGCCAGAGAGCAGGTTGGACACCACTCCTGACAGTGTGTGAAAGCATCTGCAAACTTGTATTCCTGAATCTCCAACTGCTCCTGCAACAGCTCTTTGGAAGTTTTTTTAAGTAAACTTTTTTTTTAGTTTAGCATTTTTTAGGCCAAACAGTTGATATTGTGGGGTCTTTGTGAAGATTATCTGGTGGTCACATCCAAGACTCAATAAACTGCAGTTCTGCCATGAGCAAACCTCTACAGCTCTACCTACACTTATGAGGAGAAGCTGCCCTGCCAAGTGGAGTTGCACTTATTTTCTTTCACGTTTTAGGTAAGACAGTCCAAACCTTTTCCTTTGGTTTGGTGAGAGGTTATCGGTGTCCTATGTCCATGTACTGAGGAAGAACACTGGAATATTCTTCTTTTTATGCATGGATTTTTCATAGCAGAACTTTTTATTGAGGGAAAAACCCAACAAACAAGCCTGAAGTACATTAATTTTGAAAGTTCAGGTTTTTGAGTACTTGTAGCTAGTTCCTGTGTTTGTAATAGTGGTAGTTCCTTTATGGGCTCAAGATAGTGGATGCACAATCCAGTGATCATGAGATCACAGCATCCTGCCAGGCAGGCAGACAAAAACCTTGTGTTGCATAACTGAAGGTGTGAAACGTCCCAAGAGCATGAACTCAGATTTCTGAGCTCAATCTCCCTTTCACTGCTGCTCTTATACCTCCAACATGGACAAATCCCAAAATATCTTGGGCTGGGCACAGCGGCTGCAGGGCACAAGGACAGTAATTCTGTGGCTGCCCAAACCAAGATTAAAACATCATCAAAATGTGCAGGTAGGAGAAAGGGAGCAGAGGACATTTTCCACTACTATTCTGAAAACAGGGTCTTATGGCTGTCAGTGCTATTAGTGCTCCATCAATCCCTGATATCACTGTGGGCTCATTTTATTAAAAAATATCTTAGAGAACAAACCAACTCTCCTATCTTTTGCTTGTTTACCCAGATGAAATATTACACAATAAAATATTAAGTATGCTGTTTTAATAAGGATAGGATCACATACTCAGGAAAAGATGATATAGTATTAAGAGGAAAACTCCAGCCCTTTCTTGTATCCTGAAGGGAAGAGGGATAGAAGTGGATTTTAATTATTAACTTGGATTAGCTATCACAATACCTGAGAAACTGCCATATGGAACATATTCCAGTATAGTTTATACTCTTAATGGCCTCGGGCCTTCCAAGAAAAAAAAGATTGTGTTACATAAACTGATATCAAAGTGGCCTTGCTTTTCCTTCCCCTAGAGCTACAAATACATCAACTATGCAAGAGTCATTAATGTGCAGTTAATGTATCCAGTGAAAATTTTAGTGAAACATACTGTGGTTATTTGAAATAAGTGTTTGGATGGAATAAGGTTATAGTAGTGGGAGTCTTGTAGAAGAAATTCCAGCTATGTTACCCTTTCACTTTTATTTTTTCTCAACAAAGTTTCTGCTCTGGTTATGGCTCCGCTTTAGACCAGTGTGAAGGATACATGGCATGAAGAACTGTGATATTCAGACCTTTAATTATTCAACTCAGCCATCTCTAAAAAAAATCGACTAGTAATATCCATGAAAAGATGACATAGATACCTCCTTTATATTTTGCACAGATAGAAGAAATAACAATCAGAACCAATGAAAACAACATGAACAACAGTGGCATTACCTTACAGTCTCTATGAGGCAGTATCAAGTTTCCATCACTATTTTTCAGATTCATATTTTGTACTGGAGACTCAATTTTTGGTGCTTGTAAACATATTTTTCCTTCTACAGAGTGGTTACAAATAATAGTACATATTTGTATGAAAGCATTAGGATTAAAATAGCACAAACTGATTTCCTGTTTCTCCAAAAAGCAGTGTGTACAGGCAAACCAAGGCAGGGTTTCCAGAAGTGCTTGTGAAAGGTTAAAGATCACTGTTTTCTGATTTTGAGAGCGAGATAGTTTTGAGGAGAAGAGAGAAAGGAGAGCACAAGTGACATTATTCTTCAGGCTGTGGTGTGACTGCAGGAGATCTGCTTTGAAACCTTCTTCCATATTCAGTAAAACAAGCAAGGATCTATCACAGGCATGGAAAGGACAGGTATACACTCACACATGCAGTTTTGGTTAGTAGAAGTACATGGCAGATGAAGTGGATCCAAACTCCAGCTGCTGTGCTCTGAGCTAGTGAATGTGCAGAGAGCCATAGGGAACAGTGTGGCTCTGTGCATCTCAGTCAGTGATAGCACTAAAAAATTCAAGAGCTCACTGTTTCTTCAGCCTCTTTTTGCTTACAAAAGAACAACATTCCTCACTATTTTTCTCTGCAAAGCAAGTAAGGGCATTTCAGAAAAGACCAACTGAAATGGATGTTGCAGAATATGCAAATGTCATTATGAGATTGACTCTAAGAAAGGCATGTTGTATACCAACTGCATCCTGAGTGAGGCCAGTGTTAGCCTTTGAATGATGGCACACAGTGAATTCATTGACAGGCTCAGCAGCCCACACTTCTTGCTGGATAATCACAATCTGAGAAAAAGCTAAGATGCAAAATAGCCATAATCCTCAAAGGTTCACACACACACATATGTGCACAGGAAGACACAGTCGCAAACAATTCTCAAACTGAATAGCCTGGCTTTTATATTTTTCAGAGAGCTCTTACCTCTTCATAACCCAGGCACTTCTCAGGGGTCTCCACCCCCTCCTCCTAAGAAAGCATCTGAATGAGTTCAACCTAGAGTGTAAGGGGGAGAAATAAGGGGAAAAAAACCCCATGTCATGTTGACATTTGAATAAACATGAACATAGTTTCTGCTGTGTCATTTCTGTCAGATTTGGCTTCTCTGTTGGTTGAGTGGCTTTAACAGCTGTTTATTTGCACACAGTTGTGCAAGTTTTTTTACAGTTTGTTAATTTAGACTTGAGACTACAGCATGTGGTACCCTTCAGACATAACTAACTTAAAATAACAAAGCCCAAAAATTCCTTCTTAAGAAGCTCAAGGCCATTTGTTTAAAGTTTGAAAAGGATTAGGATCCTGTAATTCCAGGCATTGTTATGAAATGGGAGAAACATTTCCTTCATATTGCCTGGTTGGGTGCACTCTGCAGCTGTATCCCACTGCAGAACTACCAAAAAAGTCAGGTTGCTCTGTGTGCACTGGTTTCAGAGAAATCTCTGGCTACAAATGTATTACAGCTGCATGTAACACACCTTCAATGAGGGGTGACTGCATGAAAAGTAGTAACTGAAACATGATGGCTTTAAAAAAGAACAAACCAACTACCAAACAAGTGAACATCAGGATAGCTTTCATACTTTCATGTAGCCTTGTGCTCTCACAGTTTATGGATGTGTCAACACCAGAAGAAATGCAATTTTACTTATCTTAAGCACACTAAAGAGAGAAATACCATGGAGATGACAGCAAAAAAACAAATGTTTTCTCAGAAGATCAAAATGCAGTCCTTAAAGGGCTTTGCTGTAGTTGAAGGTTGAGAACAACTGTATACACGATGCACAGGAGTCAGCATTGAACTGTTATAGCCAAGGGCCAGCCAGAAAAAGAAAACAACCGAGACGAGAGATACATGCAGGAGTAGTAGGAGTGATCAGAGTTTTTTTACTGAAATAAAGGGCAGCTTCTTACTATGTAGCTGATAGTACAATATCAGTCTTTGAGGTGCTTTGATTTAGTAACCTGTTCTTTGCTAGGGAAGCTACATTTTTGGGTGCTCACGTGTGGGCAGGCACTAAGAGCAGGAGGGACAGGGATACATAAAGTACTGCTCCCCCGCCTGGGAGAATAACCTTGGCCTGAAGATAGAAAGTGGCAGAGTAAGAACAAGCACTTCTGAGAGTCTCATAAGCACAACATCAAAAGGCCTCTGCTTCAACTTACTGTTTCCCTTTAATGGCTGTAGGCTGAATGTATGATTCCAAATCACTCTCTCATGCTATTTTTACCCCCATGTGTGGACATTACATCTCTTCTCTTCAACCCAGGCCTTTGGAGTTTTTCCCAGCACTGTAAAGGAACAGAGAATATTACACTTTTTATATTTAGCTACCATAGGTTCAAGTCAAATGTGTCTAATTCTTAATAATGGGTACCTTGAACCTGCAGCAAGCTGCTTAAAAATTACTTTGGTTGAATGGAAAACTAGCAAACACTAATACAAAGGGCATATTTGTTTCCACCTGTTCTGACTAATGGATTGTTGGAGGAACAGAAAAGATGAGAATTTAATTCTGTATCTTGCAGAGAATATTAAAAATATTTTCTTTTTAGAGAGTGAACTCGTGGTTTGCTAATGCAATGAAGGGAGTTTCAGTAGAGTTGTCCAGTAGCTTCTATTTGAAAGAAGAGATACAGCTTACAGACAGCTCCAATTACAGTGAAGTATTGATCAAAAGAAGCTGCAATATTATTTTCGGGCACAAATTCATCACTCAGGAATGCCAAGTTACAATGTTTATCTCTATAAAATGCCAAGAATGCTCTTCATTTTATAGCAAGTAACTACATTATCTTGCAAATCACATCTCTGGGGCCTACCGTGTTACAGCCTTAACCCATCTCGCTGTTTATTTGAGCGTTATGATGACAGACCCAGTTATATTGTGCTGAGGCTTGTAGAATGGCTGCTCCATTTGATGGTACAGGTCATATTCAGCTACAGGCATGGAATTTGCAAACCTGAACTGAGTCCTTACATCCTCTGTGCAGTGAAAAGGCTTCAATGCCTGTGATTGCCATGCACAACATCCACATGGAAGAGTACCTGAAAAGCTTCTCCAGACTTTAGCACCACCCAAAAGCCAAGTTATAGACCAAGTCAGAATCTGAAGTGAAATGTCTATGTCATTCTTCAGGGAAGAACAAATTTATTTCTGATACCACAACAGCAACACAGGGCACAAGATAGGGACTCTGAGTCTGCTTTTTGTACAAATACCTCTGCTTTCACAGCTTCCACACAAAATGTAAAAGCAGCTTTTGTTTGAGCAACCAGAACCAAAACCTTTATGTGCCCCCAGAGGAAATGTCTCTTATGGTAGCACCACAGTGCCAGGTTCTCCTGGCCCCACTCACATCTTCTAGGTACACCATGGCTTCATGGTCTTCACAGAGAAGGGGGAAGGGGTCCCTTTAGCAGATAAGCTGCAGAGTTTAAAGGTATCTTGTCTAGGGAAAACATGATCTGCAGTTCCTTTTGTCTGCAAATGGCACTGAGCTCATTTCTCACATCCCAGCCAGGGACTCCAGGTTGTTCAGTAACAATGCTCCCTTCTGCAACCTACTGTAATTTTCAATGACAGTGGGGATGTAAGTTCTGGGCATTTTGCTGATCTTCTTTTAATCACTCTTACTCATTTTCACATGACATTTCACAAATCAGCCCCACAGACAGGCTCTGCATGAGAGAGGCTCTGACCAGGCAGAGTGCAAGGCAGTAGAGAGGCTCTGACCAGGCTGAGTGCAACTCCCAGAGCCTACATAGCCTGTCTGGTAAAAATATGGATACCCGTGGATGTCTGGGTGTGTAAGTGCCAGAGCTCTTGGAGGCTGATCATAGATGCAGGTGAACAAGTTCTACCTTAATTTGCACTCTAGCTTTCTAGATCCTTTTTTTGAATCTGGTCTGACATTCTCTAACACAAGCTCTATTGTACTAATTCTCCACAGTATCCAGGACAAAATTTGTTGAAAGTCAAGTCATCTTGTTCTAAGGCTAATTGCTACAGAGACAGATACTATTCAGTCAGGAATCACAGCCTCTCTAAAAGGCACGGAGACACGGAGAGGTGGAGGCTGGCTTTTTTTTCCACTAGGCTATGCAAAACAGATTGCTAAAGCGGATTGTAAAACTTTTCAAACTAAATGCTTCCAATTCTAACTTTTCAAACTAAATGCTTCCAGACTTCTCTTGCCATCAATGAAAATGCAGGTAGCAGCAGAGCCCAGAGACATGCCACAAGCCAGGAGGCAAGGTGAGCCTCTCCTGCTCTCCAGGCATGCAGCCCCAGGAGCGCTGCTACCACGCTGGAGCAGTGATGTGGCTGCAGGGCCTGTGCAGCGCACGCAGTGAGGGAGCAGAGCAGCCCCGTGACAGCCCCCAGCCCAGGGTATCGGGCATCTCTGTGGGGGTGAGGCAGGTCTGGGCTGAGTACGAGGAGAGGAGAAAAAGTTGCTTGGTCAGCACACACAAGCAGACCTCTCATTTCCTAGCACCAAGGTTGTTGGGGGAGCAGAAGGTCCACATTAAGCTGAGAATTGAGCACCTCAAGAAGGTATGTTTAGCCCTTTAGGCCATGGTAGAGACTGACAGAGCAGAAGTACCTTAAGCAGCAAGCAGGTAGGCTGGAAGTGGGAAGGTTGAGATGGAAGCAAGCAGCTGAAAATACAAGGAGCATGAATGACTGACAAAAGTGATGACTGCAATTTAATAAGCAAATACCTCAATTACAAAGTGGAAAACACCATAAAAAGCACACCACATCAGAAAAGGTTATCTAGCATCCATCATCCATTCAATTAAACATTCATAGCTCAAAGCTAATCATAATTCTTGGCTTGTTAATCTTATGAGTTAAAGACTCCAGATTTCCTGGCCCACGTTATGTCAGAAATAGGGCAAAAAGACATCAGAATCACTGGCATTAGGAAACAAACACACAAAGTGCAACTACAGAACTCAGACAACCTGAACAGATAATTTTTCAAAGTACCTGGCAGTCGGCTTGGGAATGGTTTTTTTATTATTCTACTAAGCTTCTATCTTTTAACAGAAATCTTCACTTAAATATGTATCTTCACTTCTTTTCATAATGAAAATCTGATTCCCTGTCCTGAAGGTATAAAGTCATTGGCAGAACAAAAGTATTCTCGTTTAGTATTCAACATGTTTGAACATCAGCTGCTGTCTACTGGTACTCTCCATCCATTAGTGGAGCTGAGCTCATTCCACTGCTGTCAGGGGTAACTTAGTTACCACAACATCGACTTCCCAAACCCTGCAGGAGAACAGGGGGATGCTGAGGTTCTAAGCACAGCACTGCATTCTCAGAGAAAGCTGTCTGTTTCTTGGCAACTGGAAAAACAATCTCTTTCAATTAACGTAGTCTAGTCCAGATCTGCTGTTAAAACATTAGAGGAAATATTTGAGCCCTTTCAAGTTGTTGATAATGAAATAACAGAGACAAGAGATTAAACTGTTCATTTGGAAACTGGTTTAAGTAATAGCCTGCACATTTTATTTGTACCCTTTCTGAAGTCTGTGATTCAAGTTTTGTTTCTTTTCCCTTCTGTAGCATCTCTTGCTGTGAAGTTATGAAAAAGAAAGGGGAAAAAAACTTGAATTTTTTTGTCAAGTGATTCAAGGCAGAGTATTAGAACTTGTGTTAAAATATACCTGCTTGCTTATGGTTCAATAAAAGTCACATGCAGCAGTAGGGTTTGGAGGGTCATTTAACAGTCTACTGCTCATTCTGGCCAGAGCATTGTGTTTCATCTCCAGTGGCTATGTTTTTACACATATATATGTTTATTTTTCACAGATAGGGAGCATTACTCTCTTCTTTGTGCTTTTCCCCACACACACTTGTGAAACACTATCACTTGCTGTCAGACTCCTGCCTTAGAGCTCACAGGCAGCTGTCCATTTTAAGGTTTAAATGATAAAGGTGGTGGGAGGTTTGCCTTTTAGGCAAAGTTCAAAAGTTGGCAAATATCCCTAATGAGCTTGTAAACACATTTCTCCAACTAAAAGGAACTGTCAGACATTTCTAGCAATGAGAAGGATACACTCTCCTCAGTCTACTTAATGGCTCTTTTATGCTCTAAAACTTCTTTGCCTGCTAAAATTTTCATACGCTAATTCCATTTTTAAACTCTTACTGCACAAAGCAGTCACTGTTTGAGACAAAGTAAATACAATTCACAATAAGGTCATTACTTACCTAGAAAACAATATTAAGTAAATAGCATTAAAAAAATCATTCCTCGGGCAGAGATCTCCAAATTTCCACTAGGAAAGCAACCTTCATGAAGAGTCTATTCTGGGCTCCTGCACTACAGACACTATTACTGACCTGGACTATCCATGAGCCTCCTGATATTTTTAGTACGCCATCAAGTAAAAACCAATTCCTATCTTAAGACTAATTATTGCTTTATATACTGCCTCTTTTGGAGTGAAAGCTAGAGAAAACTTTAATTAAGTCACTTTCATTTCCTATTGATCAACCTTACATACTTATATTTTGTTGAATGCCAAACAATAGCCCAGGGGAAATGAAACACTGAAATCTGCAGACATTCTGGAATGATATTTGTTTAACAGCTGCCGAACTCTGGAAGTAACAGCAAAGAGTATTATGTAAGAAAATCCTGTAACCCAAACAGATAATATTCTGGTTAACATCACATTGAGGCTCCACTTGCTTAAAACATCAGTTGTTACAAGAAAACAATGTTCTGCTGAGGATCCTCTGTGCAGAACTATTTGTTCAGTCCAGAAACGTAACAACCTAGAAATGTTCAATCAATCAAATTCAGGTAAATATATAATTGCTATTTCTTTAAAAGGAAACAAATATATAATACAGCAGATTACTTGGTCTTGCTTCATCTTTGAAAAAATATTACTGAAATGGTAGATTGTACACTAGATTGTTCCAGCATTCAGAGCTAAAATTGAACCCATAAAAATAAATCTGGAACCATCAAAAGCCGTAAATGCAGACCCAGACAAAGAGCTGACAGACATAAAAGAACTAATTGGACCTATACTTCTTAGCAGAATGTACTAAATTTCATGCCATGATTGTTTTATGATAGTAAATGGAAAACAAACTGCTATTGTTTAATCTTGGTAAATAAAAGATATTTTTATGAGCATCGACCCAGAAGAAAGTTGACAGCTTGCCAAATAGGTTTTTTCAGTGCTACCAGACGTTTTAAACTAAAATCTGAAGCTGCTCAGTAGATTAACATAGTTTTAAGTGATCTCATAAATTGTATGTTTGTTTGGCTGTTACCAGAGATACTTTAAAAGTAACAGTGAAGAATTACCATTTCAACAGAGGCCATACAGCCTTTATCAAATTAGTAATGCTATTTATTCGTTCCAGATAGATGAGATTTCAAATAATTATCCAAACTATAAATAATTCAATTAAGTCAGTGCAACACTTCAAACCTGATTATCAAGTTTTACACAAATTGCTTCAGAGGGTTTTTAGAGACAGCCTTGTAGTAGGGAACCAAATAGAAAGCAGAAGACTTGGTAAAAGTATATAATTTTTTAAATAAAACAGTTCATTTGCAACAGCTAAAAGTTTCTATTAAAAAAGTTAGGAGAGCTCCCTTATCTAGTTTTAGGGAGTTTCACTTACGTACAACCAACTGTAAAGTTTGAAATCAAGAGACTTGATCATAAATGTGCAACCCATGAAGACAAATGCCAGAGAACTCCTTGTTTTCTGCTTTAAAAGAGCACAAAATAGTACCAGTGAGGAAAGGAGAGTTTATTCCATTAAACCAAGAGTCACTTTTTCATCAGCTTTGTCAGAGTTACTGCATATGACAATATCATCATTTTAGCTCACCCATTAGTTGATTTAATGGGATTAAACACTCCAGTCTTATGCTGTTCTAGGATGGATGTTGTAAAAAGAAAATAAAAAATCTTTTCCTGACACATTTTTCCTTCCAGCAGAAACTTAGCTAACAAGATCTTTTTATTTAAAAAGTCTATGGCTGACAATATTAATCTCACTCCTGCTCCTTGAAACTTTTTGGCCATAGCAAAAAAGGCAACTTTTCCCCTTTGTGCTGTTCTCAGGGGACTTCTTCCATTAGGACAGGGTCTACATCCCCCCCATCAAATTGTCTGCATGTAGTCACAGATAGGTGCTGTGTAGCCAGACATGGGGCCAGAGAAACACAAGGTCCTGAGCCAGGCTTTGCCAGCATCAGATCACCAGCACAAGTGAATGATGTAGGGACTTATTTGACTCAGAGGAGAGCGAGATGGGGCAGGCAGGGAGCAAGGAGGCCATTCAGCAGTTTCTCCTGCCTTGATACTTGAGCACTCTTTCAGAAACTCCAGTGCTATGCTCTAGACAAGTTTTTTAATTTTTTTTTCCATTTAGCAAGAGGTAAGTTGCCTTCAACTACAGACCTCAGTGCACAGGGTGAAGACAGGAAATATAGAGCTGACCATTCATGGAAGGTAAAGCCAGAGATCAAGATAAACTACATACAGTGCCAGCTGCCAACATTGAGGCTGAGCAAGTAAATAGAAAACCCCTTGTAACAGAGGGATAAAGTGTGTCTGTTTTACTTAAAAGTCCCTTGGGTTGTCTCTGCATTGTAGTACAGGAAATAAGGTCAGGACTGGGACTGCTAATTTCCCGTTTGCTTTTTAGCTTCAAGAAAGACAACAATTCTGATGCTCAAAACACCGAAGCAGCAAGAAACATGAGACAACACTAGAGGAAAGCCAGGCAAAAGGACCAACCAAAAGCATCCTCCCACCCCCTTGGCTGCTTTTTAATCTGTTAATACAGGTGGTGTTTTAATACACTCTCCTCCTCTGACCCATTAGGTATTTCTATCCTTTCTGTTCTCTGAATGTCTCAGTAATAGAACTTGGCCAGGTAATGCTTAGCTGTGCTGCACCATCTTTTTAAATTTTTAGCTTCTGCCATGTTCCCCTTTCAAAGGCTGTTCTTCACATAGTACCAGTAGGGCCACCTGGAAGGAACTCTGCCTGTCCAGAAGCTCAGCAACACAGGAACCAATTTTCTGCAACCACTTAGGGAGCATCCTAACAAATCTCACACAAAGTCAAATGCCCAGGCTCTATCTATGGCTCTGACACTTTTGAAATGGATACCACAAATTTGACAGTATTTTCAGAGCTTTGCTTCCCTGAGAGCCACAGTGCTCTGCTCACTCACCATTGCTGAGGACCAGCTACCACAAATGGGCCCCAGCACGAGGGATCCAGTACCATGCCCAACATGCAGCTCTGTTTGGAGGAGCTCCTGCTCTCTGCTTACCTCGTGGTTTTCTCCTTTGTGATTCACTGTTTAGACACAGCTGCAAAGGGCATTAGTAGGAGAGATCCAGATGAATTTCGCTTTGTTTTTGTGACACTGGAGTTTCCAGTGAAGTTTATTTAGGGTAATAACATGGCCTCCAATGAAGGCAACATCTCAATCACTACTGTATCAGTGCTACAGATGCAGTGAAAAGCTAACACTCACACTCAGCATGTTATGAAAGGTAGTCTGAATTTCTGATGCATTCTGGCACAACCACGGTGTGCCAGATAATGCTTTTATGGACACCTCCAGACAGGGGGATAATTTTACACTGCCTTTGTTATTTATGTGGGTGGCCTGCCATGATCCATGGGATAGGTGATGTAAAGTGGCTCACAGTTCCATTTCATGTGGGTCCTGGTTTCTGATGCACATTATCCTGCTGTCCACACTCGGAAGCAGAGCAGAAAAACTTGGTCCCTGCCCACACAGAGGTCTGGTTAATTTGCTTCAGATCATATCTTGGGTGTAAACCAACACATATGCAGTGCAAATAAGTCAATAGGGACTTGAATCCCTGCATGAGAGAGGGAATGTGCCAAGATAATTAAATTTACCCCATTTTCTTTAGATTCTTCTGCTTAATATTGCAGCTCAGTCAGCAGTTTCACAGGTAGTCCAGTAGAAACAATTCAGTCCAAGACCTGATTACAATAAACTTTTTAACTCTAATTTTTTGATGAACCCAAGTTTCCTTTCTGAACAGTGAAAAGTCTTGCTATGCTCAGATCATGACAAAAGCAACAATAGTTTTGTAAAAAGATAGCTGTAGGTGCAGTAACATTCTCCAACTTAGGCAAATTGACTTAGTCTATCTTGCATGCTCTTATCCCATACTTTAATTAAATTTCTCCCACCAGCCTAACATGCTCTCAGTTCCACTGAAATATTTTTAAAGAACCACATTCATCTTCAATTTATACTAGAGATCCCAGCTACTTACACAGGACCAACCCTCCTCGCCCTCCCTTTTTGTAGCTTACTACTCTGCACATGGCAAGGTCCATACAAGGTTGCCCACATTGCCAGTGCAAGTTGGGACCCCTGCCCGGCCCATGCTGTGCAGCATTCCCATCCCTGCTAAGTATTGCTAGCAGCATGTCAATCTAACTTCAGGTACTGAAGTGTTTGCTTTTCACATGTTCTGCTGTTTCCTCTACTTCTTAAGATATAAAAATGAAGCACTTAAAAGTTCTTAAATAAATATAAACTCCCATGTTATTATGGGCCATTCTCCATTACAGGCAAACCCAGTGTTCCCTAGAATCATAGAATGGTTTGGGTTGGAAAGGACCCTTCAAGGTCACCTAGTCCAACTCTCCTGCAATAAGCAGAGGCATCTTCAGCTAGATCAGGTTGCTCAGAGCACCTCCCAACCTACCTTGAATGTTTCCAGGGCTGGGGGTATCTCCCACCTCTCTGGTAAGCCTGTTGCGTTGTTTCACCACCCTCACTGTAAATATGTCATCCTCATAACGAGTCTAAGTCTACCCTCTTTTGGTTAAAACCATTACCCCTATTCCTAACTCAATTTGGGTCACACTTAGAACTAATTTGTTCATCTCACACTGTATGCTGAAGACCTCAAGGTCACATCACACGTAGTAGTGCAAGTTTGCTGTGCCAGCACAGCAGTGGCCCTGCTATTCCAGGCTCCTCTCCCAGAAACAGCACATGCAGCAGCTCCTTTTACAACAGCTCTCAGCTAACACAGCTTTTCTGTACAACGCAAGTTTTGACTCTTGCATGCCCAAAAATTTCAGTAGGAACACAAAATTAATACAGAACAGTAGTTAGTGCTTTAATGCTTCAAACTTAAGGAGAGAGATTACATCCCCTTTTAAGGGGAATGGATCCATGTGTCTTGCAGTACTGCTGAAGACCTGTGCTAACCAGGGGGTTCACCAGGAGGGAAGAGCACCCCTTCAAACAGCTCTTTCCCACCCACCTGAGCTGGCAGGGAAGGGCAGAGCTCAGGGTTTCAGTGTTACTTGGTTACCCTCATTGAAAGGAGCTGGGCTTTGCTCAATAGCCATTGAGTACATTCCTCAGATTCTTTTCCTCTGTGCTTTGTAAATCGAGGTTGGAAGTTACTGCTGAAAGCACAAGAAGTTAAAAATCACCTTTTTCAACCTCCTGTCACCTCAGGGTACTTTTGTGATAAACTGACCCAGGCTTGAAGGATGAAGCACCTTTTATAGCCCCAATCACAAAACAGTTTACAAAATAATGAATTACTGACCTTACCATACTCTCAGCTGGCACTGTTAGGTCGGTAAGTTGCCGAGCCCACGGCCAGGAGCACAAGTTGTGACCCTGGTAATAAGAGTCCAGCAGTCACAGGTGCCAAGGGTTCCTTTGGTGCCCGCTGAAAGCAGCGTTTTAAAAAACAACATGGTACATCTCATCCACTGAAATTAAACAAGGGTTTTCCATGATTAAGAACTACATTTTCAGTGCTTACCTCCCTACTTAGAACAACATTAAAGCTCCCAAGGGAATTTAAAATTGAAATCTGGGCAGCCAGGACAGAACTCTGTCCTGCATTGATTCAGTGTGAAAATCCAGACGATTAAGGCAATTCACAGTAACTGCGATCCACAAGGAAGGCATTTTAAAATATTGACCCTGTAGTAAATATTTAACTATACCAGAAATGAAGAATAGTAAAACTGTTTACTAGAATTTCTTCTCTTCCAGAATTTTCTACTTAGGGCCAGCACCACACTCTAGAGGGCAAGACATTGATCACTGCTTATGATTCCATCCCTGCTCCAAGTGTAACAGGTCGAGTTCAAGCAGCACACCTTGGTAACATCCAAAGTCACAGGAAAAAGCCACCCTCCACTGCTGCTGAAAGGCAGCTGCTGTCTGTACAGCTTCCAGCTTCCCACTTATGTGCCAGAAGAACAGCAGCCCCTGGCAGAGGCAGGTGATCCCAAGTGCTAACTGAGGAAAGCCAGCTCTCCAAGAAGCAGGCACCACCGCCCCTGTCAGAGGAAGGGGCTGCAGGGCAGCACTGAGCTCCACAAGAAGTCAATGCCAAGTCAGGCCAGGAAGCAGAAAGCAGGATTCCTCCTGCCCCTCTTCAAGTCAGACATCATCCTCCCAGGGCTTTCCAAGCTGAGATAACTATTTCAATTTATGGTTTGCAATGTATATTTTTTTCTCAATTTTTGCTTCCAACTGCATATTTTTATTGGACTTCTTCCCTTAGTTATTTAAATACTGGCTTTAACTATCCCAGAGAATATTTGCTTCTGATTTTCTTGTAGATACTTAGAAAATGGAATCTATAAAGGAACAAAAACCCAGAAAGCTTTATTTTTGCATTCATTTAAAGGTTTTCACTTCAAAATTGGAGCTAAAAGAGGAAGATTTTATCCAAGCAAGTTTTTAACCAGAAAGCTACTATAAATTATGAGAGGACTGCTAAAGGTCAGCATGCTATAACCAAATTCCAGCCTGTTAAATTATTGCTGTAGTACGCTTCCAAGAAAATCTGTATTCAACATCTGCTTTCTTTACAGGAGATCATTAGGAACAGGCGGACAGAGTCAATCTCATTTGGCACTTACCTCAGGTTCTGAAAGGACAGATCTGTCCCTCTCTAGACACAGGACAAGATTAAAACCTGGCCTTTTTGGACTTGTTCACTACTGTGATGGTTTCAAGTTGCTCTGGAGTCAGATATTACCCAAAAATCAGCATTAATGAGGAAAACAGGAAGGCGAGCTGGAGACAAGCCAGCCCTGTGTCTCATCATTTACACTTGCTGCTGTTCAGACCAATTTTTTATCAAGTCAGAGCAGATTTCTTTTTATGACATAGCTGATGAAAAACTTCCTGAAAAAAAAATCAGTGGCTGATAGTCAAATTAGGAATGAGTGTGGATCCCAACATCCTGCTACTTCTGAAGAGGTCAGTACTCTAAAAACACCCAAATGTGAACACATGCACATCTCAAAGAGCTCTGCAATTATTTAAAATTATGGAAAACAACTGTTACTCCATAGGATGTGCTGAAACAAGTGTTTCCCAACACTGTCAATTTGTTTTTGTGAGACCAACACATGAAGTATGGAGACATCTGGATATTTCAAGGTCAGTATGGTTATGGATGCAAATGCAGCAGCAAAACCATGTTCTGTTCTGCAAAAGGACAGGCCTCTCTGGGCACCACCTGAAGCAACCAGACCAGAAGCATTGCACCTTTCTCCCACTCCTGTTGTTGCTTCCATCCTCTTCCCATCCCTTCCTTACCTCCTTCCTTTTTGGTTCCCTTCCTAATTCTGTCACAAACACAAGGCAAAGACTAAAGCAGATGCCTTTGGATGTGGTAAAAATTTTGAAAATGCTCAACCTCTATCAAGGCTGTCATTGTGTAAATATTTGGTACCACAAGTGGAGAAGAGTTTTCACAAGTAGAAATTCCAAAACTTAGAGGGGAAAAAAAACAACCAGAAAACAAAACCAAAGGAGCATGAGTATGCCTGGAACAACAACGTGCTTAACGTTTTGGGGCAGCCTGTGACCTACTGTACTTCCAGGAGCTTTTTAATCCCAGACTCAAAGAAGTAGCACTCATCACAGGAACCTGGTCCCAGGGCTGTTGGGACTTTGACTCAAGTATATTCACTATCTGCTTAAAGACTGGTCAAGTTACACAATGCAATAAACTGCAGAGGAACATTCAAACAGATTATCTTTACCAACCAAGGTGCCACACTGCTTTTCATAAGTTTTCAAAGGACACATTTCTTGTTTGCTTTGTTCTTTCCTTATAAGCACAATGTTATTATAACACAGACAATTTCAAAATGAGAATTAAAGCTGGGGTTAGTATATGGAGAAGTTTAGCTTACCATGGGATCTTTTTAATTGCTTGTTTTGTCTTCAGATCATTTATGACCTTTAAATAGATTTCTATTCCTCAGTTGACCCATATGCAGTATTTACTTACCCCCTCTAAATGACTATAGAGTTTATTATACCTAAGAATATTTTTGTAATAAATCTTGAGTTGTGCAGAACTAGTGAAATTTTGAACCCACATCATACATCCTGAAGTGTTTTCAGGAAAATATGGTAAAGAAGAATTGAGGTAGCACAGAACCAAGGGTGAACAGGTGAACTTCAAAAAAATTGGTAGGTCTTCATTTGATAGATGAGGGAGAAGACAAAGCAAAACTCAGGAAACAGCAGGGATGCAGAAAGATTTATTATACAGTTCTTCAAAAGACCAGTGATGGAAAGGGTTACCCACAACTGCACATGCCCACCAGGATGGGCCTGGTTTATTTTTCAGTGACAAGGATTATCCAAAATTAGTAGACCAAAACTGTACTGCTATTCAGCTGTGGCACAGTTACAGCTGCCCTACTTCATTAAGTAGCTGCTGAATTAGAGATTGTTTGACCCAAGGGTGACCATGGTTTCCACACACTACATTGGATGTAAAGCAGCCTTCCAAGGGGCCTCACATTTCCTTTTAAATTTGCATTGTTTTGTATGCTCCTTTGCTTTGTTTCTCCCTACAATGGAAAAGAGGGTTAAACCACCCCCTCCTCATTAAAACTAACATTTTTAATAAGCTAAATAAGAAAACCCCAAACAAACCCAAGCCATTTCACTGCTTCTTCCAGGCAAAAAGAGAAGCGAGATGTGACATTATGGCTTTAAATACAATTACCACTGTGGTTTACCCCCATAACTGGTCTTTATCTAAACGATGAGGTTGTTTGCAGTAACATGTCTCAAACAGAGCATTAAGGCAAATGAAATACATTAGCTTTAGATTTCAAAAGTTCTGTACAAGGCAGAGTAGCACAGCAGTGTACAGAAACAAGGACTTTCAGAAGAAAACAAGCATGAGGGCCTTGGGGACAGGACAGTCACACCTCACATTACCTTACAGGTCCCCTATTCAAATCCTGGGTCAGCAGCAAGAGTGATTGACATTGCACTGACCACATGAGCTTTTTGTGAAAGGAATATTGGTGCTTTTAGGTGGTTTCTTGTATCAAAAACAAGGATGTGATGAGCAGAAAGCTTGACTAATCCTTCACCCCTGTTGAAGCAGAGGTGGAGCAGCTTGGGAAGGCAGGATGCAGAAGCACACTGTTAGACCTGCTGTTTGAAGAAAGGTAAATGTAATGCCACTGAAAGGACTTTACTTCTTTCATGCTATAATAGAGAAGTTCAAATTCATGACCTTTGAAGAGAGATCCATCTGGAGGTTTGTTATTTTCACACAGATGAAACAATTACAAGGAATAACCTTTTCCTTTATCCCTCAAGGAAGTTTCAAGCTTAGTTAGCAACATCAGTTATTTCTATGGCAACAGACAGATATAAACACAGGATTATAATGTTCAACAAAGGATCAAGAGAAGGAAGAAATAGAACTTAAAGAGGGAAGTGTCTGGAAGACCTGTAAAAGAAGGTAGAAAGTTACTGGTTTTCTTAAAATGCATATTTCTTGTTGCTTCCAACAGGAATCCTATTAATATTATATATTTTTGGTAAAAATTTTAATTTAAAAAGGGAAAAAGACACAGGACTGTACGCTACTTTTCGCTGCAGGCATAATGGAGTCAAATATCTGGGATCACTGATACTTGGGACAGAGCATGACAGAGTGCCTGTTGCCCTGAGTGTTGCAGTTCTTTGATGTTTTCACTCTTCTGTAACAGTTTCTCACGCATTCTTATAAACATAGCCATGTTTTCCTAACTGTGTTCTATTGTTTGCATTCCTTTCTCCTGGGCGGAGATATTTGATGGATATTTCCTTTGACCAGTGTGATGGAGAGGTGGCAATTTCTCCTTCCAATCCCTGTGGTTTCTAGGAGGATATAAAATAAAGTGCGGGGTCGAGGGGGGGGAGGGGGGAAGTCCTGCCCAGTTTTTGGCCCACAGTTTGGCTCTGTCTCTCTTCAACGCGTGTCTGCATCTTTCTTTCGTGTCCAAAGTGCGACAAGTGCCTTGCTCGGACAGCATTGCAGCTCACAAAATTAACCTTATGCTGAAAAGCACATACTTTTATCCTGTGAATTATGCTACAGAGATGGAATCTCAAACACATACACACAGGTAAATTTAGAATTCTCACATACACTTAGGCACACTAAATGGAGATGAACAAGTAATTTAGTGTTGTCAAACCAAAACTGATGTCTGAGGAAAAGCACAGATACCTTTTAGAGTTTACTTTGCTGTGAGCAAAGTCACCATTCCTTTTTACCTGTGCAGCCATTTGCACCACTCCCAAATGTGATCACTACAACAGCAGCAAATCCTTTGCTGCTTGTCCTAGCATATATAACTGCACAAAGCATCACACAGTGCTGAACCAAGTTCTATATAAAAGGCAGGTATTTCCTTTCCTATTTTTCCCTTCCATTTTCATCAGCAGGGTCAACAGGACCTCTTGGCAGGGGGACCCAAGGGAGCAGCTGCCCCAAAGGGTGCCCAAGGGCCCGTCTCCACCACAGCCTGGCTGAGGACATGGGGCTGTTTCAGGAGAGCTGACCCCCAGCCGCAAAGTCTGTGCGGCAACCTGGGCCAAACACACAGGGCCAGGGCTCAGTCGTTATTCAGGTAAATTAATTTTGTGCAGGTACACCCAAACCAGTTCAAACTGCAGTTTGGATTGCTCTACAGCAGACATTTCACAGGAACATCTGTCTCCTTGGGTCCCAGCCAAAGGAGGAAAGGTTGCTTTGGGAGTTTTGTTTTCTTTTTTCAGATCAGCACTCTCACTTATTCCAGACACATACTTCTGTATGAGACAGGGAAAGAAAGGGAAAGAAAGGGAAAGCCCAGCCTGCACAGATTGGCAATGGGTCTAAGGCACAGCCCAATTAGAAAAGGGGTCTGGAAAGAGACAGGAACATGGGAAGCTCCCAGCAAGCAAAACACAAGTCAGGCCAGAAAGAAAACATTGAGCACCCATAGCTAAATCAGGGCAGGCCAAGAGAATGAGGGTCATTCCTCCTGAACTACAAGCAGTGAGGTCAGAAAACCCTTCAATTTGTAGAACTAGGAAGGAAGAGATGTCCAGCCCACTAAAGAATCATGCAGGAACATCAGCTGCAGGCAGAGGGCTAACCAGCCGCTGGACAGTTTGTCAGAAAGCCAAAAACAGTGATAGCAATGAAATAATTGAATAATGTTGCCTAGAATTAGGAGTGAAAGGAAAAACTATTAAGCATCTTCTGAAGATTTAAGTCACTATTTATTCTCAAAGCCAGGGAGGATTGAAAGAAGCACATAGTGCAGACAGGCCTAAAGGCAGGAAGGTCTCTGCATCCTTCAGCACCTTTGCCAAGAGAGATGCTATGGCTCATTATTCATTGGTAATATCCCACGACTCAGAGCACCTTATTGCTTTTAAAAATCCCCAGTGAAAGTTCCTATTTTGCTATCCAGGCACAAAAGTTGCCTTTTGGAAGTCAGGTGCAGAAGCCCTGCACAATGTCACAAGTCAACTGCATGCTGGCACGAAGATGTGACAGCAAATAGCACCAGGCAGAACAGACTGACAGAGCCCAGAGTCATCACTAACTTAGCAACAACAATTTGCTGTGTGCCTGGAGTTACTCTCATCACTTCTGAAACTTTAAAATTTAATCTATTTCTTTGTACATAAATAATTAACCCAGGAACTGATTTACTGTATGACTGTCAATGGATCTACAGTGCTTGCATGCTTTCCCTATCAAAACAATTCCAGTTGCAGCTAAGGACATAAGAAAGGATGACTGTTTCCACATCACTTTCCAAAGAAGTGGAAGCTGTCATAATATTTAACCTTTCCTCTATTCTCCCACCGACACGCACCCCACCCCACCCCGCCGCTGGTTCCCACACCCCAGATATGAAAGCAGATAAGGAGGCCCCCCCTCGCTGCTTCCTGATGGTGAGTCACGGCTCTGAGTCAGTCTTTGTGTTGCAGGGAACCTGGAAGACTTTGAAACCTGCTGTTGATTTTGGCAGAACCACCTCTTCTTGCTTTGAGGGTGAAACGGTTTACACACATCATTTTTGGTCTGAAAATAGCTGCTGAGATGCAAACAGCAAGAGTATGGCCAAATATTTTCTTGTCCTTGCACTGCAGAAGTAGAACCCTCCCTGTCCTGGGGCACAGCTGCACTACAGTGAGACACAAAATACCGGCTTAAACCCTGATGATTCGAGGAGAATGCACTCACAGGTCCTATTTCATGCACAGAAGGCACCACTAATTCATGACTTCTGATACAACCACCTCTAGAGCAACTGGTCACCTTTCAGTGATGACCAAGGAAGGTGTTGTCAGCTGCCAGATCTCTGCCTGCTCCCACAGTCAGGTGAGCTGAAGCCAAATAGCACCAATTCCAGTCCTGACCTTAGTCAACCAAGCTCCTTCCTCCTCTGTGTTCCCTGTTGCATTCCTTCTAGCAGGGTCAGGCCCACTCTTTAGCAGCTCATATTAAGTGGTTTTGCACCAGGAGATGCAGACAGAAGTGTCTTTTCATAAGCAAGGGTTTGCCCCAACTCGGTTGAGACATGCCAACAATGAGGGAAACTCTGGCAGAGACACCTCTCAAGAATCCCTGTGTGTCTCTGCCTAACCCTGCTCTGTCTCCACAGATCAGCACTTTGTAGTTATGTAGAAAAAAATCCCCTCATTCTTGGCAGAGAAAAGCTGCCATATTTTTATTAACATGTTTGAACATTACATCAGCTGCTCATCTCAAATATTCATCCACTCCCATGCCTACTTCTGTATCTGTTTTACAAAAGTTTTAATTAAATTAATTACACTTTAACATATATATTTTGATTTCCTTTTGCAATCATATTTCAGACATCTTTTGATCTCTCATTGTAATTCCAAACTACATTCCTTCCCTTCATGTCTGTTTGGTAAACACCTTTGCTTGGGCCAGATTCATTAGCATTTTAATTATTTTCTCACTCCAGGACTTGTCTGCTATCCCTTCTCCCCACAGTATGGCAAATTAGGCTATTTCTAGATTCAATCCTAAATTCACTAGAAAGTCTTAAAGCATAAGTATGACTGCATAAAGAAAACAGAAAAAAGTTTTCTGTAAAAAGTACAATTAGTTGCTACACTTCCTTTCAGAGTATAGCTATTGTTAAAGAAATTATTTCAAGGAAATTAGATTTAATATTCTTTAATAGAGGTTTTGCATGACAAGGCAAAGCAGCAGGAAACATGCCAAAGCACATGAAAGCAGTTCAAATATCAGTTGTAACAGTAATTTAAGTTTCCTTGAATGAGTGTTGAGAAAGGGCAATCTTTATGTGCTATAACTTAGGACAGATTTTAACCTTAATTTTTAATTTGATTTTGAGAGTAGAAAACAGCTTTGGTACTCTTCTCCCTACACACCTCTGTGAAATAGTTTCTTTAAAAATAACCTACCAAAAAACATAGCACTACAGGACACTTTTAACTACTTTTTCAATTCTACATGTGTTTATTTTAAAATTTGGCTACACTTTAAAAAACGAAGTGAAATGTTTCAGCTAACCAGAGATGTCCTTTCCCCTTTCCGAAGCCTGGTCAGCCAATCTAAGTAAAAAAAAAAAACCAAAACAACTAAAACAGTGTGCTCAGCTCTGCACATAAACAACTCCAACAATTTATCATGCCTCAGATCCTAAAAATTCAGGTACATGTTTCCCAGTTGGGACATTCAGATAAAAGTTCACTTCAATACTTTTAAGCTTTATTTTCATTGACAAAAGGACATGTTTCACCATGGGGAGGAAAAAAAAGGGTGTTAAAATTCTAGCTTTTCTCGAAGATTGCAGAGAAAGTCCTTGGTTTCACATCAAGTGAATTCAAGGCTATGTGAGGGGTAAGGGTCAGACCTACTGATACCAGGCTAAAACCTTCCAATGCTTTTACTTATCTCTGTATTTAACAAAGAAAGTCTATATGCAATGTTATCCTCATGGAGGGTCAAAGTAACAGCAGTTCACACCTTTAGCTAATTAGAAATGCCTCCATTAAACCACTTCACTCCTTTGCAGACAAATTCACTTAGAACAAAAGTTGTTATTTTAGCACTGAATTTGAATTCACTTCCAAACCAAAGACAAGCCACTTCTATTTACATGAGTCAAAACTAGCTTCAGATGAGCATTATATAAGCAACACTACAACAAACACAGTGTACAACCGGCTTTCCCAGGCAGAGAAGTTTTTATCTTGCTCACTTGTTTCTTATCCAAGAGGACCTTTTTTTTAGCATAAACCTCTCCTACATGCCTTCAAAATGCACCTGTTTTCCGCACTGCCAGTATTGTGTGAGCACTGTGAACATTGCACCACCCCTGTACCCTCTCCTGACATCAGCAGGTATCTTGAACTGGTCTCTCTGAACCCCTCAAGGATAAACAAACAGAGCAGGATCTGCTATTACAGGTCTGAGGCTGCAATCACTCCCAAACACGATTGCAAGCAGAAATCCTGTTCTTGTGCAGTGTTTTTCCAATTTATACCTCTAAAATACTTCAAGTAATTTCCCAGATGAGACTAATGCAGGGCAGCAAATAGCACATACGAGTCCTCTGAGGTCCTCATAGAATTCATAGTCTGAAATAGGATGTAAAAGCAACACAGGAGTGACCAGAAGAAAGACAACATCACTTCCCACAACTGATAAGCTCTTCTCAGTTTGGCCTGCTACATCCAATCCTGCTTTCCTAATGCTTTTTACAGGTTGCAGAAGTCTTCTCAAGAACAAGCATATCTGATTTCACACAGGCACCTGTAAATGTAGGGCACTGATATTGGGTATCTGTGCTACTTCAGCAGTTTCAACTGACTCCAGAAAGCTTCTTTGGAGCCTAACCTTTCATTATACAAACAGGACAAAAACAAACTCAGCAGGATACTGGTGCTTCTATTTATGAAAATAACCCACTATGGTTTAGTATATGGTCCAACATATCACCATATAAATCCAGATTTCATCTGAAAACATTTACATATGGTTAAACTAACTGGGTGGTTAAAGTCTAACCATTATTATTCTAATGTTAACTTTCGATACAGAAAGTGGGGAAACAAATGGAAAAAATAACTGAAAGACTGTTCAAGAACAGGAAAAAGAATAAAAAAGAGTGAAGAAAAAATGACAGTGGAAGGGGAAAATGCCAAAACTGGAGGCTGCCACAAAAGGGAATTTCCCTAATGATAATGAATGCCAGAATAAGCTGGTAAGCAACATCAACAAGAGACAAGGTGACTTCTTGTGAGTTTGAGATTCTCACACTTCTGGCAAATGGAAGATTTTGGTCTTCAGAGCCCCAGGGCCAGCTCAGAGGCTGTAGTATTTTGAGACCAAAACTTCTACTGAGTACCTGCACATAAGTACTGAGCATACCCCAAAACTGAAAGACTTCTCAGTTACCCCTTAGGAAATCTGCCTCACACATACCCCTCAAAATACTGTACATTTTACCCAAGATATAAATAATGTGAAGTACTTAGGTGGAAATATTTTAAATGCTTGGAAATGACAAGGAGAGTTCCATACACTACAGGCAGAGAGAGGAGTTGATTTTGCAAGAGGCTGCCTTATCCCAGAATGTCTATGACTCCTCAGCCTCGCTGTTGGGATCCCTTCAGCACAGAAGGCAACTCATGGATGAGTAAAAGAGATACATTAATAAAGTCAGACGTGGTTTTTCCAGCTCTCACTTCTCCTGCAGGAAAAAATACATGTGATATGAAAAGCACCATAGTTATACTTTTGCATACCCAAAGTGATTTTGCAGACTGTGGTTAGCTTTGTCTAAAGATGCTGTTTACTTCAGATCCTTGCGAAATTTCACAGGATTGTCATGCTAACTAGGATGTCTTCCAAGCTGAAAAAGCACCTGTGTCAAGAGACTTCCCCAGTGCAAATCAGCAACATTAATACCATTGCATACTACTGATGTGTAACTGGCATCCATAAGTTTCTCATATCTTTTCACTAAAACATCAGAAATCCTCTTTTGGGGCCAGATTCCATAAGCTATGGATGTCATTAAAGCATGTCAACTACCACTGACAGGATCTGGCACAGATTCTTAATTTGCAGTGGGAAGGTAAGTGCTTACAAATAATATTCTTCTGCTGCAATATGCAAGTTTCATATCTTTAAAAAACCAAAATCTGAGCAGAAATAAGACCTACACCCATTCGTTCATAACTTTCCCTGCATTATTTGCTGTATTCTATTGTTCACAAACAATAGAGATGCTTACAAATATATTTTTGTGCAAACCCTTTGTGATAAAAATAGCTCCTTTCACAATTCACATTGAAGGGCAGCAGGATTCTTGCTTCTGCTTCCAAATAAACACACACATATTTGAGCAGGTCTTGCTGCCATGCTGTTTTCCTCCCTCTAAACACTGACACAGAGGGAGATAACTGAGCTGAAGGAATGAGCTTACTGCTTTGCATGCACACACAGCAAAAATGAAAAGTAGGTTGTTTGATGTTGAGGGTGAACTGAATTGATCCAGGCATTCCTTTCCAACACTATCATTTATGACAAGCAGTACGTAATATTGACCAGTGAACATACAATAATAACATAATTATCTTTCACTTAATCAATTACCTCCTTGTCATTTGCAATCCAAGTTCAGGAAGTGGCACAGACTCAGGAGGGCAAAGGGTTGCAATTAACAGGCACAGCTCACTGCTAGAACTGCATTAACCCTCTACAGGTACATTTTTAGATGCAACAAGCAGCCAAGCACAGCCCACAGCAGTAACCAGAAGAAGACTACATTTCTACATTCATTAACATTTGTGAAGTTACTCATTAAATCCTGAGTCCAGTGTTGTGAACCAGTCTCATGCTTCAGCAGACTGATGATCCATCAGCTCCTGTTTACTGGGATCTTAACCCTAAACAGAAAGCAAGCCACACATTTTATATTCAATAAGGAACTTCCTTCCTCACCTTGCCAATTCCAACTTTGCACTGGAGAAAGAGCCACCACCCAGACTCCTCTCAGGCAAATACAGCACAACCAAGAACTCACGTGCAACTGTCTCCAATAACTGGCATTGTGGAGGCCAATTCAGTTCCAAGGCCAAAAAATCCTGCTAAGTTTTCTATTAACAATTTTGTTAGCATTCCTGAGTGTGCTTCTCAGGGAAATATTTTATCAGAAAACTACTCTGCCTTAATCAGCAGGTGGGGAAAAGCCACATCCTTATTTGGTACAACCATATCAATCACATCTCAGCATATTCAGTGTAGATACTATTATAGTAGCTACATAGAACCTCTTTTGAACAGGGAACAGATTAAAAATGTCTTGAGAAAATAATTTCTTGGGACTGACTCAAGAGAAGCATTAGTAAGATCCAATAAATTTAAAAAAAATCATCCTAGGGCTTAGCATACCTTTTGTTTACAGGCATTGTGCCATGAGGCTGAGAGTGCTGGAAACCAACAGATATGGCACAAAAGAGACTTTAGGCCTTAACCACAGAAGAGAGGACAGGGAAGGATCTTTGCAATTCCTTGTTTAGCAGTGAGAGCAATCACTCACCACACAGGAAATCCAGAGTCCAAAAACATTCTTCCAGATTCAGAAAGGGGTCCTTTGCACCAGCAGGGAGAATATACCACAAAAAGGTACCCGAAAGTGCTTTCCCTCAGCCTGCACATGTTCCCTCACAGATGCTTTCATCCCTCAGCCAGGGATCCAGGTTCCTGGGCAGGTTCCACACAAAGGTAGTTTCTAATCCCACATGAATCAGATCATCACATCCTTGCCAATTCCTTTCATTTTTTGAAATAGCAACAAAAGAAGTCCTCCTAGACCCTTTTCTAAATCCCTGTTTCCCCACCTATAATCACTTATTCAGAAGAGTACACTAGTGACAGCTCTTTGGCAACTCAAAGGATGAAATTATGCTTGAATTGAAGAATTACAGTTTCTAACTTCCCCCTTTTCTACTGTAGAGCCAAACTCCTCATTGTTTTAATTTAGAGGAGAGATTAGTACCAACTGTGTTTTGCCTCTTATCTTTGCTCAACAAAAAGTTATATAATGTTTCAGGAAATGAGTTCAAGTGAATACAACCATCTTTTTCACAGTACTAAATGCTTAAAAAATATTCTGGTTGCCCATTCCTGCAGCTTATGTTTATTCAAAACAGACAAGGCACAGGCGGTAAAGAGCAAAAAAATCCCTGAGCTGTAGTACGAAGAGACCCACCTAGGGTTATAAGTTATTTTCTTGTCTAACATTCCTACAGCTCTGTAAAACTGCCAAAATAGGTGTCACTTAGGACAGCAGCAATTTTTGTGATCATGCTGGTCTACCAGCATCTCTGTGGAGATATTCACAAATTCAGCTTTGAGACAGAATTATTATTTCACAGGCATATTAAGCATAATGTTAAGAAAACAAGTAATCTCAAAAGAATATTGATATAAATGACACAAATACATCCTACCATAGGGAAGATCTCTGGGTGTTTCAGGATGTATGACTAAGAGGCAAGATAGAAGAAAAGGCAGCTAAAGGGAGCATGGCGAGTAATCCCATACCATTGTTTTGAAATTAATGTTTATCAGTTTTCCATGAATCACCAACTGCACTTTAAATACCAGTGTCTGTTTTCTTCAAGTCTATAAATACACCCAGTTTTATTTGCCTCTTCCAGAGAAAGCTGTGAAAAGGGTGACTTTTGCTCTTAACATATAGCATTGATGAAGAGTTGTCACAGGACTGCAAGAATAGGTTTTGCTTTTTTGAGATGTGGATGACAAAATACTGCTGTACACTGTCACATACCCTTCTGGTGGACAACAGCCTTATCGGTCTGCTTGATAATAACACTCAAAGTTTTTTTGACTAGACTTTTTTCCTTCTAATGACTCCTGCCTACAATACATCACTGGTTATATTGGTTTGTGTTTTGTAACACTTTGTTACCTCCCAAGCTCAACATGATCACCAGACCAATACGTTTGAAAGTTTGAATCTGCATAAATCCATTTCAGTTAGTGGAGCTATAAACACTTTTGCTGGCTTTTAACAAACATCAGTTGTCTTGTACTTAGAGCTACATTCAGATTTTTCCTCTAAGTGAGAAGAGTGGAGCAGCTTGTGCACTGTTACACAGCAGAACCAAGCAAGTGATCAGTCCTTTCCTACACACTTTCTTACAAGGAGGAGGAGTGGGAAGAGTCAAACTACTGAGCAGTATAAACACAGAGGAGCTGCTGAAGAGCAGACTTCTGTCTCAAACACCAGGACTACTCACTTCCTTCCAGACTTCAAAGAAAATACAAAAAAAAGTAGTCTTTGATCTTCACTAAGATGCCTTTCCCTCGCAGTGCGATGAACCTGAAGTCCACACAGCAACTATCTTATTCAAAATTATCCAAGAATTTGGACTAATGTTTCTTTGTCAAACTTTTAAGCAGAAAACAAACAATTCTGTGCACAAAAGAGCAAGTTAAGGAACCTGTGCATTCCAGTACCGATAACAGGAAAAATAGATATGGGACTACATTTCTAGTGTTATTTGGGTCTTTTGATACATTTGTCTATTTTCTAAGCACTGTGAAGTGACCCTTAATATGTCAACCTGGCATATCACAGAGCAAATCAATAATACTGCACTGCATTTTTTTGGTTCAGGTTAGATCTTCAAAAACCTGAAGGATACTTTGAACACTGATGAAAGGATGCTGTATTATCCTGTGCTCTATGTGCTATGTAGGAGACAGCCACTACAACCTAGGTGGAAATGTAAGGAATTACAAGAAGACCCTACTGAATTGTAGATGGTTTTTTTTTTCCATGGATCAATAAAATTTCCAAACAATCAAAGGTTTTGAAGAAAGAGCAACATACTGTGTACATACTCTGAAAAGAGTGAGATGGCAGTTGTGCAATACACATACCTAAAAGGCTCAAAGGAAAAAAATTCAAAGGATATATTTATGCATTTCCTTTTACATTACTTTATGAGAAAAAATAGGTTATTAAATATTTTAGAGTTGTGTTCTGTACCAAACTCTATCTGTTTAGAGTTATATTAAGTCTGAAGTTTTTGAAGGGTGGTTATATTTGTAATAAGAATGGTAACTTGACAGTATAACTGCTTTTCATTAGGAAACCTATGTGGATTAAAGCGGACTTTTGGAGAACAGACCAAATGCCAGCACTTTCAGACTGCAGCTATCCCTGTTCCAAGAGAAAAAGCACAGGGATAGCTTTCCTTCCTGCTGTGGCTGTTGGAAAGTTGTGGGGTTTCTGCATTAGTCAGCATAAGTAGAACTTGTTTTTCTCATTAATTGCACCAGCAGGGTATATAATAAACAGCTGCCTCAGAGGAAACAAGAGTGAGAAGGGATAATGCAAAAAGAGAGTCCAGTGTAATGAATAAAGTGGTTCTGTTTCACCACGTTCTTTCTTTTGCTGGCATATTTGAACAGAAATAAAAATCTCAGAATGCATACAATCACTAACAGACTGGTGGGATCTGTATTTCCAAGGCACATTATTTAGCCCACAGATGAATACTGAATGCGTGTTCCTGTCCCAAAACTTTGCAGTCTCAGTGCAAAATCTGAGGCTATTATTCAAAACAGCCTTTGAGGGGGAGTTTCTAAGATTAAGACAAGGACACAGATTCTTCTCAGAGGGCTGCTTGAGTAGGGGTGTGCAGTCATGGTCCCTAAAGAGAAACACCCAAATACAGACACAAGGAAAAGGGAAATGTCTTCTTTCTGAGTTACCTGATTTATCAGGAACATAGTTTTCCCATTTCAGAAAAAATTAACATTTAGTATTCAGAACAACTTAGAGATTAAACGAACTGAAATGCCCTCCTACCTTTGTTGTTTATTTTCTTCCCTTTCCTTCAGCTGCTGTACTATAAGAGCTGCTGGAAATGGCAGATTCTGCTTCATATGCATATATACTTCTATAAACAGTGATACAAAATCCATGTCCCTCACCCTAGATGCAAGGAATTTTTTTTCTTTCTTTGAAATGAAAGCTTTTACAAGAAATCTTAATGGGAAGTAAAAAACACAACTTTCTCCTAGGAACCACTTACACATGAGAGTCAAACATCAAATGCATTTTGTTCATGGAATTACAATTAAAGTTTCAAAGAGAGGTCTCCAAATTAATTCGAGTGTATTAGACAACCAATTTCTAATACAACCCAAGTGTGCTTTAGCTGTTTCAAATAATACAGCATAAGTATACAGTTCAAGACCTAAAGTGCAAGTTTCATACCCATAAAGAAAGGGGATTCACTTAGGAAACCAAATTGTGAATCTTTTCACTACCTTACATTTTCTTTCCAAAGCATTGGAGATGTTCAGCTTTCCTTCTGGGAAGGATTGTGGACAGCGTAAGAGCAGAAAAATACCAGGGCTGAGAGGAACACTCTACAGCATCAGCTAAGAAGGGGACTATGCTCCCTGGC
>VZRZ01000277.1:994977-1006915 GCA_013398175.1 Climacteris rufus | reverse complement strand
TGTGGGGGTTACAGATGGGGCTGATCAAGGTCATTAAGGTGGAGCAAGGGCTCTGGCAGATACACACTGTTTGCACTTGGAAAATTACATTTCCAGGCTCCATCTTGACAGTTTTTCAGGGTATTTTCCTTGCTAGTGTAGGTGACGATGCTGCTTTCCTTACCATGGCAATAAAAGTCACTGAGAGGGAAACTTTCAAATAGGCCAGAATGTTTTAGAAGCATGAATCTTGGTACTTGTCAGTGAAAGTTGTACTCCTAAATATATCCCTTATATACATCGATAAATCTCATCCAGAGTGGAAAAGATTTCCAGAAAGGGGCATGAGAGGATAGAGCCTTAAGGCTATTTCTTTTCCCAGTGAAATCCCTCTGTCCTCTCTTGAGAACTGCCAAATCTTAGGTCACTCAAATGAACCAAGCTGAGTGCATACACACAGGCCATGCATCAGTATAGCCACAGCAGCCAGAGAGAATGACAATGAAATGGCAAAAGAATTGGAAGGGCATGATTTAAAGGAGAGAGGAAGAAACCTTGCTCCATGGGAAGCGATTTGCCCTACAGAAGAGCCTCGTGCTCTGCTTGCCCTTGGCTTTTGTGCTGCAGTCGGGCCATTGTGGCCACTGGCTTTGCTGGGCGCATGCTCCGCACACTGTGGGCCTTGTGTGACCAGTGTAGTCCTTGGGCTGCCTCGTGCAATGTTTGGCATTTCCTGGCCATCATGTCCTTTGTACTGCTAAAATAGGCTATGCTGTCTCTTTTTAAAACTGTCCCTCTCTCACTGTGTTATTAAAATAACATCAATGTCCCTTCAGTCTATGGGTCAGTGGTTAAATCTGCTGTCAATTACCAATCAAAATGTGAATGAAACGAGGAACAAATGGGCTAACTTCATGAGTGTTGTTTCTCTTCTTCCCCCAGATAATAATACCTTAAAATAGAATGCCTTATTAACCACAGACCTGAAGGTTAATAAGTACATCAACAAAACAAATGTAGTAAATTAAAACAATGCATTAACATTCATTAGTATTTCACTGTTGATTCCCAAACATGCTGCTATTGCTATTGTGCTATTATCAGGCAATAATTGTTATGTCAAAAGATAGGACCCATATGGTTCAACGAGTTCCTCTGGGAGCTTCTGCTGTATGAAAGTCAATCAAAAATACGATTCTATAAGAAAAGATGTGGACACGAGAGAGTTGCTGTCAGTATATGCAATCCATGTGAGGGCTCAAGTGACTGTTTTAAATAAAAGTTTTTAAATCTAGGGAAAAAAGGGTGAGAGTTAGAAAACCAGTGGTAAAATCAATAGATTTGTTCACAACATGGAAAGCTTGAATGCCAGTCTTTGCCAGACTGGACCCTGTTATCCCAGCAATAGAAAATACCCTCTAGCACTTCAGGAAAATTCGAACTTTGTATCCATTTTCCTACCCATAATAACTGACCCAGGTGACCTAAACCAGGCTGTTTTGAACAGCATTTATCCTCTGAATCACCCACAATCTTTAGGTGAGGCCTGAATAAATAGAAGGTGGCTAATGTAATGCCCTGAATATCCCAGCTGAAGTTGTCTGTCACCCAACACTAAATCCTGTCTTACAACTCAGCTCCTCATGGTAAACAATTAATCCACATAATTAACTTCTAATATGTCATAACATAAGAGATGGACAAATATCTTGGCTACTTCTTCTCCTTCAGTTGCCCTTGTTCTCACTTATCTCCTGGCCATCCTGCTGGAAGGAGTCAGGACACGCCAACAATACTGTGCCTTGGGTTTCAGTGCCATCTGATGTCCAGCTGGAACCTGTGTGCTCCAAAAGTGCTTTTGTGGATGGTTCCCTGCACAGCGCTGTGGCACCTGGCTCTGGGCAACCCCATGTTCACCGTGGTCATGTGCCTTGTGCTCTCTGCAGCCTCACTGTCTTCTTCTTTCCCTGTGGCTTTGCCTCCTCACCTGTTCTTCTGCAACTTTTCCCTGTGCCCAGGAGCAGAGCCAGGTGGGGGCTGGCTTGCTTTGGCTTCTTGTGCCTCCGGCCGAGCCACAGCCTGTGCATCTGCCAGCAGCCACTGCTGTTACCTCCGGCTGACTCGTGCTCCACAGAGAGCTTGTTCATATCACTCTTGGTGATTCATAGGGTTTGGGGGGCCATACAAATGAACAGAAGCCATAACTGTAGGGTCTTGGAACAGCACTCAGATTACATCACTGTGTTTGCACATCTCCTTCACAAGTTCATTATACATTTCTGTGTGCTCCTGGGTTCACTGTTTTAATAGCACGAGCTGTTGTGCCCAGCTCTATCTCGCTGTTCTATCTGGCAGTTTGTATTTACCAGGCACACACGGGCTGGGAAGGGTTGCGTAAGCTGGTTTCTATGGCAGGTTTCTATTCACCATCTGCTTGACTGAAAAAATATCTTTTTCAGTTAGCACACTGGGTCTGGTGTTTGCATCTTTTGTTTCCTTCCAGATGCAATCTCAGAAACACAGGAGGGGCTGTGAGGCTTCGGAGGGGAGGAAAGGCCTTTTGAAACAGCTCTTTTACCCAGCTAAAAAACACATTGTCCCCGCTTGGACACTGCAGGAAACAACGTCCTGAAAAACCACTTTCCCTGGACCCAGCTACTTTCTGTGGCACTGCTTTATCATAAAGGAGATAAAACTGTAAACCTCTTTCTATATATACCTTCATCCTGTTTCTGGCTGGTTTCCTAAGGAAACTGGGATCTGTGCTCACCATCACCTTGTTCTTCTCCTTCCCGAGCTGCTCTTGAGCCTCTGATTTATTTCTGCCCCATTTAGAATTGGAGGCAGAAAATTAATTCCCACATTTCACAGAAAAGCGGAGAGGCCTATTTATGACCTCAGTAAGAGATGTGGTGGAGTGAAAGCCCATCCCTTGCTAGAAATTCAGCAGGTCACTCTGGGAAGGCATGTTCTGAATGCTGTTTATGAAAAATTATTTAAAATGGAACTTGCAGCTCAACAGACACAAATACAAACAAGCAAATCCATAGGAAACTGCTCACAGGACTGCCCTTTTCCAGCAAGTCTCTCTGGCTAAGAATATCAAGCAGCAGCAGGGACTGGACAAGCAGAGCATCTCTAGAAGGGCAGGGATAGGCAGCAGCAACAGTGGCACAAGTGATGTGTGGTGAGATGTGTATTTCTGGGTGACAGAAAACCACAGTCCTCAAGAGGAAAGGTTTTTACTTTCCATGGCTGCATGAGGCAGTGCAAAGGGCAGGCTGTGAAATCATGGGTGAACAGCCAGAGGAGCTGAGGTCAGGCACACACCATATAAGTCCCCAAAGCAGTCCCAGACCTGGGGTTCATCCAGTGCCACGGATATTGCCACACAAGGGGGATCAGCAGAAGAAGGGCTGCTGATTCAGTCCAGTGAGAGTTTCTGTGAGCAGCCTTCCAAGGGCCCAGCTGCACGAAACAGGGTGTGCACGCTACCACAGCCCCTGCTCTGGCAGCACTGGGTGTTGCCCACACACCACCCCTTCCTTCTATTCAGCGTGGGGAAGGCATTGCCATGCACTGGTGCCTGGCAGCCCGCCGCTGACACGAGGGACTGGCAGCTTTGTCAGCCCAGCTCCTGGAGGAGAAAGCTAAACTGGGTCCCAGGTGTGTTTTCTGGGATAGAATGGGACAGCTGTGGGGAGGAGAGGTGTGCCAGTTGCAGTTCCCCCATGGTGGCCCGTGTGTTGGCTCAATAGACATGTCACCAGAAAGGTGGCCCCCAAGGTGATGCACAAAGTGCTTCTGAGACCCAAGTTATCCCTTGGGATATGAAAGAGTATGGATGCCACTATGCCCTTTAGCCATTCACAGGATGTAAGGCAGCCACAGCTGTTCTTGAGCACATCCCACTGGCAGCTGTAATTCACTGTCAAAAGTATGCAAGGACAGTTGGATCAAAAAGTGTTTTCTTCTCATATGCTGTTCCCTCAGCCATGGCTCACTTTGCTGGGAGAAATATTATATGCTTCAAGCACAGCACAGATATAAGGCTGAATATTTTATCTTTAAGCTGTAATAAACTAATTTTTTAGAGGAGAAAAGCTATCAGGGTAGCATCTACTCTCATGGTCTGCAGTTTTAAAGCAGGGCGGGCATATACCTCCTGCAGGATGTGTAACCCAAAATTTACTTTGAGGGTTATAGCTTGTTTACAAGGTTCAGCCAGAGCACAAAGCACAAAGAAAGCATCTGGCCACAATTCCTTTGTGCACTTTAGCAGCCTGCAAATGAGATTTATATATATTTATAAATTTACATATATTTATAAAGAAAAATAAGCAAAACATCTTTGAAAGGAAAGCTTTCTGTCAAAAAATTCTGACTGCCCATCAGCAGCTCCCAGACTGTGCTCTGTGTTTCTCAGTCTGCTACTCACTGAAGCTGTAAGCTTCCTACCTCAGGAAGTCAGGTTTTAGGTTATAGGTACACAAATAAGGCAATAGAATAAGTTTTTTTAAAAAAAGTAAAATGGGAAAAATAATGATGCTACAGTTAATAGACTGATCCACTGCAGAGACTCCCATCTGCCTTGGCACGGTCTGGAGGAGGCAAACATTGTAATCTGAGCCACACATGCTTTAGTCAACTGCTTTATTTCCAGCTCTGGTTAGGATAATTGTGTTCTGTATGAAGAAATAAGAGTGAAGTCTTGAGGACCAGAACATTTAAACACCACATTTATGTGTATTTATGTGGAATAATATATTAAAACCAGTTCTGTCCTTGATATGCTAGAGGTTGTTGACCTCTGTTTATATGAATCATGGGGTTAGGCCAGAAATTACCTTTAAGGGAAAAAAAAAAAAGAAAGAAACCACCATCAAGATGAAAAAAACGTCCTTATATCCCACAGCTATTCCTTTTGCAGGAGTAAGAGGCTAGACCTGCAGTCACAGTGAGGGTCTGTCAGTCAGCAGCTGCCAGAGCTGCTCCAACAACAGAAGGTACTTATTACATGTTCACCCAGACACAGGGCCTCCTACAGCATTTTTTTACACCTTTCATGGAAAGCTTGGAATGAAGTGGAATTGTAAATGTTGTGCTTGGGCAGTGGGATCACAACCTAGGGAGATGTAGATGCTGGTTCGGGGCCACAGTGCCCAGGCATGCAGAAGGTCTGGAAAGGAGGGCTTGGATATAGCTGTTCTTCTTGGGAGGATCATGCCACTATATCCATCATCTGCTGGCCAGCAAAGCTTCCTCAAGGAGTGTTCATTTTGTCTCTGAGAGGGATTATCCAATTCCCACTGTCTCCTACATATAGTCTATATATTAGATCATCTGTCATGAAAGATTTAGTTCTTCACTGTTGGTTTCTGCTTTGTGAGTTAGCTCGGTGCTGAAACCAGTTTTCTTTCAATTCTGCAGAAAGACTAGCACCTCAATCACACTAAAATTATTGGTATATAAAATACTACAGTGAAGTTCAGTCTGAGGTGCTTCTCAGGCTCTTTCTTATTAATCTTTATTTAAATCTGAGTGCATATATTTTATATTTAGTAATTACTACGTGGCAGTTTAAGGCAGGTTTTTCTTCATTTATGATGAATTCTACCTTCTGATACACAGGTCTCATCCAAACAGGTTGAATCATTTTGGTTTTGCTATCTTAAATCTTTGTTTTCTAATAAAATTTTATTTTTAGTATGGCTTTCACCTTCTCAAGTCTAAAAGCATGCAATCTTTACTTTCTTCCCAAATATTTTTGGTAATTAATTCAATGATATGAGTAGTCATGTATACAAAACAAGATTTGCCTGCACCCAAACCCAGGTGGAAGTGCCAGCCCTGTCCAGAGCATCCCCAACTAAGACAGAGAACAACAGCAAGGAAAATGCAGAAGCTCCTTGGCTATCTCAGGGCTCTTGCTGAGCAAGATCCTGGCAACATCCGCTTTCATTGTCTGCTGAGTTGCTTGATTTGGGATAAGATAGGTATGCACAGGGTACTTGGTGTACAGAAAACTATTGCTTGCTTTTATTCATGATATTTGTGGCTTTGGTTTCCTTTGCAAGGTCCAGCTTGCAGACAGCTCTGGCAGATGAAAACCACCCTGAGAACAGGGAGTGTCTATGTCAAATCTGTGTCTGGCCAGACTGAAGGAGCAACTCCTGAATAAAAGAAAGAAATGCTTAAGTACCTGTGCTGCGAATAAAAGTACAAAGTTCATTTAAATAAAAACTCCACTTCTTCCTGAGAAAATTATTGGAATTAATTCTGGAAACATGTTAGAGAATAGTGGTCAAATCCTTCTAGTGGTCAAATCCTTCTAGAATTTTCCCATGACATGGTGAGGGAGTTTCAGCAGGAGTAACAGGATATACAAGTGCATCTGTAAATATGCATCTGTAAATGAATGACCTACAAGTTACTAGGTACATCGTGGACTGAAACAAAAGAGCTCAAGCAATGTTTGATGTTGGCTTTAAAGCAGATTTAAAATAAAATGGAGCACAATTCTGAAGAAGAGTTCAGCAAAACCATTTTCATATATCACACAGACTAGGTTTTACTCTCTAGCTTCCCAGAAGGGTCAGGGTTTCTCTATAATTTCCAGGGGAAATCACATGTCTTTTGGCAAAAAGGACGGACCTCACTGTGCAAAGGAAAACAAACTTTATTCCCCAGGGAAAGGTTAAACAAAAATTCTTCTCTTAGAAAACATATACAATCTTCAGATATTAACAGAAAGAGGGAATTATAGCTACAATAAAAATAAACCAAGAAAACAAATAAAGGAACAAACATGTTTTTCTTCTGGGGAAAAAAGAAATCCTGTTCAAATAATGAAGGGAACTTAAAGCCCTTTTTTTTTATTTATTTTTTTTTAAGGGTTTGAGCAAGTGGTATCTGTTCTAATTTCTCCCATTCATAATTTGACTATGGACATCTCTTTTTTTTTTTTTCCTGCTTGCACATAATTGGCTCTGTCTGCCCCAACTCTGAAGTCCACACGTATACAATCAGCCTCTGTGAATCAGTAGAATGTGACAAGCAGCTCACTTTTATCTTTCAAGGCCAATGATGTATGAAGCCTATATGTTAAAAAGCATTAAAATGTGTCCAAAACCAAAACTGATCCTACCATATGTTTTGAAGCTTTCACCACACAGTACCACCAAGTAAGAACACATTTTCCTGCCTAAGGAGACAATTTTTCCACATCAGCTTAGTGCCTCTGTTGTTTCAGCAGTAGAACATTCATTGTGCTTCTTAACCTTGTTTCTTCCAGGCATATATGTTCACTGCAGTTTGTCAGCTACAGCATTGTTTTTGGAGCCTGAAACCTGAGTGCTTCCCAGGAAGCCCATAATGGCAGTCATGCTCTAGGTCATGCTTATCATGTGTGAACCATTTCATTGGGTCTTTAATACTGATTAACCAACAAAATAATAAATTAGATTTAAAGGGAAATCTTTGGGGAGGAAAGATTCAATGTAATTACAACAACCTATCTTGGCTATTTCTTGTATTAATACTAAGATTCTGCATTTAAACAAGCAATCTTTGTCCTAATAATTAAGGTCATTTGTCCCTACGGGTTATTTCCTGCCTGAAACAGTCTGGAGCTGTGCTGGGCTGAGCCAGTGGGAGTGGGAACAGAGACAGCTTCTCATCACAATGCTGCCTATCTCCCATGCAGGAATTCACCTTCTTCCCAACAGAAAAACCTTGCTGGGTGATGATGATGCTAGGTTTCACCTGCAGTGTGTTCCTTAATGCCATGAACATCGGTAAGGACCCTAGGGGGGAATGCCAGGGGGCATGCCAAGCTTCTGGGGTGTCAGGAGGAAAACCTGGAGAGTCTCAGAGCAAAGCAATGGAGCAGGACACGTGTGCAGCTCCTATTGCCTCCTACAGTTCCTCTGGCACCTGTGGGCTGACAGATGAGCCTCACAGAAATGCTGGAACAAGCCAAAATCTCTGTTCCACTGTCCACTGGCATATATGACTATTTCTGGCCTCCCAGACTGAAATGCCCAAATGCCACTTGCCTTGCCTCCGTCTTTATTTTGTCAAGGATCCCGTGTGGGAGATGTGCATGTAAAACACATAAAGGCATTTGAGGTATTCCCATAAAGCCTACACCAGTATTCCATAAAAAGCTGGGCAGACTGCCAGCTTTCCGTGCTCCTTTGTGAAGAGGATGGACTTAGTGATCTCTCAGGATGCTTTTTGAACTTCCCTTCTGTGCTGATGCTTATAATTCCAGGACCTTCACTTCTATTTGCACTTTTTCACTAGAATTATGCTTATGCCTTTTGAAAGAAAACTGCTCCGTAAAGGTAGTTGTGTTATTGTTATTTCGGTTTTTATTATTAACTTAAGAACTGGTGACAAATGAGTCGTAGCTCCTCAGGAATGCAAATAATGTTTTCACTTGGGACTAAGATGGCCCAAGCAGTATCTGCAAATGAAGGAGAGGAGCAAACCAGTCACAGCAGAGAAACAGCAGCAGAAAAATATGAACCTATTAACTGCAGCACCACCAAGTGTCAGCATTGAAAACACCACATATGGGGAAAATATCCAATTTCTACAGGAATTGCAAGAGCAAATATCAAAACAAAACAAAACAAAAAACACACCAAAAAACCCCAAACAACAACAAACCAAACAAACTTGTTGACATCTGAATAAAAACAGTCTAATTTTAAAAATTTTTGAAAGTCTGTGTTGAGGTCTGGACCTGTAAGTCTACTTATGAGTGTCCAGATCCATTATGTTCTGTCAAGGTAATATTTGTATTTTTAGAAAACAAAATATATTTCCAATTAACAAGGGAATAATTTAAATAGAAATTTAGATTTAAAACTTTTGAACAACTTAAATGGGTTCATATTTGTTAACCACATATGCACAAGCACACCCCCAAGTATTCAGCTGCCATCGTACGCTGCAGTGTGTGCAGGAGTCGCTGCTTTTGGGGGGGTCGGGACCTGCTTCACGTAACAGGCACGAGCACAGCACATGGCCACTGCCACGGGAGGCCATTTCAGAGGAGATCTTTCTCTTTTCTAAGTGTGTTATGATGTTGTGTCTCACAGATATAGCTTGTTGATGTAACTCCTTTCTTCTATGAGGGGACTCGATTGCAGCTGCTTATTGAGAGTCACATCCTCTGGGCACATGCTGACATGCCGGGATGTTCCCTCAGGGCTCTGGATCAGAGGAGATGGAGCACGGCTAGTGTCTCCAATGGAGAGGTGCCTGCCTGTGCCTTGTCAGTAACTGCCAGGGACTACAAATCTATGACACCACCACTTTTACTTTTACGGGTATAGTAAGCAGAAAATATGATTGATATTTTTTTTTGTTTGTTTCCAAGCATTGTTAGATTCCCAGTCCCTTACAGCTAGCACTTATCTAGGGTGCCTTTACAGACTGCCCAGACAGACCAAAGAAGTATCCTTCTACTCCTTTGAGGTGGCTTTTCTAGTTGATCCAAAATTAAAGTCTCCAGCAGGAACAGAGAGACATGGCATGTCCGGGTAAAACAAAGAAACTGTCACAGCCCATCTATTTCCATGGCACATTTTGACAGTAAAGCACTATCTATTTTTTTTGTGAATTTCATTTCCTAATTTGTCTTGCCTGGCTGCAGCTTCACTCTGCTGCCAGTGCCAGTAGTGTGCACTCCCCTGCTGAGCATCTCTTACTTGGCAGAGCTGGGAGAAGTGGGAGAACCATGTTACCAGGGCTTCCCATCCCATGCTGGGCTGGGGGCTGCTCTGGCTGCCACAGGAGCACATCCTTGTCGTTCTGATTAATTATGTCACCTTCTGAAACGTGATGTAGGCTCCCAAGCCTATTGTACATGTCTGAAAACATTATCATAGCAAAGCTCATGGCTATGGAACGGAGAGCACTGAGGATAAAGCCCCATCTCTAAACGTGGTGGCCAAGCAAGATAAGCTGAAAACCACTATACTCAACCCTTTCCTTGGGATGTCCACTCCATGGATGTCCATAGGAGCCTGGAAATCAGCAGCACCTGCTGATCTTTGTGTGTGTATGTGTGCTTTCCGGATGTGGATTCCTGTTCCTGTTTTTCAGAGCCAGGTTCAGACATGGATGTGTGTGCAGCTTCCTGGCTGCATGAGGCAGGGGGAAGAATCCTCTCTCCTTTTACTTCTGATATTCCTGGTCATAATCATCCTGATCATGATTTGCTTAAAATGCAAGCATCACATACACGGTCCCTGCCCCAATAAATCCCAGTTTTCCTGGTGGTTTGCACAAATACAAACACCTATAATCGCATCACTTGCCCTGCTCAAAGCCCTCAGTGAAAAACGGGCAGCGTGCAGCCCCCAGCGCCAAGCACAATGTCCCAGCAAGCTGTTCAATGGCTAACGGCTTCTACCGTGATCGTGTGGACCAAGCACCACCTGCTGCCCAAAAAATTAAGCTCTTTAAATCTATAATTACAGATTCCAAGCTAACTGCAACAGGCTGCATCTAATAACCTGCTGAAAGTCTGAAGTAAGCTGCAGATCTTACCTTGCTTCTGCAGAATTTCCAACCTTAACACTAGCCCTTACCAAACCCAGAAATTCATGGCTACTTGAAGAATAAGGTATCCACATCTATCAGTACTAGCCCTGGGTGGACTTTGAAATGCACAGTACTGACTTCTACTCTGTAACCAAAGTTGAGACTTTAAACAAATAAGGTATACTGTTGTTAAAGGAACTTCAAAATTGAAAATATCACATTAGCTTCTCCTCACTTCAGCTTTGTATTTACTTGTATGGCTACCAGAAAACAAATCCTGACCCTAACTTTCAGGACAGCTATCCAAAACTTCAAGTGAAACTTTCACTTTGTACCAGCTCTTTCTCATCTCTGAAAGAGCTTGCAAGAATACAACATAAGCTTGATCCTGCAGTCCTAATTGCCTCAAACTCCCCTATAGCCTTCACAAAAGCATAGCAACACTACTGCTACCTGAAAATTAGGAATAAGGCACACAGATTCACAAGGCCAGTCCCCAAATGATCTCATGTAACTTTGCCAAATATTGCAGGAAAGACTCATCTATAAACCCTACCGTCTTAACTTCTTGTGCTACACTTACTCTTAGACTTCAAGAAAGCTCAAGATCACCTACAATTCTGATTTTCCAAAACTTGACCTGAACTGCCCTGTTGCTCATGTTGTTTGAATGAGACCACTAAACGTTTCCAGACCTACTTTCCCTTTAGCTCAGGTAGCCTCACCTTATATAAAAACAGTAAGATGTCTACAAAATATCTTTTCTAAACCCTAAACTGGTAACTGTCAGCCTACAGGTGCCTAAACATCTAAGGCTGCTCTGAGTTTGACAAGGCATTCACATATGTCTGTACCAATCCCACGGCTTTGCAAATCCAGCAGAAAACCTGCGCCTGCAACACTTGTTTTCCCAGATCCTAAACTGAATCTTAACCTCAGGCCCTCCTTTTGATTTATGAAATCTCAAATTTTATGAGTAAAATGGTTCTCGGAGTCAGTTTCCTGCTTAACTCTCAGAAAGTTGCTAAATGCGGGAGGAGAAGAAGCCCCTGATCCTAACCTGACTTTCCCAATTCTCTCCGTGCTCAAATTTCCAGGTTAAAAACGCTCCCAAACCCAGTGATTCGGATTTTCTGTAGCGTTCTGCAGCCGCGGGGCAGTGACCTGGCTGCCAGAGAGCGGCTGAGACGCCCGAAGCCGGAGGGGAGCGGCCGGCGGAGCCTCCCCCGGCCCGGCGGGACCCCGCCCCGGGAGGTGGAGCTGCTCCACCGCCGCTGCCCCGGCTCCGCGCCCGCCCGAGCTCCGCTCCCGCTCCCGCCCCGGCTCCGCTCCCACCCGAGCTCCGCTCCCACCCGAGCTCCGCTCCCGCTCCCGCCCCGGCTCCGCTCCCACCAGAGCT
>VZRZ01000277.1:969968-982357 GCA_013398175.1 Climacteris rufus | reverse complement strand
GCAGGCGCGCGGGGCGGCGGCGGTCGCGCGGTGCCCGGGTCCCGGTGCCGGCCCCCCGCCGCGCATCCTCCGTCCCGCTATATAACGGGGGGAGCCCGGCGCTCCGCAACCTCGGCAAAAAAAACCCCACCGCACGCGCGCGGCGCCCTCGCACGGAGAGCTGCGCCGGGGTTATGAGACCGTCACCGCGCAGGAGAGGCTGAGCAACGGAGGTAACGGGAAGCCGTGTTTTCCCCCCGCGGGAGAAGGGTTGGCGGCGGCTACCGGGATGGGAGAGGACCCTGCGAGGTCGGGATGGACGGGATCTTTCTCTGCCGGAATGGCTTCGGGTTTTATTGTCACTTGCGGTCGTTCCCGCTGATGTGTGCGGGCACACCTGTATCCATCCATATACGCACATGTACGTATGTGTATACATATATACATATAAATGTGTGTATGCATCCATACGCACATATAAATATGTATATGTGCGTCCGTTTTTACAGACACATATTACATATGTTAATGTGCTTCCACCCATGCACCTCCGAACTTTGAGCTCCTTTTCCTCCGCGGAGCGCGATCGCCCCGGTCCCACCGCAGGCTGCGCCTCGGCGGGAGGGCGGCATTGTTTCTTCCCGGTGTGCCCGATGCTACCGGGGGGCGGTCGCAACCCCCCACGAAAGGTCCCCGCGGGAAGCGGGGAAACGATGCCACTCTGCAACGGAGGGGACGACGGAGACGGGAAGCTGGGGCCAATCCCGCACCTGTTACCACGGGCAGGGGCCGCGCAGCCCCGCCGCGGACGAAGGCGGGACCGGGGGAGCTCAGCGCCCGCTGGGGCGGCACAAGCCTCACGCAAGGAGGCGGCAGGGGGACAGGCGTCACAGGCGGCGTCCGTCCCTGCGGGTGCCCTCTGTGTGCGTGTGTCCACTTTCCCCTTCTCCGATTCGGTAAAAATGTTTGAGGGTTTTTTTCGAAGAAAAACAAAACAAAACAACCCACGCTTGGTCCATTTGCGTCGTGCCGCCCGGGGTGGCTCCCGCACGCGTAATCTTCTTATATTCCCCGCTAATATCGGCGAGTTACATAATGGCATTTGAACATATGTCAACTTAATTATAAGGCAGGAACGCGGAGACAATTAAAAGTTTGCCCTGGCACGGTGGGGAATCCAGGGCTTCCCTCGGGAGAGGACGGTGGGACCGGGGTAGGAAGCGCGGGTAACTTCTCCCCTGGGGTGGCCTCGCGGGGCCACGGCCGCTGTTCTGGGTGCTGACACGTCTCTTTTCTATCTCCTCCGCCATGCAGAGGCTCACCATGACCAAGTCGTACAGCGAGAGCGGGCTGATGGGCGAGCCCCAACCGCAGGGCCCCCCGAGCTGGACGGACGAGTGCCTCAGCTCCCAGGACGAGGAGCACGAGGTGGACAAGAAGGAGGAGGACCTGGAGGGTCTGCACGCCGAGGCCGAGGAGGACTCGCTGCGGAACGGCGAGGAGGAGGACGAGGAGGACGACTTGGACGAAGAGGAGGAGGAAGAGGAGGAGGAAGAAGACGACGACCAGAAGCCCAAGAGGCGGGGCCCCAAGAAGAAGAAGATGACCAAGGCGCGCATGGAGCGGTTCAAGCTGCGGCGCATGAAGGCCAACGCCCGGGAGCGCAACCGCATGCACGGGCTGAACGCGGCCCTGGACAACCTGCGCAAGGTGGTGCCCTGCTACTCTAAGACGCAGAAGCTCTCCAAGATCGAGACCCTGCGCCTGGCCAAGAACTACATCTGGGCGCTCTCCGAGATCCTGCGCTCGGGCAAGAGCCCGGACCTGGTCTCCTTCGTGCAGACCCTCTGCAAGGGCCTGTCGCAGCCCACCACCAACCTGGTGGCCGGCTGCCTGCAGCTCAACCCGCGGACTTTCCTCCCCGAGCAGAGCCAGGAGGTGCCGCCGCACGTGGCGGCGGCGGCGGCGGCGGCGGGCGCGCCCTTCCCGGCGCATCCCTACCCCTACCAGTCGCCGGGCTTGCCCAGCCCGCCCTACGGCACCATGGACAGCTCCCACCTCTTCCACCTCAAGCCGCCGCACGCCTACGGCGCCGCGCTGGAGCCCTTCTTCGAGAGCGGGCTGGCGGAGGGCGCCAGCCCCGCCTTCGACGGGCCGCTCAGCCCGCCCCTCAGCGTGAACGGCAACTTCTCCTTCAAGCACGAGCCGGCCGCCGACTTCGACAAGAGCTACGCCTTCTCCATGCACTACCCCGCCGCCGCCGCCGCGCTGGCCGCCGCGCCCGCCCACGCCGCCATCTTCCCGCCCGCCGCCTCCCGCTGCGAGATCCCGGTGGACGGGCTGGCGCCCTACGAGGGCCACCCGCACCACGAGCGCGTCCTCAGCGCCCAGCTCAACGCCATCTTCCACGACTGAGCCTCCCCGCGCCGCAGGGAGGGCCGGGGGAGCGCCGCGCCCCGCCGCCCGCCACCGCCTTGTTTACAGGGGGCAGCCCGCGGGCTCCGCCGCCGCCGCCGCCGCGGGGCCGCCGCGTCCCCCCGCTCACCCGCTGTCTTTGCTCCCGCTCCTCGGAGCGACGCTGTAAATTGGGGTAGGGGCATTGGGATCGCGTCAATTACCTGATCGGGATAACAAAATCACAAGCAATAATTAGGATCTATGCAATTTTTAAACTAGCGATGGGCCAATTACAAAATATATATGAAATCTATATTTTTCAACCAACGTTTTACTACTTGTTACCTTTCCCATGCTGAATTATTTTGTTGTGATTTTGTACAGAATTTTTAATGACTTTTTATAACGTGAATTTCCTATTTTAAACCATGCAGCTTCATCAATTTTTATACATATTGGAAAGGTAGAATTATATCTAATTTATACAAAATGATTTAACTAATTTAAACCAGCAGAAAAGTGCTTAGAGAAGTTATGTTGCCTTAGCACTTCTTTCCTTTTCAAATAGATGAAGAAGAAAAAAAAATGCACAATCCGGGCAATTTCTTTCCCATGCAAGTCTCTTCTTTCTTTTTTCTTTTTTCTTTTTTCTTTTTTTTTTCTTTATTTCTTTTTCCTTTCCCCCGTACAATAAGAACCAGATCCTCTAGGTCTTGAGAAGATATAAGAACGATAGACTTATTTTCTATTAAAACATATCAATTCAACACATTACTTGCACAAACTTGTATATAAAGATTATAAGCAAATGCCAACACCCTTTTTAAATGGAAAGCTGCTTGACTATCACATACAATTTGCACTGTTTCTTTTTAGTCTTTGATCTTCTTGGCATTCCGTGTTTTTGGTTTGTTGTTTTTTTTTTTTGTTTGTTTTGTTTTGTTTTGTTTCTTTTTTTTTTAAGATAACTTGAAGATGTTAATGTTTCCAGGCGATATAAATGCATGATTTTATACATGTTCACACAATCCGTGGTTGTCATATGCTCATTTTATAAATCTGAACCGAGATCTAATCAGGTTGTTAAAGTCGGGCTATATACCTATTGTAGTCGATTAGTACGGTAGCTTGAAACAAATTCAAACCATTTAATCCGTAATTAGAACAATAGCTATTGCATGTACAATGCAGTCCAGAATAAGTGCTGTTTGAAATGTAACGCTGGTTCAACTGGAATCAATCTGTACTGTAATTTTGTTTGTAATCCTGTATATTATGGTGTAATGCACACTGGGATTTTAGAGCAACATCTATCCTTTGGCAACAACATAGTATTGAACATTTGGTCGAATGTTGCATTTTTCCTTAAATGTGATTTTTTTTTTTTCTTAGTGTAAGTAATTCCTATGGGATTATTGTTTTATTTGGATAGCTCATGAAAGGTGCAACACTTATTATTTGTAGAATAAAATTGGACTAAAAAACGGACACGGATTCTTTACTTACCTTGAGGAGCTGGGGGAGGCGGGGGTGCTCGTTTGTTTACAGCGACCCCGCTATTTGCAATGCTGATTTCTTGAATTAGGGGGACGGGGCAGCAGCGCGGTTCGCCTGGGAGCTGCGGCTGCCGGCGCGGGCTGCGCCGGGCGCTCCTCACCCGCCCGGGCAGCGCAGCCCGGCCCTGCCGCCCGCGGGTCTCCCCTCCCGGGCCGCGGGCCGTCCCCGACCCGCCCCGTCCCGCGGGGCTTCCCGCGCCCGGCCGGGACCGGCACACCGGGAGCGGGCGCTTCGGCCCCGGCTCGGCGGCAGCAGGTGCGCCTTCCCCGCTAGGCAGACCCGGACCCAGCGCTATCGATTCACCGTCCCCTCCCCTTCCCCGACGGGAAACGTGTTCCTCTAATCGTCACTGATTATTCTGAGGCTGCTCTGAAACCCGGACACAACCTGCGGGACAGCAATTCCCCTAATGACCAGGAACAATTATCAACAGGTCTTTGCCTCCGACCATCAGAAAAAGATTTAAGACGTTACCTGAAATACTGTTTATGAAGCCTGTCATAAAGCGGAGGTATTTCATAAATATTTCACTTAAGTCCAGCAGAAAGTAAACAGGCTTTCCTATGAATGAGGGCATTTTTTTATTTTCCAGGAGAAATCAAGCTACCGGCATCTATTTTAAAGGTATTTATAGCTTCGGAAATCCAAAGTGTAAGCATGGCAAACCTGTCCTAGCAGTTCAGCAACCCCACTGCCAGGCTTCCCTGCTAAAAACACGCTAAAAATTAATTGCGATGCCGACTGATGCATTTTGCAGCATCTCCCTGCGTTTCGCCTGAGCCCGCAGCTCCACCCTCGAAAACTGTTGCTGAATCTGAAAAGAAAGAAAGCAAAAGGCAACTTTTCAAGCACCCGATTAACCTTTCCCAGTCAGTGGCAATACAGCTAAATGTAGCCTAGATAACCCAAGGGGGGTAAATGAATGACAATTTTTCAGATAAAATTGAAAAAGCCGACCCAGGCGTGCTCGCCTTTTGGTTATGCACCTTCTTCTTAAACATAAGGATTCTTCTAGTCAGTCAAGGGGCAACTCACATGCCACCATCTTTTATTCAAAGGCAGGCACAGATGTTCCTTCTGCAGAGGAGGTTTTAATTTATGAAAATGATATTGTTTATGCATGAATGCACTCTGCATAACACACAGTACTTCCATCTGATGAGAGAAATACCACAGAACCAGTGCCAATGTCAGGAACATATTCTGCAAATTTAGTCGCTTAAATGTTTAATGAATATTTGGAAGGCATTTCCAAACCACAAGAAACCTTTTCAATTACCTTTTCCTTTTCCACTGTTGATAACAAAATTCAACTCCTCTAGGCAATGCAACCTACTTAAAAGATCTACCTAGACCATCTGAATGTTTGCTACTGTGATACTTTAGAGAAAATAGTATTTTAATGTTATGAGCAACCTAATAAGGAAAATAATTAGGCATTTTGGTAACTAGAGGCCCTATTTTATAAATTACTTGTGAGTTTTGTTATTTCAATTAGTTTTGGGTGGTTTTTTTCCTACCACCACACTTAGAAAAATTTTGAGATCTTCTCCCCTCCCCCGCTGATGCTTCTGATGTCTCCATGATATTTCTTTCATGCTATTAACTTTAAGCCAAATGTTGAAATTTCTGCTCATGACTCCCACAGGAAGGTCTATCAAGGTCTCTTTTAATGGAAAGAATTACTCACACTGTTCCTCTCCTATGAACATATCGCTAATTAACTAAGGCTGTAGTGGGATTATCTAACTTCCGCATGCAGAGAAAACTCTGGGGTTGATTTGTACCCACACACACACTGGGTCATCCAGCACAGGCCTAAAACTCTATTTTTAGGGCTTATTGTGACCAATGGCCTTCTCCTTGTTCTCTATGACGTACTTCTGACAGCAGAAATTGCTCTGCCACCAGTGAATGCTTGAGGTTAAATGTCTGCAGGTACAGTATGTAAGTAACAGTCACAACTTGCAGCTTTTCCCTTCTTGGTGTTCCAAAACAACAGAAGAGGGTCTGGAGGTTGTTACTGTGGCTGAGGCCCCAGCTATGGCAGAGGAATCCGAAATGGTGGAATTCCAGGTTACATCCACAAGATGTCTGAGAGACTGAAGCCTCTGGTTTTACCTAGCCCAAAGGAGCAATTTGCCTGAACAACATCAGACTTCAGCCCAGTACATTGAGGAGGACTCTCCAGGTGAAGGGAAGTAAATTCAAGGAGTACCAAGATTCCTGAATTCACCAGAAGAAAACAGAGAGCTGCTTAATCCAAAAGATACTGTTCCAGAATTTTAATAAATTAATATGAAAAAGCCACATGCAGTTCCAGAGGTCATAGGGATTAATAGAAATAATTCTAAACTAGGTACTGAGAACAAGTAAAACAAATCTTTTCTATCTTCTGTAACAGTAAAAATACTTGCAATTATTTCAATATTGTAACTTATCAAAACTAGATCCAGTATGACCTTAACAGTTGCTTTTGGCATATTGAAAACAGGAGTTTCTTAAAAAAAAAAAATACAATACTTCTGTTCAAAGAACCATCTTGTCAAATAGTTTTAGAAATTACAGGGTTAAATTCCACTCTTTTATTTCCATATTAGGTATCTAAAGATAAAAAAAAAATCAAACAAACCACACTCATTTCTCACTCATTCCTGTTGAGGAAGAACAGAAAGGAAACTTGGAGTTCTGCCTGGTACTGTATCAGGGAAAATATGCCAGAAATTGGTCTTTGTTTTTATTGACCAAGATGGGTTGTATGGTAATTATTTCAGGATTTATAAATGGTCTACACTCTTTCCTTAGCTAAAAATCCCATATTACAAAAAAACCTTGAAAAACAGTAAATAAATGCATGTTGAAACAGTGAGCTGAAGATCTACAAATAGACTGTTATTTAGATATCTACATAAGTGTTTTTTAAATAATTCATATATGTATTTAACAAACTGTCAGAAGCTATGCAATACAAAATTAAAACTGACAATGCTCTCAAAGCATTCTCTTAAGTATTTAGGTTGCCTACAGGGTATGTAAAACATAGAATATCAGCCCTAGTTTTCAGTTCCCAAGATTGTAGTAGTTTGCAGCATAGAGTTAACTGCATTGTGTATGAAATAAAATAGAAGCAACTAATATTTACACATTTACCAACAGTTTGGTGACAGAGCAATAGAAAATATGATTCAGAGAAAAAAATATTACCTTAAAAAGATAGCATATCAACCTTAAGACAAATAAAAGACAATGTCCTCTGATCAACACATTCTCATTTTATATTCTTCCCATTACCATATTTTCCTATATTGTTCTGATTAAGATTAATTTACATTCATGGAGGTGTCAGGAATGACTTCATCTTCAGACTATATTCCTGCAGCTTCTTATACCTGCGTAAGAATTTCACTTGTTCTTGTTGTTCTCTTTGCAAAGGTTTGTCCATTTCCTTACCCGCTTTTCTTTCTGTTTTTTAATGCTTTCCTTCTTTTGAAAATATTAAGATGTATAGTAATAGTAATGCTCTATTTTACAGACCATTGATGCCATTTTCCTTCAGAATAATTTATGGCTTTGTTTATTGTGCAAAAAACATTGGTGTTCTGTTTAATGTCACTTATTTGAAGTCATGGTAAACCAACACAGCAGAGCTGAATCAATATTGAGAGTTACAAAAGATTCTTTTCTAAAGTAGAAATGTAAGGAGTAGGATACTTAGGAGAGCTAATATCTGTGAATGAACAGCTGAAGTATAACTGACTATACACTAAACCTCCACTGTATAAACACACACTGTAGCCAGAAAAACATACAAGCCAAGGTTACGTTGCCAACTTCAAAATTCAGGTTTTTCCAGAAGGAAATCTCCGTTAGCTACTGAAAACAAGCCAGCTAACAGAAATGTTCAGTTGAAACCTCCGGAACGGGCAGAAGGTATTTCCCCCACAGCATCCCCTCATCTCTTCTTATCTAAATTCCTGTTCCTTAGCTTGAACATTGTGTTGCCCATTAATCAAAAACTGGCCTTCCCATTTCTTGCCTACTTACCTCATTGCATTTTTATACACATTTTTCTTGAGGTGGAAGGACTTATTTTCCAAGAGCATGCTTTATCTGCTTGCTGTCCTTCAGTAAACACTAGCTGTACTCCCCTCACTCACTATTTCTGTCACAGGTTGTCCTACCGCTTTCTTCACTTCACAAGGTTCTTCTGGAGAAGAGTTCTGAGGCTCTTACTACTTCTTGGCATCTAGACAGCAAGGGATGATTTCCAGAAAGAAACACTGTTAGTTAAGGAGAGCTTAGCCCCTCTCCTTGTTTCCTACTATCTTTTCTCTTGGCCCAGAGGGTACTTCCCTCTCCTAGGTCATCTGCCTGTGCTCAAGGTCAGCACCCTGGGGAAAAACCTCCTCTGGCTCTGTTCTGCTGAGAACAAACTCTAAGAAACCACAAGGGAGATCTCCCCTCTCTCATGCAAGATGTATGTTTTAGCAGAGGCTCTTATGCATGGTGTCTGCCTTCATGTTACTGCAGTTACATCTGTGCCATATCCAGGTCCTGACCCACAAACTTGATATCATTTCTTGACCTTGGACCTGCCTTGATAATACAGACACCCCTGGTGGCTGCTGATCTAGCTCTGACACTGGCTACTGTCACCAGACCTGACCTAATGACTGCTTTCAGCTTGTTGTTGGACCTACCTTGTTACAAGGGCTTTGTCTAGCTATCTGGACTCTTGTTGCACTTTGCTACACAAAGTTCTGTTTGCCTTGGTCCTACCTGACTTGTAATCACTCTAAACCCCACTTCCTTTATAAAGCAGCCTGTTCCTACTATTCCTTAGAATTCCTTCTCTTGTGCTTCTGGCTGCAAGGGCCATGAGAGCACTACTGAGACTTAAAAACCCTGAGCAGCCCCACCTGCAACCCCCTCACCAACCCTACACATGGGCCTGGAGCTCTATTTAAGCTCAGTCTGGCACTATAACTTTTTTATTCACAGATATTCTGGGATGCTGTGGGATGCTGGACCCTGCTCTAGCTATGAACCCTGAAGATCCAGACCTGCCCTGTCACTGTAAACTTGGTTGATGATTTGGGTTCTTGATGGATTCTAGCACCCTCCCCACACTTCCTTGCTCAAGTACTACCAGGTGAGTCTTGGCTGGAAAGGTCCATGCCCTGGCATCTTCCTTCACTCCCTACATCTTAGGGAGCAGCTGGCCCTTGCTGTGCCTGACAATGGCTTTGCTTCCCTTTCTGGTGTGTCTCCTCTCCCCTGGCTCCTTTTGTTCTTAGATATTTGTCTGAGATATTTGTCTTAAGATATTTGCATAAAAAAACCTAACCAAATAAAAATATTAAGACAATTTCTCAGGCAGTTCCACAACCTCTTTGGAAACTATCTGAAGACTTGCAAAATTTAATTTGAAGGTTTATTATAAAAAATGTATTCAACTTACTCTTTATTAAGAGGTGAATGGGGCTTCCCTGTTTTCTTGTATCTATTGGTTTTAAATCATAGAATGGACTCGGTTGGAAATGACCTTAAAGGCTCTTCCGTAGCAACACCGCTGCTAATGCCCAGGGTTGCCTCTCACTAGACCAGGTTGCTCAGAGCTCCATCCAATCTGGCCTTAAACACTTCCAGGGATGGAGCATCCACAACTTACCTTAGAAGCCTGTCCCAGTGCCTCACCAGCCTCACAGTAAAGAACTTTTTCCTAATGCCTAATCTGAACCTACTCTCAGTTGGAAACCATTCCCCCTTGTCTGTCACAACACGGTCTTTTAAAAGTCTCTCTCCATCTTTCTTGTAAGCTCCTTTCAGGTACTGGAATCAAAATGCACATGAGAGAACAGGAAAGTAAAACACACTTCAGCTGCTTTGGCTGTCTTGCAATGTCTTCTACATCATTCCATTTCTCATGCAGCACACTGTAGTTCTAGACGTCCCTTGACCATTCTGCTGTCACAGGTACTGATACGCTTCAGTTCCAAAATTGGCTATGATCAAAGATGTAAAAGAAATTCAGACTCTTACATGTAGGCTCAGTGCTCTATGCTACTTCTTGAATGCCTACTGTGCAATTCCTCCTGATTGTCATGCATTTTTTTTCTTTCTCTGATATGAGAACATCACAGAAAATACTATATTAGTTCATCAGTACACACAACCATTTTCTTACAGGAAAGCACAAGGAAGTTCTATGCGTGAGAATTCCAGATATAGTCTAGAAAAATGGATAAAGTGTCTGTCTCAGATTTACAAAGAATTATGGGAATTGAGGATTGGTGAACAGTAGCAAAACAGAACAAACAGACTTGTATGTTCTTTCCATGGTTTTTGTTACTATATACAGTTGTCTTACTATTTTATTTTTTTATCTAATACATTTAGGATCTTGACTGTTACTGATTTAATATACTTTTCACGTAATGTCTATAAGAGGGTGTTAGAAGTTTTAATTACATCAGTTGAAGGATATTACAAGTCTCTCAGGAACTGCAATAGTTTTCCACTGATTGTACTGAAAACAGTATTATTTTGTGATTCTAAGCCAATTATCAGCTTATCCTTTCCTGTACCTTATGAGAAATTATCTGGTGATAATATGTAATATACACTAGGCTAATAAGTTGTCCCAGAAACAAATACAAATGACTGTAGGGAACTATAAAAGGCGTACAGCCTCAAAAGTGATTCAACTATATCCAGTTTCATATTATGCTTTATATTCTAGTTAATGATTTAGCTTTCTTTTTGAATGACATCAGTGTAAACACATTAAAGATCACTGGCACCAAATAACTGACACGAGCTGAATTGTTCCATCTACCACTGTACCAGAATGATAAATGTTAAGGCAAGCTTGTTCATTTGGCTTGCAGTTTTTCCTGCCTTGTCACTCACATTTTTTTCTTAAAGATATCTTGCACAAAACTTCCACACAAATGTCTACAAATAATTTCAATTATTTATACCTCATTCTATGTGATTATGCTGAAGAGGAGACATTTATATCCCAACAAGAAGATCTAAGAGACAAAAAATCCCATATTGAGCCAGTTAAAGTCAGAATGGGACTATAGACACTAACAACTTAAAGCAAAACCTTATGTGGTCATGTTGTGATTCAGAAAGGCAAATTGGTGAGGGCCACATTTCAGTGACAGCTGTATTAATGACTTTATGTAAATTGAAAAGCACTTACAGGTTGCATATTATCAAATATTTGGAGTATACTTTAAACATGGCAAAGTAATAGATGGAAATAGGTATCATAGAGTTGCACCATGGTGACTTTTAAAATGTCTTAAACCTGTCTTCTCAGCTACATTATTAGTAGCTTGGTACTAGTTTTTATGGAACAATGAAGGAAGGCAGCTTGGTAGTCTTGAGAACATGTATCGTATCATGAACTCCTGGTTGGTGTGATTGCAATCAGATTTCCTTACCTGTAACAGCATTTCTATTCTAGAGTGATAAACATCATAGAGAGATCCTTGGATATTCTAACATGTGGTTTGAACTGTAAATTGTATCCACAAGCAAAAGGCCGTATTTTCAATTTACTTCGTTATTTCTCAGAAGGAAATTTATATTTGTCTTATTACAAACACTTCAGAAAAAATTACTGAACCTCTCATTTAAAAATATTCTTTTCATGCACTAATAAGCCGCCATGACATTATAAAACTTTATAAATTTACAAGTTTAACCCTTAAGACTCAGGAGCACCTTATAAATTGGAATTGATGCTGCAGCTCTCGTGTGGTTGCCATCAGAGAATCTTACAGTATCTGTGAGTAAAGCTGTCATACCTCCAAACAGTAAATTCTGGGATTTATAGAGCAGCAGTAAAGTGGTGTCCCTACCCTGCATTCGAGCGCTGAGAGTGAGGAATGACTGTACAACCCTTTTGGGTACTCTTTCTGAATTGGCCCGCTTGATAGAGGACCTATCTTGTACTCGTCAGCACACGACTCCGAGTCACTGCATTGCTCAGTCGTTGTGAAGGAAGGGTATAACTGGGTGATATCTCCGCCGGGGTTTATGGCAATGCTGTGTTTTGCAGCACGAATGTCAACATGGGGGTTACGTTACGATTATGTCATAGTCACAACCTGTGAAAGGCTCAGCCTTTTTAGTACGGAAGGGCTATTAGAACTTCACGTCGTAGTTTTCTAAAGCTAAGTAACAGCGATATTGTTAAAGATAACAGCAAAGTGGAAGACGTGTGGCTCTGACAAGAAAAATTAATTTCTGCATCTGGAGCGTTCCTTCGTTGCTCTCCTCGGGGCAGTGAGTGAGGAGAGCGTAGCGCTGAGATGCGGAGCGCCTTCTGGCCGCTCCCGCCCTGTGCGCACCGCAGCCGGCGCGGGCTGCCGGCCCTGCCTCTGCCCGGCGCCGCAGCCGGGCCGCTGTCTCCCGCGCTGCCGCCGAGGGCACGGCCG